>CAWUFW010016411.1:0-310932 GCA_963921515.1 Calotriton arnoldi | reverse complement strand
ACACTTACCTTTTGGTCACTGTGATGATGGGGGCTTAGACTCCATTGCCACAATGTTCAAGATGTGCTTCAGCTATGGACCCCACACTTACCTTTTGGTCAGTGTGATGATGGGGGCTTAGACCCCATTGCCACAATGTTCAAAATGTGCTTCAGCTATGGACCCCACACTTACCTTTTGGTCACTGTGATGATGGGGGTTGGACCCTATTGCCACAGTGGTCATGGTCTGCTTGCATTGTGGAGGCCACACACATTTATGTGTGACACATGTGATAGGGGGTCACATTGTGTGTTCAGAGTCATGTTCAGTGTTGTAGGCATTTGACCCAGTCTACACACGCTTGTCATGGTGTTGGGGGGATGTCTTTTTCTTGCATTCCCTAGGTTGTAGTGTGCTGGTTGTGTCATGCATTGTCCATCCTATGAGTGGGGGTGGTGTTGGTGGTAGGCATCCAGCCCCCCATGGGTAGGGGTGGTGGTAGTGGTAGGCATCCAGCCCCCCATGGGTAGGGGTGGTAGTAGTGGTAGGCATCTAGCACCCCTGGGTAGGGGTGGTAGTAGTGGTAGGCATCTAGCACCCCTGGGTAGGGGTGGTGGTAGTGGTAGGCATCTAGCACCCCATGGGTAGGGGTGGTGGTAGTGGTAGGCATCCAGCCCCCATGGGTAGGGGTGGTAGTAGTGGTAGGCATCTAGCACCCCTGGGTAGGGGTGGTAGTAGTGGTAGGCATCTAGCACCCCTGGGTAGGGGTGGTAGTAGTGGTAGGCATCTAGCACCCCCTGGGTAGGGGTGGTAGTAGTGGTAGGCATCTAGCACCCCTGGGTAGGGGTGGTGGTAGTGGTAGGCATCCAGCCCCCCATGGGTAGGGGTGGTGGTAGTGGTAGGCATCCAGCCCCCCATGGGTAGGGGTGGTAGTAGTGGTAGGCATCTAGCACCCCCTGGGTAGGGGTGGTAGTAGTGGTAGGCATCTAGCACCCCCTGGGTAGGGGTGGTAGTAGTGGTAGGCATCCAGCCCCCCATGGGTAGGGGTGGTGGTAGTGGTAGGCATCCAGCCCCCCATGGGTAGGGATGGTAGTAGTGGTAGGCATCTACTACCCCCTGGGTAGGGGTGGTAGTAGTGGTAGGCATCTAGCACCCCTGGGTAGGGGTGGTAGTAGTGGTAGGCATCCAGCCCCCATGGGTAGGGGTGGTGGTAGTGGTAGGCATCCAGCCCCCCATGGGTAGGGGTGGTGGTAGTGGTAGGCATCCAGCCCCCCATGGGTAGGGGTGGTGGTAGTGGTAGGCATCCAGCCCCCATGGGTAGGGGTGGTAGTAGTGGTAGGCATCTAACACCCTCTGGGTAGGGGTGGTAGTAGTGGTAGGCATCTAGCACCCCCTGGGTAGGGGTGGTAGAAGTGGTAGGCATCTAGCACCCCCTGGGTAGGGGTGGTAGTAGTGGTAGGCATCTAGCACCCCCTGGGTAGGGGTGGTGCCCTGGGTAGGGGTGGTAGTAGTGGTAGGCATCTAGCACCCCCTGGGTAGGGGTGGTAGTAGTGGTAGGCATCCAGCCCCCCATGGGTAGGGGTGGTGGTAGTGGTAGGCATCCAGCCCCCATGGGTAGGGGTGGTAGTAGTGGTAGGCATCTAGCACCCCTGGGTATGGGTGGTAGTAGTGGTAGGCATCTAGCACCCCTGGGTAGGGGTGGTAGTAGTGGTAGGCATCCAGCCCCCCATGGGTAGGGGTGGTGGTAGTGGTAGGCATCCAGCCCCCATGGGTAGGGGTGGTAGTAGTGGTAGGCATCTAGCACCCCCTGGGTAGGGGTGGTAGTAGTGGTAGGCATCTAGCACCCCCTGGGTAGGGGTGGTAGTAGTGGTAGGCATCTAGCACCCCCTGGGTAGGGGTGGTGGTAGTGGTAGGCATCCAGCCCCCCATGGGTAGGGGTGGTAGTAGTGGTAGGCATCTAGCACCCCCTGGGTAGGGGTGGTAGTAGTGGTAGGCATCTAGCACCCCCTGGGTAGGGGTGGTAGTAGTGGTAGGCATCTAGCACCCCCTGGGTAGGGGTGGTGGTAGTGGTAGGCATCCAGCCCCCCATGGGTAGGGGTGGTGGTAGTGGTAGGCATCCAGCCCCCCATGGGTAGGGGTGGTAGTAGTGGTAGGCATCTAGCACCCCCTGGGTAGGGGTGGTAGTAGTGGTAGGCATCTAGCACCCCTGGGTAGGGGTGGTAGTAGTGGTAGGCATCCAGCCCCCCATGGGTAGGGGTGGTGGTAGTGGTAGGCATCCAGCCCCCCATGGGTAGGGGTGGTAGTAGTGGTAGGCATCTACCACCCCCTGGGTAGGGGTGGTAGTAGTGGTAGGCATCTAGCACCCCCTGGGTAGGGGTGGTAGTAGTAGTGGTAGGCATCCAGCCCCCCATGGGTAGGGGTGGTGGTAGTGGTAGGCATCCAGCCCCCCATGGGTAGGGGTGGTGGTAGTGGTAGGCATCCAGCCCCCCATGGGTAGGGGTGGTAGTAGTGGTAGGCATCAAGCACCCCCTGGGTAGGGGTGGTAGTTGTGGTAGGCATCTAGCACCCCCTGGGTAGGGGTGGTAGTAGTGGTAGGCATCTAGCACCCCCTGGGTAGGGGTGGTAGTTGTGGTAGGCATCTAGCAGCCCTTGGGTAGGGGTGGTAGTAGTGGTAGGCATCTAGCACCCCCTGGGTAGGGATGGTAGTAGTGGTAGGCATCTAGCACCCCCTGGGTAGGGGTGGTAGTAGTGGTAGGCATCCAGCCCCCCATGGGTAGGGGAGGTGGTAGTGGTAGGCATCCAGCCCCCATGGGTAGGGGTGGTAGTAGTGGTAGGCATCTAGCACCCCTGGGTAGGGGTGGTAGTAGTGGTAGGCATCTAGCACCCCCTGGGTAGGGGTGGTAGTAGTGGTAGGCATCTAGCACCCCTGGGTAGGGGTGGTAGTAGTGGTAGGCATCCAGCCCCCCATGGGTAGGGGTGGTGGTAGTGGTAGGCATCCAGCCCCCCATGGGTAGGGGTGGTAGTAGTGGTAGGCATCCAGCACCCCCTGGGTAGGGGTGGTAGTAGTGGTAGGCATCTAGCACCCCCTGGGTAGGGGTGGTAGTAGTGGTAGGCATCTAGCACCCCCTGGGTAGGGGTGGTAGTAGTGGTAGGCATCTAGCACCCCTGGGTAGGGGTGGTAGTAGTGGTAGGCATCTAGCACCCCTGGGTAGGGGTGGTAGTAGTGGTAGGCATCCAGCCCCCATGGGTAGGGGTGGTGGTAGTGGTAGGCATCCAGCCCCCATGGGTAGGGGTGGTAGTAGTGGTAGGCATCTAGCACCCCCTGGGTAGGGGTGGTAGTAGTGGTAGGCATCTAGCACCCCCTGGGTAGGGGTGGTAGTTGTGGTAGGCATCCAGCCCCCATGGGTAGGGGTGGTGGTAGTGGTAGGCATCCAGCCCCCCATGGGTAGGGGTGGTAGTAGTGGTAGGCATCTAGCACCCCCTGGGTAGGGGTGGTAGTAGTGGTAGGCATCTAGCACCCCTGGGTAGGGGTGGTAGTAGTGGTAGGCATCCAGCCCCCCATGGGTAGGGGTGGTGGTAGTGGTAGGCAACCAGCCCCCCATGGGTAGGGGTGGTGGTAGTGGTAGGCATCCAGCTCCCCGTGGGTAGGGGTGGTAGTAGTGGTAGGCATCTAGCACCCCCTGGGTAGGGGTGGTAGTAGTGGTAGGCATCTAGCACCCCATGGGTAGGGGTGGTAGTAGTGGTAGGCATCCAGCCCCCCATGGGTAGGGATGGTGTTCGTGGTTGGCATCCAGGCCCCTATGTGTGTATGTGGCATTGGTGATAGCCATCCCGCCCCTATGGTGCTGCTGTTGCTGGTGTAAGTAATTTCTGCATCCCTATGTGTGTGTGTTATATGTCGGGTACGTGTGGTTTGTTTGTGTGGTGGGTGTCTGACTTACCTTCTGCGCCATACGCGTCCGTACCAGTTCCGGTAATAGATGTAGAGTATTGGTAGGATCGGCGCGATGGGATTCATGGTTGGTTCGTCTCGTTCGTCTTTCTCTTTGCTTCGCCTCGTCCTCGTCGCTGGCTTGTTCGTCTCGTAGCCGTAGATCGTCTTGTGGCGCGAATCGGAGCTTATGTGCGCCTCTCCCGGATGCTTTGATGTGCCGTGCGTAGCGACGGGTTCGGCACGTACGGAAGGCGCATCGTACTTGTCCGGCCGGACGGGGCTGCGTTTGGGCCTCCGTGCGACTCGATTCTGCGTTTCCGGATCCGCATCGGTCGGAGAACAGGAGCTGTATTGGGTGAGTGCGACTGGGTCGGGATTTGGGCAGTTATGCGCATCGTACTTGCTCGTTCGGACGTATGTGCGAATCGGTCGGGAAACACGCATTCGCCTGGTTTTTTTCCCGGGCGAATGGTGTTAGGTGCGCCTCCGACCGGGATCGGAATCGACCCCTTAATGTGTGTTTTTTTTTAAATATTGCTTGGGGGCTGCATTTCCTGCATCCCCCATAACATTTATTATTATTTTAGCATTTTGTTTTTGTAAACTGGGTGCCCTGGTGCCCACCCTGAGCACCCACATTACCAAAATTGTTGGGGGCTGCGGGAGGAGCCCCAGTGTTCCTGCAGCCCCGTAAGTGCCCCAGCCAGCACCCATAATGGGTGCTGGCAGGACTTGGCATTTTTTTCCCCCAAAAGTGGGTACCCTGGTGCCCATCCAAGGCACCCTGTCACCAAAATCATTGGAGGCCACGTGGGGAGCACCAAGGTGCTCACAGCCCATGCCGGCTCCCAGCCACCACTGTGGTGGAATCTGGCATTTCTTTCAGAAGTAGGGTGCCCGATGCACACCCAGGGCACCCAAATGTCCTTATTCATTTGGGCAGCGGGAAGGCCTCAAGGACCTCTGCCTCCAGCCAGGTGGCCAGCCGGCACCCATAGTGGTGCTGGCCCAAGCTGACTCACTTACTTTGCTCCTGCTGGGACAGGAGCAGAATTTTGCACTGCTCCCACCCAGACAAGAGCAAAGTTGTGTTTTCTGCCCTGGAGAGTGCAGACAGGGTATCTCCACACTCTCCAGGGCACCTCCTTGAATCTAGCCCTGGGGATGGGGTCCCTGGGACTGATCCAGGCAGCTGCATGGGGGGCTCAATTCTCCGTCCTCTTTAAAAAAACACTGTCCTCAGCGGACCTTTTGGTTATATATGGCTGGACTTGGCATCAGTTGCTGAGCACCAAAACTGAATGGTGGTACAGTCGTCGATGCTGTATTGAGGATCTGTATTTATATGTATATGGACAAACATTTTCAACAGATTCACTCTTTCATCACTTGTGATAAGCAGCCGTTTCCATGCAACAAGTGTTAAGGTTGACTTGCCTAACCGAAAATGTAATACCTTGATGTTCAGAGCATCATTAGTGACTTTCAGCCCCAAATATTTTTGGGTTTCAAGCCATTTCACTGCTGTAGATCCAGGGGAATAACTTCCTAGTTTGCTTGAAAAAGAATGATCTCTCTCTTGAGTATATGTATAAAAAAAATCTCTGATATTACTTTTTTTGCAGTTTTATAACTCGAACCAAAAGTATTGAAGCACTCTACACTACCACCAGTTACATTACACAGGAAATGTTCATTTTTTAGGCGCGGGGAGAATAAGTGATTTGCCACGAATCATAGGCTGTTGAGCCGACGCAGAGACTCGAACCTGGTTCCCGAGTTCCAAATTCATAACTACATAAGGAAATTGGATTCTCGATCTTAATATTTTTGTGGCATACCATGCAGTCAATGACGTGTATTGTTATCTGCACAAATTACAATTGTGGATGCACCCAAAAGACCCAGAAAGCCATCCAAATAATGTACACTGTCTGTCAGCATCAGCAGTGCTCCATGAAGATAAAAAAGATGACAGATGGTACCCCTAAAATATGCTCCTTTCAATATTTACTTTTATTTAAAGCTCTGTATTCATCCTTCTTAGTTACTGAGCTTCTCCATATAATGCCTAGTGGACTGGGAGTGGCTGGGAGAATCCCCTTGTTGATAATTTGGACCACAAGAAGTTTGTTTTAATCAATTCAAGTGTTTTCAGTGTTGAGGCAGCTACAGCAAAGTAAATCAGTGTCTTTTTTCAAATCACTGGGGTCTCTGAAAGCAGCCTTCTCAGTGTCCCCACTGGGGTTGTTTATTTGCTCACGGTCCAGAGTCAAGTCACCGGAAGTGACTGCTTTTTGTGCTTTAATCCATTGAGTATTTAACCTGCTCTCGTTTACGCGTCTGACTTTGGTAAGCCCTACTTGGATATCAAGGAAATCATTTTCCAATCATTGTGAAGGTCGCTGTTAGGTATGGAAACCTGTGATTTTGTGGCGACGTTTTGAAAACTGGTGCATGTCCTGTTTTGTGCAAATCTTGGAGCATTCAGGAGTAGATGCAATTAATTGTGCAAAATAGGGATTTTGTAGCAAAAAGTTGTAAATTGGTGTATACTGTGTCAAATTTTTAAATATGAAAACTTTCGGGGACAGTTGGGACTACTGAAAGCATATCTGAATGTGTTTGCTTGTTTTGTCCTAATCCTCGTTGTTCAACTGCCACTTATTTTGTATTTATTTCAACTCCTAGAAGTCTCTAGAAGAAACTATCCTAGAGCCCTAGTTAATGAAGTTGATTGAGTGTAAGACTCGGGTGATTAATAAGTGACTTATTGTGAGTTTGTAAAGGGGGTGAAACTTGCTGATGGCCCTTAACGTAGTTTAAACCTTGGACCAGGTTGGAAAATATCTTTTACATTCTCATAAACTGACAATTTGCGAGCTCAGTATTTTGTTACAACATGTATTTTAGTTTCTACTATACAGTAGATCATACGGTTTACACTGGGGACGTTGCGAACTTCTCAGAACGATGCAATATTATTTTTCTGCTTGTTTGTACCGGTTCTGCATTGTAAAAATGAAATTTGAAGGGTACTTGACATGCAGTCATCTTGAAGCTCCAGCTGAGGCTCCAAATTTGCTCATTGAATCAGGTGGCCCAGGAAGTGAATAATAATGTGTGCACTATTTAAAGGGGAAAACAGCCTCCCATATTCATTTCACTCCAACATCTCTAGGCTCTTCTGTTCCCTTTTTCACTATTGCACACCTTACCTCTCTAAGCGCGTCTTCCAGGGAAACACCTAGGAATCGTCATTCCTGTTTGCTTACAGTCCACACACTCTACCTCGAGAATGCACTCTTGTGCTCTGCAAAATGAGAAACGAGAAGGAGGACGTATGGGAAGCAAGCTGAAAAAGAAGGACACGTCTATCCAAAACACTCTCTCCCTTTGGGAATAATTCATACTCAGTATTTGTAGTTGTAGCAGTAAAAAAAGGAATCAGTTATTTATTTATCATGAATATGTTTGCTCTTAATTTTATTGAACATTTTATATTGACAGATTTGTTATTTGTGGATGTATTTATATGTGTGTCTTGTATCAACTGTTGTAACGTTTATCTGTGTTTTATTGTTTTGTTTAATTTAACTGAATACACTAGTATTGACCGACTTACCGCTCAATATTTAAAGATTTGTAATGCCTAATGCTATGGTAAGCTATCCAGAGTAATCTAGTTCTTTAAAGTCATGGGATTTCTATACACACTGGGTGTCATGATTACATTTATTCAAACATTTCTGCACAGGATTTACTCGAAGATTTTAAATGTGCCTCATCCTCACACATTCTGCTTAGAGAGAGTCATATGCAGCCATACAACACTTTTTTTAAAGATATAGTATAAATTGCTCCATCTCACAACGTCAGCTAGACATTTTAAAGGTTAGATGAAAATACATTTGAAATTCATAATTCTCAAAAATATGAATTCTGTATCTTTCATGTGGAAGCTGCATCAGCTTTTTTTTTTTTAAATCAATAAGCCTTGTAAAATAATTAGTGTGCATTGCCATGACTCCTGTAACAGGGTTTTGAATGGCATACGATGGGCTCTAGCATAAGACAATTTTGGAAATAAGTCTATGACATCATTTGACTTCCGGAGATATGGTGAGTAATGTTGAGCAGCTAATATGATGATATTTACATCTAAACAAATTCCTTATTTTGCTGTTCTAATGCTGATGAAATTTAATCTGTAAGATTGATTTATCTTAGGCTTTCACGCAGATTGACCATTCAAAGTTCCTTCTGAGTGGCCAAAACCACGAGGAGACCTTTAAAACATATTTTCATGCAAATCTGTTGTAGCCAGTGAATGTTGGATCTGGGATGCATCATTTTGTAGTACAATTCATGAAGGACTCATGTCTTGGTTAAAAGTCATACTACTTTTTTATGTAATATACTCTGGTTCCTCTTCAAACCAAATAAATCTTTCACCTTTACTCTTTCATGTAATAAGGGCTCTTTCTTATGATGCCTTCCCGAAGCAGCTTTTAAGTGAGACTCTCACGTGAAGTGCCATCTTTAGTGCTGGCTTGCTCTGTTCTGCTGTTTTTATAGCAAACTGTCTCTTTAGCGGCAGATGTTCTCATAGATTTCCCATTTTACAAATTTTTCTGTCAAGGCCAGTGTCTAAGTTTAATCCTCTGGAACACAGCAATGGCACACTTTGCCACACTGTTTGAAACACTTTTTATTGTTTTGTACACTCCAGTTTCAAGTCCTGATCTGTTTCATTTTCTTGCTCATTGCATATGGCTTGAATGTTTTGTCCCATTGTTTTTAATAGAAGTTAAATGATTATGGTCAGCCATCAGAGCAGTCGAGTAATTAATTTCGTCTTTCAGGATTGGAGATTTCAATGTGTGCTAGATGAAATGAGAGCAGAATTTGGCAGAAACAACTCAAGAAGTACCTAGATGTATTGAACATTGTCTTTCTTTAAAAATGAGGAATTGTCTATCTCTTACAGGGGCAATGGTAATACTTCTGAAATTCTTTCTTGTGTTTTAGTAGAAGAATGTGGGGTTTTATTTACTGCACTTTCCCCTTGTTCAAATCTACCAGTTCAAATCTACCGGTTCAGTGGGAAATACATTGAATAGCGGACTTCATCACTGCATTGCTTACCCAGGGGATAGCTGAAAGTTGGGCTTTTTCTTTTAGTGTTTTCGTAACTCGATGTCTGAGGCACAAATTTTTATTTTTCTTCGACCCTGACTGAACTGAAATCCCAAGATTTTCAAGGTTGTCAGCAACGTATTAGGTTTTGCTTTTCGTCATTAGAAGAACCAAGCTTAAAAATAAAAATGATTTGACATATCCAAATTCAATTAATCTGAACCCCCTGCTGGTGTTACAAACTGACAGTCAATATCCTTGAGCTGGAGAAGAAGAGCTGTATCTGTCATTTTAAACTAGGTCTGCTCTTTCACTGATTCTATGGAACTGCAGCTGACTATTGTCTTTCGTGACATCAGTTGGGTGAGGAGACTATCAGCCAAGCCTTCTTCTACAAAAGTCATGACCATCACTTGGGTGTGGGGACTATCAGCCAAGCCTTCTAATACAAAAAAGTCACAGCTATGCCAGCTTCTGAAGCCATACCCTATAATTTTCTTATCACTGTTGAGAGAGCTTGGGCCCACTTAAACATCCATACTCAACCAAATGGTCTTTTTAGCTGCTTGAGAGGTAAGATGGAGGAAACAATCACATTAAACTTTCAATACAGTATAACCAATATAGTCACACAATAACCCACTCGACAACTGGATCTGAGATTTGTAAGATTTATTATAAATTTGGAAACAGATTAATATAGATCAACCTCAGCGTTATGGTATAGAAATACAGGACAAATAGAATGAGACCAAATCTCCTAAAGAGATTTACCCTATATAATTAAAAGCATATACATAGTTCAATGATGATGATACAAGTAATCAAGAAAATGAAGTGAACATTAAATTGCATCAAATGATTATCAAAGGTAAGCATGAGCAAGCTAACTCTCCCTACACTACCTTAACAGGGGACAACCCTAGACTAGGAAGCATTAAGTAAGGTTGGAAAATAGAAAGGTGTCAGCTGTCGTAGTCTTCAGTAGAAGAAACTCCAAGTAAGGGTCAATTAGCATGAAGCCACTCCAAGCAGAAGCGGAGGTTTTTACCTCATGAAGTCCTAAGATGTCTTTCTGACACTCACTACGTTACAGCACATTACATTAGTTGCACTCAAAGTAAGTCACATGCTTCTCCAATAACTTTCCACGATTCCAGCACAAATTGGTTACTGGCACCACCTTTCCCAAATCAATAAGATGCTGTTTAATCCGTCCTTGGCCATTCTTCTCCTCCTCCATGAGAACTCACCTCCTTGCTCATTACCGCGATTCTGGTTGCCAAGATCCATCTTCTCATTCCGTTGTTGTGTACTTCATAGGGTGTCCTTAAATGGGCTTTCTAGAATCATGACCATATATAGGCACAATCCAACCTGCCCTTATATAGGCATAGAATCCCAGACCTTATTTAGGCATAAACTATGCATACCAAATACAGGCATGGCTTCCGACATCCGTCCACCCTAGCGTCTCAACGAGTCCATGAACAAACAGACCCTCTGGCTGCGGGAGTTTCCCTTGCCCAGGACTATTGATTTCTTCAAGGTCTCATACATTATGCATGAACCTCTTATTCCCTAAGGGATTCATTCATGACGTCTTTCGCTACCCAACTCACGTCAATGCTAACATTTTCAGGTATAAATATACCTTCCCAAACCCCTGTAAATCAGAGGAGACCTCGACTTCAGAGGAGCCCGATTCCCAGCCAGACGCACTGAGAAGACACTGCCCTTCCTGCACGCAGAGAGTCCAGCTTCCAGTGATCTAACTTCCCTTGCGGGGTGTTGGAGTTCGAGTCCGGATAGAGATTCCTACCTCTCTCATTCTTCAGGTATGGAGCAGACTAGAACCTAGAGGGCCTCTTGGTATAATAGACTCTTGGCATGCTAGGCGTAACTTACTCTTAGTATACTCTAGTCAGGAATACAGCACCTACTTCTACTTCTCCCTACACCTAGGACAGGTTAGGCACACTGGGTAGAACTAGGCTAGAAACGCATCGTATGCGTACTCGCATTTTTAGGTTGTGTCATTTTATGTAAATGCATATATGCTAAAAAGATAATGCTGACGCAGTATTATTTATTTTTACTGCTCACCTTGTACATTATTTATCTCGCATACTGTCTTGTGATCGTAACAGCACATATAACTTACAACAGAAACAAGACTGTTCAATAAATCCTTTATTGAAACGCCCGTCTGGTTATTTCTGTGTAACTCTGAGAATAACTTGAAACATGTACAACTGAGCTGAGTGAAATGGTTATCTATTGTTTCTACGACTCTGGGACACATCCTGATTCTGTAAGGGAAACACAGTGGTCATGTTTTGCGGCAGCCAGAAACTAATCCCTTCTTGTCGTCAAGAAGTTTCTAGTGGCCTCTGAGCTAGCTGGCACAAGTAATTAAGTTTAATATACTCGATAGGGACATACTGACCTTAGTCCTATGTCAAACCTATAGGATATATTATTCCAATGCACAGAGCCTATAAGGGAAATAGGAGCTACACTACACCGTGCTATCTAACTAAAACAAAAACTCTTCTTTTCTCATTAATAAGGCTTTGTCTGCACCTGCAATGGAAACAAAAATGCAGGCAAATACATTCCACATTGAAGGTTAAATACGAATTACATGTTAAACTTTAAACGTGAGCTTGCACTGGAACAGTTCTCGAGGCCCAAAAATGACGCCAACTTAAGAGTGCACAAAGTTAGAAATATGTGCACATTTCTACACATACAACAAATGCAGTTTCTTAACACGTGAATAAATTGTCAAGATTACAAAAATATCATTTCAAATACATCAACAAGAATATAACTTCTAGTTACAAGTATAAATGTTGAAACAGAATGTGTATGTGTAGACTGTTTAATTAAATTCACAATGAGACACTTCTAACCTTTAATTTCAAATATGTAAATGTTGCGAAGACCTTTAATAGTCACACTTCTATGCACACAATGTATAAGTCTCATTAAATTTCAGATGGAGTATTTAAAATATGCAATACCCATTTTTCTTAGTTACATTTAATCACACAGAATATATTTGAGTTCTGACTACACATGATTATGATGCACTCCTACAGTATCTTAGGATGGGATCAAAATTACTCAGCTCCAATCCCCCCTCTGATGGCGTATCAAGCCATCACATAATCTCTTAATCATATCTGTTGATCTTATCAAATGAACCAATCTAAACCCTTGTTGTGGCAATTGCCTTTCGTCTGAATTCCTCCAAAGGTTTAATCTCATTATAATGATCACTCTGCTTCTTCTCCAACTCTATATCTTCTCTTTTCTGGGATATTCCATTCTTTGCCTCATATCTCCTTTACACTTTCACTGTCAATACCACAACCACTGCACAAAGAACAATGATCAACAAAGGCTTCAAGATGGAACCAAATATACTGCTTCCCAGGTTTCAAACCACCTGCCTATAGCACTAAATCTGTTTCCAACTGAATCCCAAGCACCTGCGGTAGGCAATTCACTCAGTTCCCTTTGAATGTCAGTAATATTCGTTATATACTTCTGTAAATCCTTACTTTTATCTGGGATATAAGTACAACATTGTTGAACCTTCAGCATCAACCAGACTCCACCTTCTTTTGCGAGTAGAATATCTAAAGCAAGCCGATTCTGCAAAACCACAGCCCTAATAGAAATTATCACAGTATTTACAAGCAATAAAGCTCCAGCAGTATTGGTAGATAACCTATCAACTACGGTTGACAACTTTCTAATCTTAATAGCATTAAATATCACACCTACATTTAGTATTATAGTGTCAAAAATGTCTCCCACAATTTCTCCAGCACTAGCACCTCATTTGGACCTAGCTGGATCGTCAAACTTTTCTACATGATAGATCTTTCGAAACACTACTCCTAGATAACATGTGCCATACCATTTATTAGGCTGCTTGAATTAAGCATTCTTTCCACAAATAAAATAAACACCAGGAATCAAAGTATTGCCACCATCCAAAAATAACTTCCAAGATCATCTGATCTCAAAGGTATGATTACATTCACCCTTCCCTAGAAAGGTAGTATCATATACATTTTAATCATTCTATATGCACAACCTCCCTTGGTGTTGCCAATCTAATATCAATGTTCCAGTGTACCCTGCTGTCTGATGATCCTTTTCTGCTAGTGACCAAATGGGAAAATGTGTCTCTTTAGTTGCATTAGTCTTCACTTCTCTATATCTATCTTCTACTTGGTTTAAGAATTTCTTTTCATTGTCAGTATGAATACAGGTTAAATTGTGTCTATGTGCATAAGCAGTATCCAACGTGTTAACCAGGGCACAATATCTACTGGCTTTTTCATGAATCTGAGCACATGAATGTCTATTCAAGTGTTTGAATAAAGGAACGTCTAAAAGAACTAAATCACAATTAGAATAGTAGTGATGGAAATGACACTTTCCATAGAAAAGACTCAACAGTAAACTGCAAGTGATACCATATGTCAGAGGTATGTGATGGTAAGTAATGCCTTCAGCTACTGAAGCAGGAAACTGTATACAAACATAGAAATATCTAGCTTCCATAGTATCGACATACTCATAAAGCAACTTAGTGTAAGCGTTTAATGTGTAATCTCTTCTAGAAAAATCTACATGCAAGTCCTGCTCTCTTAATGAGTATAAACCTCCATCTACTTTATGTGATAAGTTCTGCTCAGGTGTATGCTTCTCTCCTGCAAGCAGTATTATTAAGCCCAACACTATAGTTGTTATTATTGCACCTACTATGTACCTACATCTATGATTAGATTTATAAGTTTTCATGCTATTTAGACTTAGACTAAGTGGGTAGAGAAATAGCAGCAACAGAATCCTCTCAGTCGGTCTCCACCTGTGCAAACAGCAATTTATCTGTTTCAGCTTTATTTACAAATGTATGTACAATCTTCGTGAGGCTTCCCTAGCCCTAATCCATGTTCTTCTAAATTGCAACCCTAATTTTGTTCTTCTTTTACTCGGGCCTAGGTAAACTTCTTAAGCAACTCAACAAAGTTCATTCAACTTCTCTAATGATAAAAGGACCAAGTTCATTAATGTGCATTTCTAATATCATTATTTTCGGTCCATCAACTAGTACAGCAAATTCCCTTGAATCCAGATAGGGAAACTCAGCTAAGTTCCGTACTAGGTGTCTCAAGGTACTCAGTCTTGTTGGGAAAGGCAGTTCAAAAGTAAGAAGAAACTTCAGATCAAGTTCCGAAAGCTTCTGATGAACCTCCACTATTATTCCAGAATCTCCAAAATTCACCCTTGCTGTCATCCATAGCAAGATAAGTCCACTCAGGAGAAAAATATCTCCGACAAGGCAACCTTGATCTCTTGGACCTTCTTAGATCAGGTCCTTCACTTTTTACCTTTACTCAGTTCAGATTCTCCAGGTGATTTGGCTATCGATGCGAGTGTTCTTTCAGAAGACAACTTTAGTCTTCTCCTCGATTGATTTCTTGGCCCTCTTTCTTCCACTACCACTCGTGGTCCCACAGCAGTAGTTCCTTCGTTGGGGTCAGGATCTGACTCATTCACCACCACCGTATCAGCTTCCTCTGAGTCAGCCTCAGCTTCTGCTTCATCTGGACCCCCCTCAGACTGCTCTAGTGCTGTCTCAAGCTCTGTCTGGTCCCCTGCAGCATAGCTAACCTCTTTCTGTGGCCTGTCGACTACTGCTGGCATCTCTTCTGGGAGAGGTGCTGGTACTTCATCAAAGGGACACATGACCCCACGAGTGTGAGATGGGTGCACCCAGTTAGGAAGGCCACCACACTTCACAGCAGTCGTTGTCATCAAGACCACCTGGGATGGACCACACCAATTGGTTTTAGACAGTTCTTTCTCACTTGCTTTTTCACAACGACCCAGTCGCCGGAACTAAGGTCATGACACTGCTCATGATGTGGTGGGGCTGTAGCCTTTTCAACCTGTTCAATACAGAACAAACCTAGTCAGCTAATCCTTTACAGTAGTCGAGCACCAAATCATCTGTGATGTTTTCAAGGATATTCGTTGGCACAGCAGGCAATCGTATAGCCCTTCCCATGATGATCTCATGGGGCGATAATCCTGTCCTTCGATCAGGTACACTGCGAAGACTCATTAGCACAAGAGACAAAGAGTCAGGTCATTTCAGAGACATTGACACACACACTTAAGCCAACCTGGGTTTCAGAGTGCCATTGACCTGTTCCACGATGCTGAAGTTTCTGACCGATAACTGTAATGCAATCTCTGATCCACTTGCAATGCTGCACATAGCATTCTCAGAACTTGGTTATTAAAATGAGTTCCTCGTCTGATTCTAAAGAGGTTGGAAATCCAAATCTCGGAATGAGTTCCCTCAATAACAGCTTAGCTCCTGTGAGGCTATCATATCTCCTAGTCGGATAAGCTTCAACCCAACGTGAGAAAATGCATACCACCACTAAGATGTACCCAATCCACTGCATATTGGCATCTCAACAAAAGCATCCTGTTAAAAGGACCACCAGCTCTCCCTATGTGTCTCAAAGTAATAGCAGTCCTTTTCCCCACATTTATTTGCTGACAAGTCGCACATCTATGACACAATGCCTCAGCCATCACTTGAAACTTTGGGTTAAACCAGGTTTGTCTAAACAATCTCACCATGGCATCTCTTCCTACATGCATTGACCCATGATGGAGCCTCGCCATTGGTGGCAACAAACTATTAGGAAGTACTTGTCTTGCATCTCCTGAAACCCAAATGTCATCATCTCGTTTCACACATCCTGCTCTAATCCAACTCTGCTGTTCTACCTCAGTAACTTCCTCATGCCATCTCATCACTTTGTCCCATGTATCAACAATGGTCATCAAAAGGATGAAGTTGGTTTCATCTGCTACCTCATTTGTGTATTCACCATTGAAAATGCAAACATTTAGGGCAAAGTAATGTGCAACCTCATCTGCATAATGATTTCCAGCTGCAACAAAAGCGCTTCCTTTACAATGCGCAGACATTTGACAACTGCAATCTGGTTAGGCATTTGTAAATCCTCTAATAGTTTTCTCACATTTTCTCCATTGCGAATCGGGGACCCTAATGAGGCCATGAATCCCCGTTGAGACTATAACTGTCCAAAGTCGTGAACAACATCAAAGCCATACTGGCTATCGTGAATATTGTCGCCCTCAGCTGGTCTGAAACACAGGATACTCGTGTAAGGGCAATCAATTCGGCCACCTGCATGTAGAGTACTCCTTGAAGCTAGGCAGCTTCCACCACTCCTGTAACAGTACAGACAGCATAGGCAGCCCTCAGATTTCCCTCATTGTCCCTTAGACAGGAGCCATCCACAAATAGGAAGTAATCAGACTCAGGCAATGGCTTATCCGCTATGTCTGGACGTGGGTTGGTGCACAGATCAGTGACATTGAGACAGTCATGTTCTACTTCTCTCTCATCCGCATCACAATCAGGTAATGGAGTTAAAGTAGCAGGGTTCAGAACTGAACATCGCTTCAGGGTTACATTCTCAGCAGCCAAAATAGTTTGCTCATACCTAGTGAGCCTACTATTTGTCAAGTGCTGAGTACATGTTCTGGTCAACAATATTTCAACAGAATATGGCACATAAACAGTCAAATGGTGACCCATTATGAAGCTCTCACCTCTCTGTATGCTGACACCTGTTGCACCAATGGATTTGAGACATCCGGGCAATGCTGAGGCTACTGGATCTAAAGTAGTGGAGAAGTAGGCAACTGGTCTACAGGCAGCTCCATGATTTTGAGTCAACACTGAGAGAGCACATCCTTCTCTTTCACTGTATAAAAGCGAAAACGCTTTGTTGTAGTCAGGCATTCCCAGTGACAGAGACTCTCTCTCAACTCCAGGAATGCATTCAAGCAATCATTGTCCCAAACCACCGGATCATACACATCTTTGTGTGTCAACCGCTGCAGAGGTTTGACCACTAGGGAAAAGTTGGGTATCCACTGGCAAAAGTAGCCTACCATTCCCAGAAACGTCCTGACTTCCTTCTGCGTGTGAGGCGGATTCATTTGCATGATCGCTGATATTCTTTCTTGTGACACCTTTCTCGCACCTTTCACAATGTGATGTCCTAAGTAGAGGACTTCCATCATACAGTACTGCAACTTATTTTGGAACACTTTATGTCCATTCTCAGCCAAATTGGTTAAAAAAGGCAATAGTATTAGTTTTGCATGCTTCTTGAGTGTTTGATGAGACCAAGAGGTCATCTATAGACTGAACCAAAACATAATTGGAGGCATGATCAAAGACTCCAGATTCTTCTTCAAGTTCTAATTGAAAATGGAATGACTCCGTATACTCTTGTGGGAAATGGCACCATGTTAAAACACAATTCCCCAGCCGAAAAGCGAGCAAAAATTGGCTATCTTTGTGCAGGGGAATGGAGAAAAAGGCAATGGTCAATAACAGTGACCCATCCAGTCTCACTTGGAATCTGAAACAAAATCACAGATGGATTTAGTACCACGGGACAACAAGGAACCGCTATGATGTTAATATTATAGAGATTCTGCACTATGCAGTATTTACTGCTTGAATTCTGCAAGCCCATAACAGGTGAGTTACATGGACTCCCCAGGAACTCTTTCAGAATACCTTGTCATAGTTTCAGTCACAGGTGTAATTCCAGCAACTGTCTCGGGATCAGGTTATACTGTGGGGTTCTGGGGTATTCAGCATTTAACTTAATTTGGATATGGACTAGCTCAACTCCTTTGAGTCCAAAGTCCTTTCCTGAAAAGTCCCAAACTAGGTCTCTCACTATGTCTCTGAGATCTAATGGTAAGTCTTTTATCGTCAGCATGGGGAACAATCAGGCAGTCAAATTTTGATTTGCCAATTTAAAGGCAATATCCTCATCATTCGTCTGAAGCTCAATACTCTTTCGTGTGCAATAGATAGTGCAATTTATCTTGCACAGCAGATCACGTCCTAACAGACACACAGGACTATAATTACACACAACAAATTTAGGATTATCTTCAAATGCCCCTATATTCACAGGCAGTTCTTCGGTGAGGGGTTTTGACAACCTTTTATTTGCAACTCCTACAAACTTGGATTGTTTTCCAGACAGGGGTAGGTTTGGAACCTCTGCTGCTCTCACAGTAGAACCGGTAGCACCAGTGTCGATCAAGAAAGTGACATTGTGACATTGTGGCCATCTATATCAGCATCAACGCATGGTCAAGTCTGGTCTACCTCTAAGACCGTGCCAAGTGTATAGTCTTCCTCACCCCTCAGGCACGGTCATGAGGATTGATTTGAACCATACCCATTATGAGTCTCAAACATGGGGTACTGTTGCAATAAACTGTTACCATGGAACATAATCTGATCCCCACTCATTTCTGTGTTCTCGTTAAATCAAATGTTATTTACAGCTTGCTGTGGCATCGGGGGTTGTGGTACTTCCATTATGAGACCTTGGGGACCAACTGCATTCTGAGATCTCGGTCTAGGCGCATTTTGAGGCTGCATAACATTACCCTGTGATTGATTAAACCCTCCATTCTGCTCTTGATTTGCAGGATTAAGACGACATTGGTGCTTCCAATGCCCCCAACGTATTCCAATAGTGACATGGATTATATCTCTTTAAGGTGGCAACATCAATTCCAGTCTTTGGATCTATGGGAGCACCTCTTCCTCTTCCCTGGCCCTGAAATCCTCCACCTTGTTGCACTGAAGCCCCTGACTGGTAGACTCCCTGCATAAGGACAGTATTCCCTACATAAGGTTGAATCTGACTTCCTCTTCGAGCAGCCTTCATCTGTTCTACCGGGCATCAACTTTACCTTCAACTTCTTGTGCTTCATCTAAATCTCATCACAATATTTTGCATAATGCAGAATTCTGTCGACTGATTTATTCTGCCAACAAATCAAATGTTGTTGAACCATCATACTAATTTCAGGCCTCAACCCAGTCACAAACCTGGACACACACTGTCCCATTTCCTTGGGTTCAAGGGTTTCAATCCCACTATACTGTTTGAAAGCCTGCAACAACCTTTCATAAAATGCATAAATAGTCTCCTTAGGTTCTTGGGTCATCCTGTCAATCTTTACCCAATCAATATCACTTTAGCCTTCAACCAAGTAATCACCTGATTATATTTCTTCATCACTATAGTTGACGGATCATGTGTCACTGGATCTCTCCCAGCTCACCTTCGAGCCATTCTGTAGCTAATTTACATGCAGACCACAAATCACAATGTATTCAAATCTATCAACAGCACTTTTGAAAGTTTCACAAATCAATCAACCTGTTTGTACCACTCTACAGGCTTCTCTCTCAATCTCAGGAAATCATTTGTAAATGCTGCAAGATCACCTCTACTCCAAGGCACATAACTTCCACTTGGTACTTCTTGCAAATGCAAAGCTTTAACACTCATTCTCCTTTCTCCTAAAGGTGGTGGTTCTCCCGTTGTTCTATTAGAACTCTTTCTTTTAGCCCATCTTTCTTCCCATTTGTCTAATGTGCTCCAAATCCGAATGCACAATATTAATTCTCGGATTGTGTCTTCAACCCTGGTAATCTCAGGTTCTCTATGTCCTGAGTGCTGAATGCAGGTCTGTGATTTTTCTGTAAGCCTTTGTTCGTTCTATCTGAAAATCATATCTTTGAACTAATTCAGAAAATTTCTTGTGAGCCTGCCTCGCTCTCCTAGTAACATCTTTACTCATGAATAGCAATTCATTTTGTTGGTAAGTATCAATTCAATTGAGCTCTAGACTCTCACTTATCATTTCTTCTAATTAAGTTTTTAATTTGACCACATCAATCAAATCCACCTTTATAGCCGATCTTATAGTTCTGTGGCTTGTCTCTGTACTCTGAGTCACATTTGAATTCTTTTTGTGCACTTTCAACCATTGCTCTAAATCTTGAAGATGAAATGTATGTTGGCCCTTAGAAGTTCTTTTTGGGGTAATGCTTTTTCAGGGTGTACTATTACATATGTTTGGGAGTGTTTCCCATACAGTGAAGTCCATACCTGCCAATCCAGGAAAGGACCTTATGGGTTGAAATCCATTCTGTACTATAGAGGGATCTGCTCTCGCCGCACATGGTGAACTCACATTCATCAGAGTTAATGGAATAAATCTCGCATTGTGCCATCTATTCTGTTCTCTGATACCCTCAATCCTGTGGGGGCAGGTATTTTCTGACTTTCATTCCCAGCAGAACTAGGGTCATACATGGGGACTATAGGACCAATAGTAACCGGCACTGTAAGAGCATCCGGTATCCTAGAAGTCGAATTTGAATTACAAGTTCCTTAAAGACTAGGAGCACATGCTCCCCTACTCTCTCCCGCTACAGTTTGTGTCATACCTGTTGATATGACTCCAACAACACCAGAGCTTGAAGCTACAGGAGCTGAAGAACCTCCAGAAGTGTTAGTGTTATTTGGGGGTGGACGTTCTGCTAACAGTCCATTCTAAAGGCTGTCACTTGCGTCACTATCACTGTCTTCATGCCCATCTCCCGTATTATTCTTTTCTTTCTTTCTCTTTCAATATAATTTTCCTCGCTCATTATGGCAGGGTATAATCTTGCTCCCTCAATAATATCTACCCTCCATCTCCTTTGTTGTTCATTCCATCTCGCATCTACATATGCATGCATCGGTTTCTTCATTCTCCTTTGATATTTGTATCTTTGTTTTGCATGAGCTGCGTGAAGCTCCGCATTAAGCACTTCAAACTGTATAGGTCAAGGTAATGGATTAATTGCAAACAATATTCCTCTCAAATTGTCAATTATCCTTAAATTAAATGTACCATAAAGTGGAAATGCTAATGCACCTTCCTTCTCTGTGATCTTGTGCCAATTTTTAGGCCAAGTAGTAGTGTGGAGCCCTACATTTGTTGCCATGTAATGATCTGGCGCATCCTCTGGTGGCGCCTCTTCGTTCACTCTAGTAGGTACATCGGCATCTTCTCGTATCATATCCCTTACTCCTCTAAAGCATCTCATTTTCAAACCTTTATCCGAACAATTGCAAATCAATACCAAAACTCAATAATTTCAAGTTCCGTAACAATGTGACCCCCAATAGCAGTGCTGCACCAAATAAAAAGTACACCAATCCCAGCGCAGCATTACCCCAACCTACCTATCCCAGTGTGGCACACTCTGACATCACTTACAGTCCTCGCAGCAGTTCACCCTCCTTCACAGCTCCTCACACTCTCTCTCTTTCTCACTAACCAGATGAAAAACAACAAATAACAATTGTCTGCTCCTCTAAAAGAATTGATAGAATTAAATCACCCAAAGAACACACATATTCACAAATGAAACCTCAACCAGCGGGGGATCACTTCGATCAGTATAGTTTCCCTCGTGCTCTAAAAGGTCCACTACACTAATCACAACTCTATCTTGCACACAAAAGCTCCCTCTCTCAATTGGGCTGTAGACAATGTCTCACAACAAACCCCACGAAGCCTTAGCAAACAAATACAACACGGTGCCTTCTGCACCTTTATTATATACCCCAGAATATTAGGTCGCGTGGGACCCGATATCAACTTCAAGGATAACTTCAACTTCAGCAACTTAACATCAAATTCACACGACTCTCACAACATCTCTGCCAGACATCACACAACTACTATTTCACTGCAAGCTAAGCATAGTCCTCATATACACAACCCTACTAATACTCACTCCTCAGCTGCTGCTGTTTTAATGAATGCCACTGGAACTCTGTCTATTCTCCAAGTCTCGATCCTGGACTCTTGACTAGGGCCACTGGGGTTGGTTCTAGACTGTTCTAGGTTAAATTCTATCTCCTTCTAGTTCAAGTGCTAACCATCCTACTCTGCTACCAACTGAGAGAGCTTGGGCCCACTTAAACATCCCTACTCCACCAGATGGACTTTTTTAGCTGCTTGAGAGGTAAGAGGGAGGAAACAATCACAATAAATATTCAATACGGTGTAACCAATATAGACACACAATAATCCACTTGACAACTGGATCTGAGATTTGGAAGATTTAATTATAAATTTAAAAACATATTGATATAGATCAACCTCAGCATTATCGTATAGAAATACAGGACAAATAGAATGAGTCCAAATCTCCTAAAGAGATTTACCCTATATAACAAAAAGCATACAACTAGTTCAATGATGATGATACAAGTAATCAAGAAAATGAATTGAGCATTAAATTGCATCAAATGATTCTCAAAGTTAAGCATGAGCAAGTTAACTCTCCCTACACTACCTTAAAAGGTGACAACCCTAGACTCCTAAGCGTTAAGTAAGGATGGAAAATAGAAAGGTGTCAGCTGTCTGTGTCGTCAGTAGAAGAAACTCCAACTAAGGGTCAAGTAGCATGAAGCCACTACAAGCGAAGTGGAGGTATGTACCTCATGAAGTCCTAAGATGTCTCTCTGACCCTCACTACGTTACAGCACAATACATTAGTTGGACTCAAGGTAAGTCACATGCTCCCCCAATAACTTTCCCAATTCCAGGACAGGACCACCTTTCCCACATCGATAGGTTGCTACTTCATTCTTCTTTGTCCATTCTTCTCCTCCTCCATGAGAACTTGCCTATTTCCTCATAACCACGATTCTCCTTGCCAAGATCCATCTTCTCATACCGTGCTATCTAACTAAAACAAAAACTCTTCTTTTCTAGCTAATAAAGCTTCATCTGCACCTGCAGTGGAAACAAAAATAAAAACAAATACATTTTACATTGAAGGTTAAATACAAATTACATGTTAAACTTTAAACGTGAGCTTGTATTGGAACAGTTCTCGAGGCCCAAAAATTACACAAACTTAACAGTGCACAGGTTTACAAATACATGCACATTTCTACACATATAACAAATGCAGTTTCTTAACACATGAAAAAATTGCAAAGATTGTGAACATGTCATTTCCAATACATCAAAATGAATATAACTTCTAGTTACACATATAAAGGTTTAAACATTGTCTACACATACACATTCTATTTCATTAGCTTCACAATGAGAAATGTCTAACCTTTAATTTCTAATATGTAAATGTTGCAAAGACCTTTATTAGTCATAGTTCTATGCAAACGAATTATCAGTCTCAATAAATTTCACGTGGAGTATATGCAATACCTCATTTTTCCTAGTAACATTTACTCATACAAAATATATTCCAATGTTGACTACACATGAATATGATGCACTCATAGAGCATCTCAGGATGGGATCAAAATTACGCTGCTCCACTGTCACAACACATCAACAAAACCCACTTTGATTGCACCCTTACCCAAACCTCTAACTTTTTCATATTCCAAATATTGCCATAAAAATGTCGCTTGGCAGATCAACATCCTACGCATGCTGTCAACGTAGTAACTGTCCTTCTTGTAGCAGCTATACAAAAGCTCCTCAGGGAAATACCATTTCCACTAATTTGAAAAAACTTAAACTTAAAAGGAATGTTTTCCAAATTTTCCCGATGCATTAGTCAGAGCGTTACAACCGCTGTTCTGAACTACTGTTGATACTAGTGCTTTCTTTATGTGTCTATCTTCTACTGCACCCAGGCTGTGGTGTAACGCAAAATGTTGGTACCCCCCTGCTGAACGTGATGACGGCGCCCTGAGACTCCTATATCTCACAGATATCCATACCCTCTATGCTTAATGAGGCACTTGGAACGGCGGCTGCCATGCAGGGCTTCAAGGATCTGTGTAACACCCCTCTATGCGGGAGCTCAGGAAACGTGCTCATACCTTGTGGCTCTCCTAAAACCTATGCTGCTCCACTTTAATTTTACAAGCAAACCGAGCATGCACACACACAATAAATATAATGTTGTTGATCTGGAAACTTGGGGCATATTTTTAATTGTGTTGCGTTGCCCTTGCACCATGCAAGGGGGCACAAGGCCAACGCAACACTAATGTCAGATTTGTCAAGTCATGCAAGCCTGTCTTGCGTGGCCCTGCGTGGCTTGATAAATCTGGAGTAATGCAAGGTAGCACAAATCGCTGCCTTGCTTGACTGTGCCCCAGGGAGGATTTACATGGGTGGAGCGTGGGTGTTCCCACGCATCCACCCATGGATTTTAGCACATTCCCAGATTTACCATTAGTGGTAGACCTGGGAATGCATCAAATGCTGTGCCTCCCCAGGGGAGAAATAACGAGAAGAAATATCTTTATTTTCCTTGGTTTTTTCAGCTTTCTATGTGTGCTGCATTCTTCAGCACACATAGAAATAGAAAAATTCCTCTCAGGATTATTTTTGTGCAGGAAGGTATGTCTTCCTGCATAAAAACAATCCTGCTTACATCTCAGGCACCTTTGCACCATGCTGCAAGGGTGCCTGCATTGGTGCTAGGCAGCCAAAAGTGCGACAGCGTATGGAAAGGACAGGAATGCGCCATATGATGTGAAATACGGTGCATTCCTGTTCTTTAATGTTCACGCAGCACAGGGCAGCCAAGTGGCTTGCTGCGTTGCACAGCGTGACACTATGATAAATATGCCCTTTGGTACTTTGTACAGAAACACATCATTAAGAACAAAACACAAATGAATAAAGAGAGAATAACAATGTTATTGCCAGTCAAATAAAAACACATAATTATAAGATTAAACAATGTTTTCTCTTTAGTCCTACGGTTCTGTCTAACGTTTTGCATAAAACTTATATTTTCATATTTAAATCGTCGTCCAATTGGGCGCAGTAATTTGGGCCATAGTAATGCACAGTTAAATTTTGGGTGGAACCTAGATGCGAAGTTAAGTGTGGCCTTCTGCCTTCAGCTTTCAGCAAATAATCAACACATTTGCATCCTCTCGTCTTATTTCATTGAAAACAGGTCATGACTAATTATTCACAAATAGGTATTTTGCTCTTGATATACCCCACGTTTGTGTGGATGCAATCTTACAGTAATAGCACTTTTGGGAATATTCTTGCAAATCTTTACCTGCATTCACACAAAATTCATTGTCTTGTCAAGCTGATCAATTAGAAAGTTCAAAGGACGCTGAAATTGCTGAATTCCATGTTGCTACCTTAGGATTTTATGTATGAGTCGGATCTTTAAAGACCTTCAATGTTTACATTAGGCAGTCACATCAGATCAATGAAGCTCTATTTTTAATCGTGACCTTTAATTTTCCAAGTGCATCCTGGCCCTAACCTTCCATCGAACATTGTCATTAATTCAGTTGTTCTGTGCAAATGGTTTTTGCATGCAATCTACATTGCAAATGTGAGAATATTTAACTGGCGTGCATGAATAGTTTTATAGACATTATTTGCAATTAAATGCATGAGAGTTCATCGGATATTTTTCATTATGATGGCCAATTGCTGCACATTATATCTACTGAAGCATTTTCTGCTTCTTGCCGCCAGAGACATTTCTGAGGCTGACCTTGAGAAAATGAACAAAACAATTTAGATATTGGTCGATTGGCACGTGAGGTTCGAGAGAGTTCTGTTTCTAGAGGTACCACCATTGGCTTGGTCATTACTTTGTCGATCAAACTGTTAGTTAATTATAAAGAATGTGTCTTCTGAATACAAACACATTTTTCTTGTTGTGAGAGGTAATATTACTCCATGAACGACGGAGCTCTACTTTGCATGGTGTGAAATTTTACATTTTAACTATATCTTCCCTCTTTTCATTGTGAGATGGATTCCTTGTGTCATTAATGTGTTAGGTATTAAAAGAGTGTACGGTGGACTGTGGAAGCAGGCCTCCACATCCTGAGTTGTAGGTGTTAATCATCACTCACAAATGTCACTTCACCGGGGCAACTCGACCTTCAGGTGAGAACAGAGTTGTTTATTCCAAAATGATTTTATTTATTTGTGTCTTGTAACATATTGGCTTTTCTACAACACTAGACAGGGAGGAACCAGTTTCACCGAACTCTCCTTTGAATCTGTGAAAAAATAATGGGCTTGATCATATAAATTGCACCAGTGCCTTGCAATGTTGCCATAGTGATTAGCAAACATTTCTGTAGTCTGTGGCAATTTTGTAATGACATTTAAACCAATAACAAGTGTTATAAGCTTTGGCACAGCCTTTAAATCTGGCCGTAGCAGGCTTTTGCAAGGGGTAAATAACTTTTTTTAATTGTAAACTTATGGCACAAAAAGAAAAAAATGCCACCACCCAATCATGGCTGCTATATGTTTGCAATAACAATTTTAAGCTTACAAAACACTCACTGGTGTGCCTGTTTTACTAGTAGTGTTGTTTGAGTAACAATTATTTTAGTTGTGCCTTTTATTTATTATTTGTGAATGACAGATCACCACCTAACCAAGCACGCAAAACGCAGGCAGCTACTATGTTAACAATATCACTTTGAAACACCAACGTTTAAAAAAATTATGGAAATTAATATTTGGATTTGTAGAGCACGGTTTATCACCCATGAGGGTATCCATGCACTGTTCATAGGCATGGGGAGATTAAGTGATTAGTCCAGAATCAGAGAATGTTGAGCCTGACACCAAGACTCAAACCTGGATCCCCAGCTCCGAAATTGGCAGCTCTGGCTGTTAAGCCACATACTCTCCCTTCTATCACTGTCTAACTGGGCAGAAAAAGCACAATGAATAGCCAGTTTTTAAAGTTCATATTAATAAGTAAAATAAAATGGTTTATATAATAAAAGCACTGTTGCAATCGCACTGTCTTGCGTGGCCCTGCGTGGCTTGATAAATCTGGAGTAATGCAAGGTAGCACAAATCGCTGCCTTGCTTGACTGTGCCCCAGGGAGGATTTACATGGGTGGAGCGTGGGTGTTCCCACGCATCCACCCATGGATTTTAGCACATTCCCAGATTTACCATTAGTGGTAGACCTGGGAATGCATCAAAATGCTGTGCCTCCCCAGGGGAGAAATAACGAGAAGAAATATCTTTATTTTCCTTGGTTTTTTCAGCTTTCTATGTGTGCTGCATTCTTCAGCACACATAGAAATAGAAAAATTCCTCTCAGGATTATTTTTGTGCAGGAAGGTATGTCTTCCTGCATAAAAACAATCCTGCTTACATCTCAGGCACCTTTGCACCATGCTGCAAGGGTGCCTGCATTGGTGCTAGGCAGCCAAAAGTGCGACAGCGTATGGAAAGGACAGGAATGCGCCATATGATGTGAAATACGGTGCATTGCTGTTCTTTAATGTTCACGCAGCACAGGGCAGCCAAGTGGCTTGCTGCGTTGCACAGCGTGACACTATGATAAATATGCCCTTTGGTACTTTGTACAGAAACACATCATTAAGAACAAAAGACAAATGAATAAAGAGAGAATAACAATGTTATTGCCAGTCAAATAAAAACACATAATTATAAGATTAAACAATGTTTTCTCTTTAGTCCTACGGTTCTGTCTAACGTTTTGCATAAAACTTATATTTTCATATTTAAATCGTCGTCCAATTGGGCGCAGTAATTTGGGCCATAGTAATGCACAGTTAAATTTTGGGTGGAACCTAGATGCGAAGTTAAGTGTGGCCTTCTGCCTTCAGCTTTCAGCAAATAATCAACACATTTGCATCCTCTCGTCTTATTTCATTGAAAACAGGTCATGACTAATTATTCACAAATAGGTATTTTGCTCTTGATATACCCCACGTTTGTGTGGATGCAATCTTACAGTAATAGCACTTTTGGGAATATTCTTGCAAATCTTTACCTGCATTCACACAAAATTCATTGTCTTGTCAAGCTGATCAATTAGAAAGTTCAAAGGACGCTGAAATTGCTGAATTCCATGTTGCTACCTTAGGATTTTATGTATGAGTCGGATCTTTAAAGACCTTCAATGTTTACATTAGGCAGTCACATCAGATCAATGAAGCTCTATTTTTAATCGTGACCTTTAATTTTCCAAGTGCATCCTGGCCCTAACCTTTCATCGAACATTGTCATTAATTCAGTTGTTCTGTGCAAATGGTTTTTGCATGCAATCTACATTGCAAATGTGAGAATATTTAACTGGCGTGCATGAATAGTTTTATAGACATTATTTGCAATTAAATGCATGAGAGTTCATCGGATATTTTTCATTATGATGGCCAGTTGCTGCACATTAGATCTACTGAAGCATTTTCTGCTTCTTGCCGCCAGAGACATTTCTGAGGCTGACCTTGAGAAAATGAACAAAACAATTTAGATATTGGTCGATTGGCACGTGAGGTTCGAGAGAGTTCTGTTTCTAGAGGTACCACCATTGGCTTGGTCATTACTTTGTCGATCAAACTGTTAGTTAATTATAAAGAATGTGTCTTCTGAATACAAACACATTTTTCTTGTTGTGAGAGGTAATATTACTCCATGAACGACGGAGCTCTACTTTGCATGGTGTGAAATTTTACATTTTAACTATATCTTCCCTCTTTTCATTGTGAGATGAATTCCTTGTGTCATTAATGTGTTAGGTATTAAAAAGAGTGTACGGTGGACTGTGGAAGCAGGCCTCCACATCCTGAGTTGTAGGTGTTAATCATCACTCACAAATGTCACTTCACCGTGGCAACTCGACCTTCAGGTGAGAACAGAGTTGTTTATTCCAAAATGATTTTATTTATTTGTGTCTTGTAACATATTGGCTTTTCTACAACACTAGACAGGGAGGAACCAGTTTCACCGAACTCTCCTTTGAATCTGTGAAAAAATAATGGGCTTGATCATATAAATTGCACCAGTGCCTTGCAATGTTGCCATAGTGATTAGCAAACATTTCTGTAGTCTGTGGCAATTTTGTAATGACATTTAAACCAATAACAAGTGTTATAAGCTTTGGCACAGCCTTTAAATCTGGCCGTAGCAGGCTTTTGCAAGGGGTAAATAACTTTTTTTAATTGTAAACTTATGGCACAAAAAGAAAAAATGCCACCACCCAATCATGGCTGCTATATGTTTGCAATAACAATTTTAAGCTTACAAAACAATCACTGGTGTGCCTGTTTTACTAGTAGTGTTGTTTGAGTAACAATTATTTTAGTTGTGCCTTTTATTTATTATTTGTGAATGACAGATCACCACCTAACCAAGCACGCAAAACGCAGGCAGCTACTATGTTAACAATATCACTTTGAAACACCAACGTTTAAAAAAATTATGGAAATTAATATTTGGATTTGTAGAGCACGGTTTATCACCCATGAGGGTATCCATGCACTGTTCATAGGCATGGGGAGATTAAGTGATTAGTCCAGAATCAGAGAATGTTGAGCTTGACACCAAGACTCAAACCTGGATCCCCAGCTCCGAAATTGGCAGCTCTGGCTGTTAAGCCACATTCTCTCCCTTCTATCACTGTCTAACTGGGCAGAAAAAGCACAATGAACAGCCAGTTTTTAAAGTTCATATTAATAAGTAAAATAAAATGGTTTATATAATAAAAGCACTGTTGCAATCGCACTGTGTAAGAGGTGCAGCGCTGATGTGATTGTCTTGCAACTCAGAGCTGTCTCCAACCGGACAACCAAAGACAAGGGCATTATGTGCAATGTTCTTAGCCTTGGACAGAGTGTACTAGACAACTTGATACCTTGATTGCCTACTAAGAAATGTAACGCCTGCAGAATGATTTTTAAGTATGCTATCATGTACGTGCAAAGCGTGCAAAAAGTCACTGTTTAAAAAAAAGATGGCAAGTTTAAACGTGTAGCTAAAATTGCAACTTTGTACTGGGCCCTGTTGAACCTTACCAACAGTGCACTCTTTTAATCATCTTTGCCAGTAAAGAGAAAGAAACAATAGGGCATATTTATCATGGTTTTGCTGCGCCCTTGTGCCACGCAAGGGGGCTCATGGGCAACATGAAGCTTAGAATGACCTTTACTAAGTCACGCAAGGCCACCTTACATGGACCGGCGTGGCTTGGTAAATGTGAAGTAATGCAAGGCATCCCAAGCATCTTCCTTGCATTACTCTGCCCCAGGGAGGCGTTTCATGGGTGAAGTGTGGGTGTTCCTAAACATCCCCCCATGGATTTTGGCACATTTCCAGATTTACCATTAGTGATAGACCTGGGAATGCATCAAAATCTGTGCCTCCCCAGCGGAGGCGTAACGTGGAGAAGTATAGTTATTTCTCCTCGTTTCTTCCTCTTTCTACGTGTGCTGCATTCTGCAGCACACGGAGAAAGAGGAGAAAATCTCAGAGGATTGTTTTTGTTCAGGAAGGTGTCCCTTCCTGCACAAAAGCAATCATGCCTAACATGCAGGCACCCTTGCTCTATGGTGCAAGGGTGACTTTGTTGGCAGTAGACAGCAGTTTGTGTACCAGCACAGGCAGAGAGCAGAAATGCATCCAGGGCCGGACTGGGAACTGCAACCAGCAATGGCAGATTGCTGCTCAACCAGCCCTGGGAGCGAGGTGGTGCTAGTAAAAAGCACTGCTCCCGCTTTTGTTACAGGGGACCGATATTGCAGCTCTGCTGCAAAACTGACCTCCACAGCAACAAAACCGGCCCCCACCCCTTCGGCCCACCGGGGAAACGCCTGGTGCCCGCTAAGGCCAGTCCGACCCTGAATGCGCCGTATAATGTTAAATACTGCCCTCTCCCTTTCACACAGCGTAGGAAGGTGGCTAACTGTGTTGCATTGCATCAATGTGTGATAAATATGCCCCCTTTATTTATGTGGATGTAAACAGTGTGCACAGGCATTGTGCAGTTACTCCAAGTGAAAGAAGCCAATAGTTAATTTGAGCTAGCCCATTGCCCCATACTGTACGCTGTGGTGGGTGGAAGCAAAATGTGAAAGAGCACTGGGTGAAGCCACTGACTAAAAGGTCCTCAATACATATTAAACAAATTATCCTGTTTGCTTGGTCACCCCCATTTTTTTAATAGATTTAGTTTGCTATTTTTTTGACTCTGCACACTGGGAGGCTGCTGACTAGTGCCCAGTGTATGTGGTCTGACCCGAAAAAACATGTCAAATTGGTATACGGCTAACTGGCATATTTAACTTACCTAGAAGTTCCTAGTATATGGTACAAGTGTACCTAGGGCCTGTAAGTTAAATTTCGCTAGTGGACTTCATCATATATTGGTCCACTAGTAAAGTGACAAAGCAAAGCATGTCTCCAGACCTGCCCCTTCAAGCTTGGGTGCAGTTTTAAAACAGCCAATTCAACCTGACAAAATAATTCGTTTTGGCTGGCAAAAACAATCTTTTGCCATGGACAAGCATTCCTTTTTAATAATTATAAGTCACCCCTAATGTAGGCCCTATATGCCCATAGGACAGGGTGCATAGTATTTTAAAAGCAGGACATGTCCATTTTAATTTTTACATCTGCTGGCAGTGAAAAACCTCATTAGTTGATTTTTCCCGTGGCAAAGCTGACTTTCCCAGAGGGAAGCACTAGGTTACATTATAAAACCTTATAATGCCTAACTTCAGTTTGGGACTAGCTAGAATAATGATTCAAGGACTCATTTGAATAATAATTAAAAATTTGCTTTTCTCCTAGTGTTCACTGTCACCCAGGACCTGAATGGCTCTTTGATTAGGTGTGAAGTGGCTCCCAGAGCTCAGACAAAGGGAGAGAGACTGACCTTCCCCTGACAGGATGGCCATCGGGGCTGTCCCCAAGAAGTTAACATAAAATAATGCCTACCTTGTCACTGGTAAATATAGCTAACACCTTGGCCTGCTCCCTCTATTGTCCTGCTAGTCAGCCTGTCTCCAAACCCAGTGGGAGTGGATCTGCCCCAGAACTGGTTTGGAGTGACCACAGGTTTGCCCATTATCATAGCCACACCTCTATGGAGGGCTCATTGAAATCTGCACTGTGGAAGAAAGGTTCTGCCATGTTGGTTTTTGGTAGAGATTGGCACTGTGGGATAGTTTACAGTAAAACACACAGGAAGTGCTGCAAACATGTGTAAGGTAACTCCTAGGAACGTATACCTCATTGGTTAGGGAGGGTCCAGAAGTATCCCCCACCCAAAGGCTGGCACTGGGCATAAATGTAGCATCCTCAGTACCTTTTTCAGAACAATGCAGTGTCTGTGGAAGACAGAAGAAGGGCTGAACCTGCTGTTGTGACCTGTGATTAGAACCCTAAGGGCTGCATGTGCTCCCATTTGTATACGTGATGAAGAAGTGGCTTCCAACAGTCACTTGGCTAACCTCCTGTTAATCTGCAGGGACACAAAAGCTGGAAGAAGTCCACTTTCCTGAGAGATCCCAGCTGACCATCCAACTGGACCTGCCCTGGACTCTGCTGGTGGCTTCTACTGAAGTGAGCACTGACCTCCAAGTGGTGCCTCTAAGATTTTTGGGTCCTTCAATGAATGTCAGAGTGTTCTCCGCCTGCCTAACCCTAAAACCTGGGACTTAAACATTTTTGAAGAATTTTTTCCTGAAGAACCAACACAAGACTGGGACAAAGCTCCCTTTTAATCAGACAAAGGTGTGTTGCTGTAGGGCCAAATATGCAGGTTGGGGCTTTTCCAGAGCAGCAAATCCATTTCAGAAGGACATCTCAGAGAAGGTATCTGGCCTTGTGGAGACCTACTCAGTTACAGCTTGAAGCCTTGCCCCACTTGAGTAATCCGAGCTCCTAAAAAGAGTCTGAGTCCGAAGGTAGATATCTTTACCAGGTTAAGGCACGAAGAGTATCCGGCTGGTGTGAGGCCTTTCTTGGGCATAAATTTTGAATTTCTCCGTCTCTGAGCTTACGCCTCAAATGTCAATGGCTTCACTGTGACTTCGTCTGATCTATCCAGCTTTTTGGAGCTCCTCTTGGCCTCAGTCTGCTGCCTTGCCACACTGAGAATTTTTGGCTTCCATTTCAGAGACTGAGTCAGAAGGTAAAACGTCTGACCGGGATGAACCTGGTCTCGACTGTATCCGACCCGCAATCCATTGCAGTCGGCCTTAACTCACACCTTGGCACTGGTCAAAGACAACTGTTGACTGTGGTTGACGGTCAACACATTTTCGTGCTATTTTTATTTAAAATGATAAAAATTCATACCACTGATTCCCCCCTATTGGATTTTTGTCATTTTCATCTCTTTTTGTTCATTAAAATATTCCTTAATTTTTATAAATTGGAATGGGTTTTTTATTGTGTTGTGTATTCAACTTCCTAGCCGTTTTGTTACTTCTAAATACTTCACCCATTTAGGTTAAGCCTGTCTGCTCTGTGCTATAGCTACCAGGTGTTGAGCTCAGGTTTAAATTAGTAAAACCTTCATTGGACATAACAAGAATAGTGGCATTTTTAGGTCTTGCATCAACAGCACATGCGCTGCCTCTTCTAGACATTTTTTTTTTACTGTTAGTGGGCTTGGAGCCTTCCCATTACTTACAATTGGTGGGTTTCAAAGCCACTCTCGATTGCTTGCTTCCTACTGGCCAGCTCTGTGTTCAGCACTCCCCTTCCTCTTACATGAGACCCTCCCTGTTAGAAATGGGGGACAAAATGGCGTCTTTGAGGTGATGAGACAACGTGGATGCGTGCACGCCCGACGGCCGTGCGGCGAACTCGGTAAACTCTTGAGCCGCAAAAGACCCTGTGACACGCTTCTCCGGTGATGTGACGGCAACCTCTGCGCGGCGATACGCTTCTCCGGTGATGCGACACGTTTCGTCGGTGATGCGATGGCGAACAGCTGCGGCGGCGACACGCTTCTTCGGCGATGCGACGGCAACTGCTGTGGCGGCGACACGCTTCTTCCTCATTGCATCGCGCTTCCAGCTCCCAGCGTCACGCAGTCTTCAGAGGGCCCAAAACAACAGCAGGCACCTCACTGCAGGCAGAATTCCCAGCAAGGAAATTCAGGGGGAGCTGGTGGTAAAATCGTTGTGTCCCTGAGACTTCAGAACAGAACAGGAAGCAAGCTCAGCTTCAAGCCCTTGGAGATCTTCCTCAAGATAGTAAAAGTACACACAAAGTTCCTTTTCTCCTTTCCTTGGCAATGAGTAAACCACTGCAGGCCAACCCCAAACAGCAACCAGCACAGGGGCAGTCTCCTCCTTCAGCTTCCTTGGTTTCTCTCCTTGGCAAAGGGTTCATCTTGATTCCCAGAAGTGATCTAAAGTTCGGTGATCTGGGCCCCAATATTTATACTGCAAAATCCTTTGTTCTCTGAAGGCAGAGAGTGTCTGTGCCCAGTCAAAACCAGTTCTGTCCTCCCTGGTGCAGAACATGTTCAGAGTCACCTGTAGCATAGAGTTCCTAATTGCTCTGGAGTTATACACACTTGCTCTTCAGAGAAGGAGTGTTGTAACGCCATAACACCGACCACGCTGAGAGCAGAGGGCAGAGGGCGGGGTGCAATCAGAGCAGGAGCTCCGCGCTGTACTGCACCGTACCGCTGTACCGCTGTGCCGTTGCACGGCAGCCTCGGCAGAGACGCAGAGAAACACCGGCAGCAGAACCCACCGGCCAGCTTCAGGACGCCGGCGGGGGGCCAAACAAGCGAGGCAAAGAGTTTGTGCGCATCCAAGCGCGAGCGCAGCTGGCGTCAGACGGCAGCCGCTAAGAGTGTGCCCGGAGCCGACGCAGAGGCGGCCCGGTTAGTCCCGGGTGCAGCCTGCGTCTGCCCAGCGGCCCGCTCGCCTACCAACATTTAAAGACTCCCAAAAGACCCACAAGACCTACAAGGAGTGAAAGGAGCGCAAGGAGCACAAGGAGGCTGAAACTATTGTGATTGTGATTTCAAGTACTCTCTGGCAGAAGGAGAGTCAGCTCCGGCAGCAGCCTGACCCAGCACCCAGCAGCCAGCAGCCAGCAGCCAGCAGCCAGCAGGTGGCCCTACAAAAAGGCTGAAGTTCAGCTGGGGACGCCCACCATAGGACATCTGGCTTCCCGGGTGAGTTCAGCGTGAGGGCAGTGAGATAACGGAGGGTGGCTGCAGGGGGGGGGGCGGTTTAAGGCGCATCGCTATTTGGCATAGCACTGTGGGGTGAGGAGCACGGCCCAAGCAGCACATAGAAGAGAGTGCACAGGGACAGACTAAAAAGCAAGGGGAGACAATTCCCCAATTCGTTAATTCCTAAACATCCTCTCCTTGGCGCGGAAGGAAAATGCTCAAGGGAAACCCGACTAATCTAAAGAGGATGGATCCTGACGAAAACGCCCACAAATATCACACAACAAGGATCACAAGAAGCACGGCTCAGAACTTAAGACAGGAGTCGAACCCAGCGAGCCCCACCCCCTACAGCCCCCCCAACAAGGGCTTATTACTCATTATTTTCAGGCACCGGGCAGCCGTCCACCCTTGGGTATGTCCCCCGGAAGGGCCGATGAGACTACAGTGAACAACTGCCAAACAAGGGGCCTGGCCAGGCACACATCGAGCTACCCCACAGCAAAAGTTCCCCTCTTGGGGAAGGGAGCCGCCTGCTGCCCGAAGAAGGGGCAAGGACAAGGACCGGGCACAGGAAGCATGGGCACAGGAAGGACCAAATCTGCCCCTTTTTAGCAGGTGTAAAGTGGGGGATGTAGGGGAGAACAGTAAACCACACAATAAAAGGTTAGGTGAGACTGACCTCGGGAGGCACATAACAGTCGTAGGTACCGTTAGGAAGCCTACCGACACGACAGATAGCCTCTTACCGATCAAAGCCTTGATTCATTGGCATCAGGAGGAGGACGTGCCCGAGGTTATTGAGGGCATAGCTCTGGCGTGTACCAGCCCGCGAGCTATCTCGCGACCAATTACAAAGGCCTCACCAATAGGATGCCGACCACCCGATTCACCAGAGATAGGAGACCTCACCGATTCCTTTCTACAAAAACTAGAGCAAACAATAGAAAGGACCTTGGACCTCACCCCCAACCTCATTGGGAGAGGAGACGTGGTAAAAAACCAGGCAAAAGATCGAGCATGGTTGTCCGCAGCAACAGGCCAGAAAGATCAAGATGAGCAAGAAGATACCCCCCATTTGATAACCATCAGAGAAGCACAAAAGTCAACAGCCAACGCTCTGATATGGCAATCAACCAAAATGGAGGTCCAAGTTGACCTTCTTCAATCAATAGCCCAATGCCTAGTGAACTAGGGCCGCAAACTGGAAGAACTGGAGGCAACAATCAACTACAATCAAGCAATGATAGCTCAGACAAGCTCATGTGCCAATATAACAGATAAGTGTGCTGAGATGCCGGAAATACTGGGGGACATAGTAGCACTAACTAAGAGCAGAAGGGACTCATTAAAGGCATCTGAAACCATTGAGCCACTGGCAAAGGGAAATCACACAGTGGTGACCAATGGAGAACCCAGCCGAGTGAGGAATTCGGAATCAAAAGCCAGAGAAAATGAGCGCAACAGCCTAGAGACCCTGGCACCCCCAACAAAGAGTGACACCAAGGAAACTCCGGCAAGCCCAGACATAAAGGAAGCCGAAGAGCAGAAAGTGACCATGGAGGGGGAAGTAGGAGTCGGATCAGAAGCCCCCCTAACAAAGAGGGCGAAGAAAAAGCTGAAGAAACAGCTGAAGAGATCAAAAATGAAAAGAAGATCAATCCTGCCGGCGATGCTGAACAGGCACAGACCCGGGGAGAAAAGCAACTCACTGCCACTTTACCCGATTTTTAACTTCAAACAGAAGATTAAGAGCCAGGGTATACTGGCAGACAAAGAAAAGGCTGAAGAAAGAGCAAGAGATGGTCTGACGCAACAGGGCAGGGACCATGTGGACCAGGCGGATCAGGTGGACCCACAACAACCAGCCGGGTCAACATCAATGGCGGCCCAGGCGACAAGAAATAGGGTCAGTTTGGGTAAAGAGGACGCCTCCACACAAATAAGGCTCTATGACCTTCTGGAACTGGAGGGTCATAATGGCCCAAAGGAGCACACTACATCTCCCCTGACGGAGCAGAAGCAAAAATAAAGCTGGATGAGAAACAACAACAGGGTTGAAGGTAAACAACATTGGCGAACCTCCAACAACCCCCCCCAAAGTCTGAGATCATGCAGCCAGAGCATTGGGGGGCCACACAAACAAAATTCCCTGAGGAAACACCCACAATATATGAGGTGGTGCTCACCCCTAGGTACCACATGGAAGGTCCCCATGACATTCTAAACAGAACTAATATCCTTCGACTTTTTGGCCATGTAACGTCCCTTTCTCAGATCACCTCTGTAAACATAGAGTGGGTAAAGTTCAAACGGTCACAAGGAGACAGCCATGGCGATTCAACCCTCCTGGGCTTTAGCAAACAATTTCTTCAACGGGCAGTTCTTGGAGAAGCCCAACAACTAGCAAGCTGGGGCATAGAAGTAACAGAACCCACTCAACCTAAATATCCCTCCGTCCTGATACCGCAAAGAGAGGGGCGGGGGGCCGCATCAATTTTGAAAGGTACTAACCACAACAGAAAACGAGGGGAAAATACCAACGAACGCCCTAGTACACCAATAAATATTTCCATCTTTCAAAGAGACAATCTGCAAAGAGTGCTAATGGGGCAATCAAAGCAGGCTACAAGAGGTGAGAATTGGCAACAGCACCCCTAGCCAAAGTCGATTCTCGGCAAGAGCAGGAAGTGAAATGTCGGTGCGGGAAGATCAACATCAAGGTTATAACACCGACCTCCATCAAGTACTAACTCTCATATCATGGAACATCGCAGGGTTAAACAAAAAAGCAGGGAACAAGGAAGTACAGGACTACCTCGCAAAAGGGGATATCATATGCTGCCGAGAAACCTGGTCAATGACATCAACTCCCATAGCAGGCTTCCATGAACATCGGATAAATGCAACAAAAAAAACCATCTTTGGCCGCCCTGCCGGGGGCCTCTCAATTTTCACAAGCCATGCGCGTAAACTTAAATCTACAGAAATAAGAGTAAACTCTTCAGACCTGCAAGTAATGATAATTGCTGGGCTAAGGGAGGGCCCCAGCCGTTTAATTTGATGCTCATAAACTGCTATATCAATCCGGCACTGACTGCAGCCAGTATGGAATTATTCACCACCACGCAGGAGGAAATATTAATTAAATACGAGCATTATAACGTAATCATTGCAGGTGATTTCAATTTGAGAGGTTTGGAAAGGGCTCCTGGCAAGCAAAATAAAGGGCACAAGGTGGGCCCATTGCTCTCTCTTTTTAAAAATCTTAAACTTTGCTCAACTCACTTCATGAAGAAACTACGATCACCCTTGTGGTGCCCCAAACCATCATTTAGGAATATATCCACTATTGACTATATTTTAATCAATGAGAAATCAGCCAATAAGCTGAAAGACTTTACGGTTGACGATAGAGGGGAAAGCGATCACAGGCCTCTATGTGCAACATTCAACCTAGGAATGGTATCAGCAGACCTCCAGAAAGTGATGGGAGAATCCACAGGGGATGAACATTTTAGAGCCCTTAAAAGAATAAAATGGACAACCAAACTCGAAGGAAAAATCCAGGAGTGGGCACTAATGTGGCAAGCTCGTGGACTGCGGGAGATCCATTCAGAGGCTATAGGTCTCTGGGAAGCCCTGATAGATGACCTTTGGCGGAAGCTGGGCAAAAATCATTGCAAAAAAATACTTTCCCACAAGGACCCCTCCTCAAAGAAGCTAAAGAAACCGAAGAGCTTGAGTCAATACAAAGGTGTCCTTATGAAGGCACTCAGAGGAAGGAAGAAAAGAGGAACATCGGCAGAGGGGGCCTCTATAGCGGAGCTGAGATCCGCCTACAGGAGGAAAGTAGGCGAGTACAAGAGGAAAGAAACGGAACAAAAATGGCTCACAGTATTCGCCCTGTTAAAGGAAAAGAACAACGCCAAATTATGGAGGTATATCAACCGCCTGAGCTCCCAGTCTAGGAGCAAGGAGAATAACATCGCAAGTAACGAATGGGAAGTGTACGTAAGGGGCTTATACACCAGAGGAATACCAGCTGCCAAGTATGCCCTTCCTAAGAAAGCCTTGGAAACAGGCACTCATACAGACACTCTCCCCAAGGATAAATATGAAGCAGGACCAATGACAATCGAGGGTAATGGCTTCACAGAAGCAGCAATAACAAGGGAGATCAGGAAAATGAGGAATGATGGGGCGCCAGGCCCTAACGGCATTCCAGCCCTGGCATTTAAATCTGTCCAACTCTTCTTTGCCTCAATCCTCACCCCTTTATTCAATTTTGCTTATTCAACGGCAATAATACGCCAATCTTGGAAAGGATCAGTCCTTTTTCCCATTCATAAGAAAGGCGATCACTCCAACCCCGCGAACTATAGGCTTGTGGCTCTGCTCGATGTAGAAGCCAAAGCCTAAGCTAAACTACTATTGAGAGAACTAGAGGTTTGGGCTAATAACAACGAGATACTTCCATTCTACCAGACCGGCTTCAGGGCAAATAGCTCAATAACGGATAACATCATGGCCCTGGCCTATCTCTCAAAAAGAGCTGTGAAAGACAGGCACCTGCCGCTGTTTTGCTGTTTTATAGACTACAGCACAGCTTTTGATAGAGTTGATAGGGGTAAACTCTGGGGAAAACTGTCAGCCTGGGGGATTCCATCAAAGCTCCTGAAAGCCATCATTTCCCTTCATGAGGGGACCAGGGTACAAGTCAAGATAAGCCCTACAGCATTATCAGAAAGAGTCGAAACTAACAACGGTCTGAAGCAGGGCTGTGTCTTTGCCCCCCTTTTATTTAACCTCTATACAGCAGACTTGGGGGGAGCTCTGAAAGAGGCAAATCTAGTTCCACCGAGAATGGGCACAGTGAGATTGGCAATTCTTCAGTACACAGACGATACTGTAGTGATGGATCACACAAGGGTGGGCCTCCAAAGAGCATTAAAAGAGTTGGGGAAGTATAATAAGGAAAATCACTTGACAGTCAACCAGGGCAAAACAAAGATAATGATATTTGGCAGATATCCCCACAAAAAACAAGCAGTCTGGAATTTGGAAGATCACCAAATAGGGACCATCACAGCCTTTGATTATCTTGGGGTTTGGCTACACGAGAGGGCAACACCAGCAACTCATATAAAACACTTAACTGCCAAAACCAACAGTGTAATTTTAACAATGAGACGCTTAAGCCAACGCTTATCCAGCCCAACAGCAGACCCCATGTTGAGGGTCCTTAAGGCAAAATTAATCCCGGCCATTAACTACGGCCATTTGGCATTTCCGGGAGCCTTAGACAAACTTATAGCAGCAGCTCAGGTCAAAGCCCACAAGTTTGTGCTGCAAGTACCCAGGCACGCAAGGAACATCAGGTTACGCTTGGAACTAGGGCTCTGCAGACCTGAACTGGCCCTCCAGGGGGACCTAATTAAGTATTATATCAGAGTCCTTAAAGCCCCGTACAACTCTCTCAAACATCATTTGGTAACAATATTCAGAGAAGAGGACTCCCCCTGGCATATCAAGCTGGACAAAGCAATAGGGACCTTAAACATCGAATCCAACAGTCTGTCTCTACCAGACATCCGGCATAAGGCCTGGTCAAATATCATCAAACGGCAAGTCCCTCTATTTCACATGAAAAGGATCTAACCGCACTTCGCCAAAACACCCTCACGATGGCACTGTACGATTCTTACACCATGGGGAAAGCTCAACAATACCTACAGGAAGCACTAGGGGCCCAGGCTCGCAGGAAAATCCTCTTTATGAGGCTAACGGCCCTTAGAACTGCGGACTTTAATCCAGCATGGGCGCGAGCAGACGGAGCTGTTTCTTGTCATCTATGCAACTACCAAAGGGAATCCTGGCTCCACCTATTATGTTGCTGCCCCAAATTGACCAGCGAACGACAAAGGATGCTCCGCCCCATTTTAAGAGACCTTGGCATTAGAACGTGCAAGGAGGCATCAGATTGGTGCCTTTCAGAAACAAAAACCCACTACCTCGCAAGAGCGGCAACATTTATTCACCAGATCAGACAGGCCTTAGATGCAAGTGTATAAATGACTTTCCACAAGCTCTTGAACTTCAGAATCTGATTAATGGGCCAATAAGGTGCTGGCACAACATCCATGGGCAAAGAAGAGTTAGCCCGCCACTCCATGAGTTTTGATTTGAACATTGTCGCAATATGAATCAAATCCCCGGATCAAAGGCAAAATGGACTTTGCGACACAAGATTGACTATCGGAAACGGGGTTTTAAAGCTGAAGGGACGGCTGGGGAGGGGGGTGGCATGGGAGGGAGGCCATGGGTGGGTGGACATCAATTTTAGCTTTTTACTGTAATGATTTTAAATAATCGAACAGTTAACAATAAATCAATGTGGTGCAGCTTCCTGGCAGGAGGTGGAGACAGCATTGTTGAAAGCAGACCTGGCCCAGGTAGCTGAAAGGAAATCTCCTCCCCCTACTCTCTATTCTATGAAGGTTCAGGCAAGTGAAAGGAAATCTCCTCCCCCTACTTTCTATTCTATGAAGGCTCAGGCCAGTGAAAGGAAATCTCCTCCCCCTACTCTCTATTCAATGCAGGTCCTATTCAGCCCAGCCCTGACCCATCAGACTGCTGGAGCCAAGGCCCTATCCAGCCCCCTGTCACTCACAAACCAGACATGGAATACACAAACCTAGCAGAGGCAGGCTGGATGGTTAGGCAAGAAAATACCTACATTCTAAAAGTGTTATTTTCAAACACAGAATGTAAAAATCACCCACACTAAAAGATGTATTTTAACATTCTGAGTTCAGGCATACTAAACTTTATTTCCCTATCTTGTTCCTAGGGTCAGTTAGGATTATAAGATGTTATAATCAAACTGCCCATTCTGGCCTATGGGAACAGATAGCCTTGCAATAGTGAAAAACGAAATTGGCTGTAATTCACTATCAGGACATGCCACACACATCAGGGCATGTCCTACCTTTTACCTGCAATGCACCCTACCCTTGGGCCTACCTTAGGGGTGACTAATATGTAGAAAAGGGAAGGTTTAGGGACTGGCAACTGTGTGCACTTGCCAAGTCGACATGGCAGTCCCAGACTGCACACAAGCTCTGCAATGGCAGGCCTGAGCCATATTTTACAAGCTGCTTCTGTGGGTGGCACAATCAGTGCTGCAAGCCCACCAGCAGCATTTGATTTACAGGCCCTGGGCACACATGGTGCACTGTACTAGGGTCTGACAAGTAAATCAAATAAACCAATCATGGAGTCACTAATCCATTACAACAATTTACAATAGGGAGCACTTGCACTTTGGCACTGAATAGCAGTGGCAAAGTGCTCAAAGCATGTAAACCAGCAAAAACATAGCAAAAACACAGGAGGCAACAGCAAAAAATGCAAGGGAGAACCACGCCAATGGTGCCAGGTCTAACACTCCCCTAGAGCAAGGTTCTCCAAAGTTGGTTCTGTAGGGCTGGATCAATGTCAGAATGTTTGCATATTCCCATTTAGATAAATGTAGTTGTCTTAAAAATCTGGCATGGATCCGGCCCTCCAGGTCCGTCTTTGGAGAACCCTGCCCTAGAACATGGCCCAAGTATTTGTATCCTTGACCTGCTTGCACTTTTAGCACCTGTTTTTTCTTTTGTTGAGCCACTCTACAGAGTGCATTTTTGCTAAATGGCTCTGTTATTTGCTTGTTGTTTTTCGCTTTTCAGCTTGACTTTATCTCTATCATGAGCATTCCTTGTTTAGTGTATCCTCCCCAGTACTCGCTATCTGTAAACATGCCTTTAAATCTTGTTATCTCATCCTATTTGCTGTGCATTCAAAGACAGAGGTCAAATGTCAGGCTTTGTATTCTGAGGGAGCTTGGTGTTTTCTTTTCTTTTGTTGACTTCAAAGTGAGAGAATTTAAGTGACAATCTATCCTGTTGGGTACCCATGCGAGAGCATAGGCTGTAGGATGTTATTTTTTGGAGCACATATCAAAAATGAACTGTTCTGATATTTCAGAATATATCAGAATGAGAACAGTAGAAATTAAACACATTTATTTTGTAATCTGAAGTGTGGTGAAAACAAATATTTTTACTATTCATGCCACATGTGCCTTTTACCTAGAGAAATGCGCAGCTCACGTGTGAGATTTGAGATTGATTTGTGTCCACTGTTCGTGTTTACTCTTTACTGTAGACTTTTTACTGCTTGGTTACTGCTTTCTGTAGCTTCTGGGGCTACAAACCCTGTTTACCCGAGGGCAAAGATAATCAGGTTGTATAATCAGATCTGCCAAGCCCAAATGAGAAACAGAAAAAAATCAGACAAAATGTGTGTAAGACATTTAGATCGAAGTGTAAGGTTTCTGCTTTCTCTTGTGCCCATTAGGAATTTATAATTTCCATTTTGTTTGTGTTGGCTGTACGGATAACAGAAAACTATACATATTTTTTCAGTTATACTTTTTGGTGACTCAAAAGCAGTGAAATCAACAAGCTTAATGTAATTAACACATAAAAGCAGAATGCAGACCATGTTGCAAGACAGCGTGCAGGAAACGATAAAATGTGATAAAATTTAAATGTACCTTTAGTGTTCTCACAAGTGCACCCAAAACTAAAGCACACATGGTCACCTGAGGCACATTGTAATTTCCAAACTCATCAGACTGAACTCACAAATTGGGACACACATTGCAACTGGTTTTTACATTAAGCTCAGATGGGCACACATGATGAAAGCTTTACTTACTTCCTAAGTCGACGTAAACCCAAAAATGCTCAGAAATGCCTACAGCAGCCACCGTAAGCTCTAGTGAACTCCCACACCTCTTTGCTACACTCTAAAAATGACTCCTGCCAGCCATCAGCCCTGGAAAAGTACCAGTAGTTCATGTTGTATATTTTGGAGCTTGCAAGAATGATCAGCGTCATGGACCAAGAAAACACAATGACTGTGGAGGTGTACTCACCCATAGCTGAGTTTACCTTTGTGTTATAAAACATAACAAAAGGCAAAAACAAAAAAGCTTGAAGACACATACACAAATAACGAAAACACCAATAATGACATGCACAGAGCAGAACAAAGAATACATACAAAATATAAAATGAACCCTAAAGTCTAACACAAATTAAAATTAAATAGTCACAAAAATACAAAGCAGCTAACGCTTCTAAACTCCAAGCCTGCCAGGCATCCATCTGGAACTGCAAAGAGAGGTCATGACATTCAATAACAGATGGTCACGCCTGGAAAATAACAAAAATACTCTGCGTCACTCTACTCTGCCCCACTCTACTCTATGCAAATGCACTCTACGACACTGCACTCTATGACATTATACTCTGCAAGACTGCACTCTCCACCTCTGAACTCAACGTCACTCTATTCTGCACCACTGCATGCTATGCCACTGTACACCATTGTATTTTACGTCACTGCACTCTACACCACTCTATTCTACTCTGCTCTACACCACTGCTCTTTCAACCACTCTACTCTACACCACTCTACTGAACTATACGTCAATGCACTCTATGCCACTACACTCTGCACACTTCACTCTAATCTATTCTGCACCATTGCACTCCACCCCACTGCACTCTTCACCACTATACTCTACACTGCTCTACTCTGCACCTCTGTAGCCTGCACCACTCCACTCCACTCCACCCTGCACCACTCTATGCCACTTCACTGTACTCTGAAGCAATAAATTATACACAACTGTACTCTACACCACTCTACTCTACACCAGTCTACGCTGTCACTGCATTCTATGCCAATGCACTCTACACCACTTTACTCAAAGCCAATGAACTCTAAGACACTGCATTCTACGACAATCTACTCTGCACCACTGCACTTTACACTACTTCATTTTAGGCCACTCAACCCCTCTCTATGACACTCCACTCTATGATACTACACTCTTTGACACTCTATTCCATTAAACTCTACGCCGCACTATGACACTTTACTTCACTCTATGTCGCTCCACTCTACAACACTCCGCTCCACTCTATGCCACTTTAGAATACTACACCACTCTACGATGCTCTACACAGCTCCCTCTATGCCACTTCATGCCATTTTACTCCACTTATTTTACAACACACTACACCACTCTACTTCACTCCACTACTCCACTCTATGCCACTCCACACACAGTATGCCACTCCACTCAACTCTACAACACTCTACTCCACTCTATGCCATTCCACTCCACTGTACGACAATCTACTCTGCTCCTCGCCACTCTAGTCTACAACTCTCTACTCCACTCTGCGCAACACCCTCTACGCCACTCCACTCTGCTCTACACCACTCCATGACACTCTATGCCACTCCACTCTATGTCACTCTACTGCACTCTGACACTCTACTCTAGGCCACTCAACTCTACTCCACTCTATGCCCTTCCACTCTACAACATTTTACTCACACATCAACACTCTACATCACTCTATGCCAGTCCCCTTTACCCCACTAACCATTAGCCATGGTGAACAGCAGCCACGCTGGTGTACAACATGGCTAAAAGACATTGGCAAAGCTAATAGCTTTTGCATAGGTGAGACCTATTGGCTTTGCCAATGCTTGTTACTTGTGGTGGACTACCATCCACCTCAACTAATAATTCCCCTTCTCACATATATATTGTGTGTGAATTTTTTGGGTAAAACAATACAGATGAGACAACTAAAGCAGTCTTAAATGCCAAGCCTATAAACGCCTTGCCCCAAGTAATCAAAGAAAAAACATATTTTGCCAGTTGGTTGCTATAAATGTTGCTTCAAGATGAGTCCAAAATGATCGCCCACCAGCGCACAACTGCCAAGCGCCAAAGTACCAGTAGCGGCCCGTGGTGGGAGTGCTGCCGGGCGGTGACGTGGGGCGGGGGAGGGGCAGGGTGGGTGGTAGTAAACTACAGAATACGGCCGATTAGAGGTAAGTAAACATATAAATAAATAAAACAAATTTCGTTGCGCTCTGTGGCAACAAAACAAAGCACGTGTAATAAAAGAAAGTCGCTATTGTGGATGTTGCATGTAATTGATAAAATGTTGCTGTTTATTTGCAGATGCCAAGGGCAACGCTCTACTTGACATTTCTGCGGGAGGACAGCGGACACATTATGATAAACAAAAACAATCCAATGGAAATAACCTGTTAAACAAACCATGACATAAAAAAATAAATATGGCAGCTGAAGGACAGTTCGGAGCAGATAGAACAAATGCACCCGAAATCTAACATTAGGATTATTCACTCTAGGCCAATCTACGTTACTGGATGTAGATAATGAGCGAGAGAGTGTCCACAAGCATATATCCAAAAGATGCCTAAAGAGGTCATTTTGGCACATTGCTAAAGGAGCAAATGGTCTGAGTGACAGTTTAGTGGATGAGTTACTCTGTTATAAACCTGGTTTAGAGCCAGGGACACTGAAATTATGTGACAGGGAAGGGCCAAAATATGTGGCAGGAATGAGTAAATTATGCAGCACGAAAAGCAAATTATATGGCATTTTGCGGCACATTTTGGGATAGTATTAGTTCATTATTTTGTCACTTTTAAACTTGTTAGGACTGTCTGGGCATTAGTTGCAAATCATTAGTACCAGTTTAACACCCAAACACAGCAATAAACTACAGAAAGGTGACCAGTCAACCTTTGCAAAGGGCCTTCCACTGCACGGCAACATGTGTTGCTACATTTTTAGTAACTTTTATAACATTTGAGCTAGAAGCAAAATTGTTAAAATCTGCATTATGCAGCAGATGATGGATTATGTGGCAAATGCGGCAAATTTATAATTATGGAAAAATCACAGCAGCCGCGCAATCACATAATTCCAGTTACCCTGCATATAGTCCATCCACTTAATTACATATGTCATAGGATTTAATGTCTAATAATAAGATGGCCGAGGCATCTACAATGTTTGTGATGATGCAGTAGTTTATCTGCTAAACGCTAAACTAGGCCCAGAGTTTGGTAATGTTGCATCAAAAGTTTGCAGCAAAACATTTTTTTTGATCATTTCCTGGTGTCAACAAAAGAGGCTGAAAGAAATCATCACTTATTTGTCGCCAATATTTTTCCTTCACACAGTAATAACGATGATGCCTCAGACTTCGAGAGAGAGTTTGGCTATATACACTTGAACACAACCAAAAAAGGCTGAATGAGAGGTTTCTGCTTATGTAATGTAAGGATTTTAACCCATCATGTTAGGTCAGGGGATGACAGCCAATGCAAAATAGAAAGAAAAGCTGAATTAAATTAGGAGTATACTTTTTCTTTCGTTTTCTGATGGTTTAGCTGTGAATACTGATGAAGAATTCCTTGCTGCACTGTTTTTGTGCATAATACATTGGCCCTAATTTGGATGTCGGTCGGAGAGCCTCCGACTGTAGGTGGAAGGCTTTCCGACAGACCTCCTTGGTTTGACTTCCGACCCCTGTACTACGATTGCGGAGGTTGGAATTCAAATCGGCCAGTCATTCCGGCTGGCTTCCGACAGGCTCATGGAGCCCGTCAGCCAGTCGGAAACGTCACCATAATCCCATACGGACTACGTTTCCGCAATCAGGATTATGATGTCGGTTTCCTACGGGCTTTCCATGTCAGGCTTTCCGACATGAAAAACATGTCAGAAAGCGACTTTGGGGGCCCTAGCAGGACCCCCATTCTTCTGGGGCCTCTGGTTCGGGGCTGAGGGGGCACGTATTGTGCCCCTCTGTAAATCCTGCTCCGTGTGGCAGGCACCAAAAGGTGGCTGCCACATGGTGCAAGGATTTACATTGACTCCCATTTCTCCATGGAAGCTTGTCCTGCAGCCGGTTTCCGGCTGCCGCACAAGCTCCCATAGGGAAATGGGAGTTTGCGACCGCATCATGTGTGGTCCCATCATAATGGCGGTTTGGGACCGCCAAACCCGAGGTCCGTCGGTCTCAAAATCGCAGGGATGTTGGTCGGCGGAATCTCCGATCGACATACTAATTAGGGTCAAAGTATCAAACACTCACATTTTTGCTCAAAGGGTGCTCCAAGATATAGATAAATAGCATCCACATTTTTTGTTGATTGGCCCACTAAATGGCATTTACTGAGGCTCTATGTCAGATTTAAAGAGCATGGAGGGGACAACAAAGAGCTCAATTTAGAGTCTGGAGGTCAAAGTAAAGGCATGGTGGCAGATGACTTTCCGTCTCCTATCCTGTCTTTACTCAGCCCACCAAATTTACAGTTCACCGCCCACCGTGCGTTGAACTATATTTGTTTGTATGAAAAGCTTTCACTGTGGTTCACACAAAGCCATTTAAAAGTTTGAAAAGCAAGAGTCTGTTTTTAAAAAGTAATAACTGATGGCCCCAAACATATTTTTTATGCTTATTGTTCCTAGCCGCCTGGTTATTCCTGGCAGTTATGGACAGTAAAAAAAGTTAACCGACAGCCCACTCTAATATAGCGGATGGTTGGATGGCTTTTCTCAGAAAGCCAATACTTCCTCAGGCCATTGGAGGAAGGTTTAAACACCTAGAGTAAATTTTACTCGACTGGCATAAACCTGCCTCTCTGCCTGACTGAGAATTGTGCGAGTGGACTGAGAGCGTGGTGAAGAGAATACTTGTTGCCTTGTCCTCCAAACTCTAAATCGGGCCCTCAGTCTTCGTTGGAATCTACAATACAACTACAGCATCACAGGGGTGACTTAAAGCCACCAATTTCACCACTATTATATTGCTGGCCAGTGACGGCTCCTCCACTAAGGCGGAGGAGCGTCACCCCACTGCTCACGGAGCAGTTCAAAGTAAAAATAAACTGATAATAACTGAAGTTATTATAACTTTTATTTTTAATATCATCACGGGGGCGGGGCTTGGCCCCCCTGACGTCAGGAAGGAGGAGTGGTTGCTGCACTCTAAAGAGCGCATAAGCATCATGCGCATTTTCCATGTTCTCCACCCAGGCTGCATTACTGCCTGGGTGGAAAGTATGCCCAGGTCCCAAGCCCCTGTCTTAGCGCCTATCCACGGTGCTCAGACCAATCACAATGCTGCATTGCAGCATTGTGATTGGCTGTGGGGAGCCTGGTGCTTCCTGGGAGAGACACAACGTGGGAGAGACGCAGCGCGATCAGGTAAGTGAATTTTATTTCCACCCAGAGCAGTGCCCATTGAATGCCTCCTTGACATAGAGTGCGCCAATGCAAAGTCACGCAGGATGGCTTTGCGTCACATCATAGACATGATTGAGAGGCCTGCGCCCTCGGATCGTCATAGAAATTGATGCTCTGGTGACGCAGGCCTCTTGTAAATGAGGGCCCTAATGTATTAAAAACAAGTTGGGCCAGACAAAAAAGAGCCCTCAAGGATAAACGCTTCTGCCTCGTCCCCTATGAATAAGAAAATGGCTAACTCCAGACATGTTAAATACTTGATTTACCTTACAATAGGGCACAAACTGAGTAAACTTTGCAAAGCAACTTACAGGGCGTGGATTTGGACATGTCTGTGCCATTTTGTCAAATCTGTTGTTTTTCTCCATGCTGTAGGATATATATTCCATGCCTTTTAATGCGTTATATGATTTTATTTGCTATTTTATGGTTATTTATTTGATATTGTAAGTATGGTTTATTTATTGTATATAATGTGTGCTGATATATTATTATGTTGGTATGGTAGGTAGTATTCATTTTTGCATTTGTAGCACATTATAAGCTAAATGCAAATCATTAAATTAATTAGGGCGATTCACTGAGAAAACAAAAGCGTGTCACGTGAAGAAAAGTGTTAAGTGCTATTGAAAATTCTAGGGGGTGTAGGCAGACCTCAGCTTCATCTAATATGAAGTGGTTTTCATCCGCCATTCATAAAGTGACTGTCTAGGTGTTGAATCCTGGATGGAACATTGATTGACAATTAGATGTGATATTTTTGCTTGAGACAAATATAGTACATTCAGGGCTATCCAATTCAATCGTTTACAGTTTGATTAAAAACCTTCTGATATGGCAATACTTTTAAAAGCTTTTTAGGTTGTTTTGGTCAGCTATGTTATTAGTAGAATGGATGGCCTAGGTGTTTTTGAGGAATTCCATTCTGCCGAGCAAAAATATTATTCTGAATCAAGAATAACCTATTCTATAGATGGCTGAATTAATCACGAGTTAATATTGGGTTCTTATGAGAAAATACTATAGTTCAATGAATGTTTTTTTAGATCTAACAAATATTTTAGGGTTATGTCTTCCCATAGGACAAACACAAAGTAAATAATTGTGAAATATGAACTCATACCAGCATGCATTGTTTTTATTTTCTAGTGATGGACTTCAGCTGGATGGTCTCTCTCTGCCATGTCCTGCTTAATCTTTAATATATTGCCAGTAAATGCTTTCGACAACTATTGATTGGACAAAATACTTGATGTGCTGTCGAATGAGCTAATTAAATAAGTGATTATCTTGACATTTTCATCCGATGCAGAGTGGCATTTCATTGTGGATCTTGAAATTGTTATATTTGTTAATCTTGCTATAATGTCTTGACATCAAGCATAGGTTGAGTGGTGGTTAATGAATTGTTTTTCTCAAATTTTCTTTCTGGAGTTTCCTGTGTTTTTCTTTCATATCTCATGGCAGCAGAGAGTTATGGTGCACATAGTTTAAAAGATTCCTTTTATAACTTAATTGGGCAGCTTATCAATGATATCTGTGTGGTATTTATGTTCAAGTTTATTATTGTAGTAACAACGGTGCAGGACTTAGAGGGTCATTACGATGACCGGCAGAAAAAAATCCAACCGCCATGGTAGCGGAAAATTACCGTCCGCAGGTACCGCGGAAACACCTCCGACCCTATTAGGATCAACCGCCAAAATATTCCAACTGCGGCGGTAGGAGGCCTCGAAACACCGCCCGTAGACGGCGGAGAAGGGTAAAATCCAACCACGACGGTCGGTTTCACAGCGTAAACACACAAAACCGCCGCCAGGCACGCGGAGTGACCGCCAATGATATTATGATATCCCCGATGTCACAGCGGTACGGTCCACTGTATCCGACCGCCGCGGTCGCTAACAGTAATGAATGTGAGATACGGCGGAAGGCCTGCAGCATAGCCATCGCTGCGGATGCTCCGTCAACAAAATGGCGGCTAAGCAAAGAAACACACAATAAGGCCACCAAATGCACACAGGCAACTAGCCCTGCCCCCAAAATAACCTGAAACATCCCAATTACACACCCCCATGGCAAATTCAAACACACAAATCACAGGACAACCCACACAGCACACCTGACAGCATTACACCATCTTGACACACCCACATAGCTGAGCATAAAACCAGCCCCTTCCCTGACCACAATCCTTTGCAAAACGACTCAACAGAAGGAAACAACACCAGAGCACTAAGGAGAGCCAAACCTGCACATATCACACCACCACCACAACACACACACACACCACCTACACCACCCACACCACCCTCACAACTGCACCCCAAAACATCAGCACAGCACACACCATGGCACCACAGAAAATGCCAAAATTCACAGACACTGAGTTGACAGTAATGGTAGATGAGATAATTAGAGTAGAACCACAACTCTTTGGTAGCATGGTCCAACAGACACCATTAGCCACAAGAACAAACATGTGGGTAAGGATAGTGGACAAGGTCAATGCAGTAGGGAACGTGCCCCGCAACAAGCATGAAATCCAGAGGCGGTGGCATGACCTGAAGAGTGTTGTCAAGAAGAAGAGGGCCAAGAACCGTGAGCTGGCTGATGCGACTGGTGGAGGCCCTCCCATTCCACCAAAACCATTCTCTGCGTGGGAGGAGAAGGTGCTTGCCATACTGCATCCAGAGAGTCTTGAAGGAATACCCGGGGGAGTGGAGGCTGGTAAGTACCAACTAATGTATACCATGAAACTGCCATGTACTGTCTTGCACAACTACAAAGCTACATCTCTGAGGCACAAGTACATTCATCTGCACCCCAATACCAAACACAGGTCTCACTGATTTAACATTCACCCCATCTGAATCATCACAAAGGTACACAACATCAACTGTGTTGGATGTGTCCAGGCAGGCAGCACTACAACTCCCACCAGCCACCCCTGTCCCACCTCTCAGAAGGAGCAGCACTCCCCCACCCAGAAGCATGTGTCAGCCATTGTGTACTTCACCCTCACCTAACAGGTAGGTAGCCATCTTTCCAGGGAGGTGTGTTTGGAATAGGGAGGCCTGCACCACAACTCCCACCAGGCACACCCTGCCCCATCCCTCAGCAGGATGGAACACTCCCTCCCACCCAGAAGCATGTGGTAGACATTGGATCACCACAAACAAACTGACAGGTAGGTATCCATCTTCACAGGGAGGGTTGTTTGGAGGTGGGAGGCCTGCACCACAACTCCCACCAGCCACCCCTGTCCCACCGCTGAGCTGGATGGAGCACTGCCCCCACCCAGAACCATGTCGCAGCCATTGTGTGCTTCACCCTCACCTAACAGGTAGGTATCCATCTTTCCAGGGAGGTGTGTTTGGAATAGGGAGGCCTGCACTACAACTCCCACCAGGCCCCCTTGTCCCACAGCTGAGCAGGATGGACTTCTCCCCCACCCAGAACCATGTGGCAGCCATTGTGTGCTACACCCTCACCTAACAGGTAGGTAGCCATCTTTCCAGGGAGGTGTGTTTGGAATAGGGATGCCTGCACTACAACTCCCACCAGGCACACCCTGCCCCATCCCTCAGCAGGATGGAGCATTCCCTCCCACCCAGAAGCATGTGGTAGACATTGTATCACCACAAACAAACTGACAGGTAGGTATCCATCTTCCCAAGGAGGGCTGTTTGGGGGTGGGAGGCCTGCACCAAAACTCCCACCAGCCACCCCTGTCCCACAGCTGAGCTGGATGGACCACTCCCCCACCCAGAACCATGTGGCAGCCATTGTGTGCTACACCCTCACCTAACAGGTAGGTAGCCATCTTTCCATGGAGGTGTGTTTGGAATAGGGATGCCTGCACTACAACTCCCACCAGGCACACCCTGCCCCATCCCTCAGCAGGATGGAGCATTCCCTCCCACCCAGAAGCATGTGGTAGACATTGTATCACCACAAACAAACTGACAGGTAGGTATCCATCTTCCCAGGGAGGGCTGTTTGGGGGTGGGAGGCCTGCACCACAACTCCCACCAGCCACCTCTGTCCCACAGCTGAGCTGGATGGACCGATCCCCCCACCCAGAACCATGTGGCAGCCATTGTGTGCTACACCCTCACCTAACAGGTAGGTAGCCATCTTTCCAGGGAGGTGTGTTTGGAATAGGGATGCCTGCACTACAACTCCCACCAGGCACACCCTGCCCCATCCCTCAGCAGGGTGGAGCACTCCCCCCACCCAGAAGCATGTGGTAGACATTGTATCACCACAAACAAACTGACAGGTAGGTATCCATCTTCCCAGGGAGGGCTGTTTGGGGGTGGGAGGCCTGCACCACAACTCCCACCAGGCCCCCTTGTCCCACAGCTGAGCAGGATGGACTACTCCCCCCACCCAGAACCATGTGGCAGCCATTGTGTGCTACACCCTCACCTAACAGGTAGGTAGCCATCTTTCCAGGGAGGTGTGTTTGGAATAGGGAGGCCTGCACTACAACTCCCACCAGGCACACCCTGCCCCATCCCTCAGCAGGATGGAGCACTCCCTCCCACCCAGAAGCATGTGGTAGACATTGTATCACCACAAACAAACTGACAGGTAGGTATCCATCTTCCCAGGGAGGGCAGTTTGGGGGTGGGAGGCCTGCACCACAACTCCCACCAGCCACCCCTGTCCCACAGCTGAGCTGGATGGACCACTCCCCCTACCCAGAACCATGTGGCAGCCATTGTGTGCTACTTCCGCACCTAACAGGTAGGTAGCCATCTTTCCAGGGAGGTGTGTTTGGAATAGGGATGCCTGCACTACAACTCCCACCAGGCACACCCTGCCCCATCCCTCAGCAGGATGGAGCACTCCCTCCCACCCAGAAGCATGTGGTAGACATTGTATCAGCACAAACAAACTGACAGGTAGGTATCCATCTTCCCAGGGAGGGCTGTTTGCGGGTGGGAGGCCTGCACCACAACTCCCACCAGCCACCCCTGTCCCACAGCTGAGCTGGATGGACCACTTCTCCCACCCAGAACCATGTGGCAGCCATTGTGTGCTACACCCTCACCTAACAGGTAAGTAGCCATCTTTCCAGGGAGGTGTGTTTGGAATAGGGAGGCCTGCACTATAACTCCTACCAGGCCCCCTTGTCCCACAGCTGAGCTGGATGGACCACTCCCCCACCCAGAACCATGTGGCAGCCATTGTGTGCTACACCCTCACCTAACAGGTAGGTAGCCATCTTTCCAGGGAGGTGTGTTTGGAATAGGGAGGCCTGCACTACAACTCCCACCAGGCACACCCTGCCCCATCCCTCAGCAGGATGGAGCACTCCCTCCCACCCAGAAGCATGTGGTAGACATTGTATCACCACAAACAAACTGACAGGTAGGTATCCATCTTCCCAGGGAGGGCTGTTTGGGTGTGGGAGGCCTGCACCACAACTCCCACCAGGCCCCCTTGTCCCACAGCTGAGCAGGATGGACTACTCCCCCACCCAGAACCATGTGGCAGCCATTGTGTGCTACACCCTCACCTAACAGGTAGGTAGCCATCTTTCCAGGGAGGTGTGTTTGGAATAGGGAGGCCTGCACTACAACTCCCACCAGGCACACCCTGCCCCATCCCTCAGCAGGATGGAGCACTCCCTCCCACCCAGAAGCATGTGGTAGACATTGTATCACCACAAACAAACTGACAGGTAGGTATCCATCTTCCCAGGGAGGGCTGTTTGGGGGTGGGAGGCCTGCACCACAACTCCCACCAGGCCACCCCTGTCCCACAGCTGAGCAGGATGGACTACTCCCCCACCCAGAACCATGTGGCAGCCATTGTGTGCTACACCCTCACCTAACAGGTAGGTAGCCATCTTTCCAGGGAGGTGTGTTTGGAATAGGGAGGCCTGCACTACAACTCCCACCAGGCACACCCTGCCCCATCCCTCAGCAGGATGGAGCACTCCCTCCCACCCAGAAGCATGTGGTAGACATTGTATCACCACAAACAAACTGACAGGTAGGTATCCATCTTCCCAGGGAGGGCTGTTTGGGGGTGGGAGGCCTGCACCACAACTCCCACCAGGCCACCTCTGTCCCACAGCTGAGCAGGATGGACTGATCCCCCCACCCAGAACCATGTGGCAGCCATTGTGTGCTACACCCTCACCTAACAGGTAGGTAGCCATCTTTCCAGGGAGGTGTGTTTGGAATAGGGAGGCCTGCACTACAACTCCCACCAGGCACACCCTGCCCCATCCCTCAGCAGGATGGAGCACTCCCTCCCACCCAGAAGCATGTGGTAGACATTGTATCACCACAAACAAACTGACAGGTAGGTATCCATCTTCCCAGGGAGGGCTGTTTGGGGGTGGAAGGCCTGCACCACAACTCCCACCAGGCCCCCTTGTCCCACAGCTGAGCAGGATGGACTACTCCCCCACCCAGAACCATGTGGCAGCCATTGTGTGCTACACCCTCACCTAACAGGTAGGTAGCCATCTTTCCAGGGAGGTGTGTTTGGAATAGGGAGGCCTGCACTACAACTCCCACCAGGCACACCCTGCCCCATCCCTCAGCAGGATGGAGCACTCCCTCCCACCCAGAAGCATGTGGTAGACATTGTATCACTACAAACAAACTGACAGGTAGGTATCCATCTTCCCAGGGAGGGCAGTTTGGGGGTGGGAGGCCTGCACCACAACTCCCACCAGGCCACCCTTGTCCCACAGCTGAGCTGGATGGACTACTCTCCCCACCCAGAACCATGTGGCAGCCATTGTGTGCTACATCCTCACCTAACAGGTAGGTAGCCATCTTTCCAGGGAGGTGTGTTTGGAATAGGGATGCCTGCACTACAACTCCCACCAGGCACACCCTGCCCCATCCCTCAGCAGGATGGAGCACTCCCTCCCACCCAGAAGCATGTGGTAGACATTGTATCACCACAAACAAACTGACAGGTAGGTATCCATCTTCCCAGGGAGGGCTGTTTGGGGGTGGGAGGCCTGCACCACAACTCCCACCAGGCCCCCTTGTCCCACAGCTGAGCAGGATGGACTACTCCCCCCACCCAGAACCATGTGGCAGCCATTGTGTGCTACACCCTCACCTAACAGGTAGGTAGCCATCTTTCCAGGGAGGTGTGTTTGGAATAGCGATGCCTGCACTACAACTCCCACCAGGCACACCCTGCCCCATCCCTCAGCAGGATGGAGCACTCCCTCCCACCCAGAAGCATGTGGTAGACATTGTATCACCACAAACAAACTGACAGTTAGGTAGCCATCTTCCCAGGGAGGGCTGTTTTGGGGTGGGAGGCCTGCACCACAACTCCCACCAGCCACCCCTGTCCCACAGCTGAGCTGGATGGACCACTCCCCACACCCAGAACCATGTGGCAGCCATTGTGTGGTACACCCTCACCTAACAGGTAGGTAGCCATCTTTCCAGGGAGGTGTAATTGGAATCGGGATGCCTGCACTACAACTCCCACCAGGCACACCCTGCCCCATCCCTCAGCAGGATGGAGCACTCCCTCCCACCCAGAAGCATGTGGTAGACATTGTATCACCACAAACAAACTCACAGGTAGGTATCCATCTTCCCATGGAGGGCTGTTTGGGGGTGGGAGGCCTGCACCACAACTCCCACCAGCCCCCCTGTCCCACAGCTGAGCAGGATGGACTACTCCCCCACCCAGAACCATGTGGCAGCCATTGTGTGCTTCACCATCACCTAACAGGTAGGTAGCCATATTTCCAGGGAGGTGTGTTTGGAATAGGGAGGCCTGCACTACAACTCCCACCAGGCCCCCTTGTCCCACAGCTGAGCAGGATGGACTACTCCCCCCACCCAGAACCATGTGGCAGCCATTGTGTGCTTCACCATCACCTAACAGGTAGGTAGCCATCTTTCCAGGGAGGTGTGTTTGGAATAGGGAGGCCTGCACTAGAAATCCCACCAAGCCCCCTTGTCCCACAGCTGAGCAGGATGGACTACTCCCCCCACCCAGAACCATGTGGCAGCCATTGTTTGCTTCACCATCACCTAACAGGTAGGTACCCATATTTCCAGGGAGGCGTGTTTGGAATAGGGAGGCCTGCACTACAACTCCCACCAGGCCCCCTTGTCCCACAGCTGAGCAGGATGGACTACTCCCCCACCCAGAACCATGTGGCAGCCATTGTGTGCTTCACCCTCACCTAACAGGTAGGTATCCATCTTCCCAGGGAGGTGCTGTTTGGGGGGTGGTAGGCCTGCACTACAACTCCCACCAGCCACCCCTGTCACACCTCTCAGAAGGAGGAGCACTCCCCCCACCCAGAAGCATGTGTCAGAAAGTCCACCTAAAAATGACAACTGGACAGGTAAGCAGACAGTGCATGCACCCCACCATTTCTCAACAAAAGCATTGAGCTAATGACAACACAAGGCCTCACATCACAACAAAATACACCCCAATAAAATAGCAATTGATAGTATGCAGACAGCTAAGCGTATGTAACTGTGACAGAAACAGAACTGTGACTCAACCAAACCCATGTGTAAGCAAACCAGGGACCATATATGCACTGCACCGAATGCTATCTGTAAATTCCATGGGTGCTGAGCATGAAGGACCATAGTAACAATAAACAGGCATGGTCTGTTGAACAATGAAATCCAAGCACACAACATTACAAAGGTATGCATGAGATAACAATGGTACAATGGCTAGTACATGTGCATATGTAACATCTGCCAGGAAGAGTAATCGGGAAAGATGCATCACATCAAGTTGTATAGCAGCCAGTTGTCAGATGACAACCTTTCAGTTTAATACTAAGAGCTTCACGTGGGGCATGGTATCCAATGACTTGTCACACCATGGAAAAAGATGTATGTACCTCCACATCATGTCATGACGCACATCACTGTGCAGACATACAATTTATGAAATACGTAACTGTGTGTTGCATAACATGTAAATAAGAGACATCAAACACAGCAAGCCTGATGGGTGTAAGTCAATGACTATGTACCCTATGTTCCACAGGTGACCAACAACTGACTGCAGAGGACGACAACCTCAACCTGCAGAGCCAGTCTCCTCCCTCGGAACATGGACATTCTGATGCGGAGTTCCTGGATTCTTTGGATGAGGAGCTCCAAGCTGGCCCATCTGGTGTGCCAGGGCGCAATCGGTCACATGACCCCACTGCCCCCCCACCCTCAGCAACAACATCAACGCTGACCCCTGCTGGAACGACCTGTGCTGCCACCACCACCACCACTACCACTGCTGCCTGCAACACTTGCCCTGCCCCAGAGGATGCCCAGCCCACACCAACAACTGCAGAGGGCAGGGAGAGTAGGCGTGTGCCTAGAGTGGTGAGGCAACAGGTCAGTGATAGCAGGGCAGGTGGGAGGACAAGTGGGACTCCAACACCACAGGACACTGTGACCGAAGCCCTGGCTAACATCACCAGAGTTGTTGGTGCCTATGAACCCACACAGGCACAAATGGGCCAGGTCCACGAAGATGCCCGGGAGCTCCAACGTCTGCTGAGGTCCATGGACAACCGTATGGGACAAATCGTGGACCTCATGGGCCAGTTTCTGGGCGGTACAGAGGGACAGGCCAGTGCCACATACCACACCTCCACCTCCCCCGTTGCCACGCAGGATGACAGTTCATCATCCACCCCTGCGGGCACGGAGAGGGTGACTCCTCAGACCCCACTGGCCCAGCAGACGATGCTCCCCTACCAAAAGAAGAAGGGGCCGTCCAAAGAAAAACTTGGGACTCACCCGTGGCAAAGCACCTGCCAAACGCCAGTCAAAGAGCCAGCCATGATGGCAACACTCTTCACCCTGCCATTGACTCGGTACACTGTCCTTACCCACACTGCCATGGTAATGGCATCCGTCTGTTGGACTGTGTCACCACATCAATGTGGTGCCTACTCGATTGTCTCATCTACCATCACTGCCAACTCATTGATTCACCATTCACACATATGTAAATATCCACTTCCCTATCACATATACCCATTGAAAATAAACAACAATAACGCACCAATGGAGTTGTGTCTGCTCCATGTTTATCACAGTATGTGCAATGTTTACCATGGTTACAATGTCACAGGAGCATGGATTCTCTGTAGGCAAGGAGAGGCAGAAGGGACCTAGCAAAACACAACAGAACAAAAGTCACTAGTCAGGTTGTGGCATCACAGCCATCACACAACACATCATCAACGTACTCCAATATGCACACATTACAATGTGCAACAGTACTGTTGGACTTGGCCCTTTTGGCAGGTTCACCCCTAAACTTTTTGCCTGTCTCCTAGCCTTTTCCCTGTGTAGTGTTGGTGGTTTTAGGCCTCTAGGCACTTTAGCACTGCTGTCCAGTGTAAAGTGCGTGCGCTCTCTGAGTGCGTGTGGTGAGATTGGCCTGCCCTCCCATAGGAATGCATGGGGGATAAGTGTGTCCATGGTAATTCCTGGTATGAGAGGCGTGCAGGGTCGAGTCTAGTATGTATGAATCTGTGTGAATAAATGCTGCGCAATGGTGTGCGCAGATTTATGGTGACTGGTGGAGAAATGCCACTTTTAGAAGCTGGCATTTCTGTGTGCTATGTGTCTGCCTACCTGATGTGAATTGCATGTCTGGCTTTGTGAGTGACAGGGGCTGGGAGGTGTGTGTGGCTCCAGGAGGGGCAGGGTGAGTCAGCGCTAGGCTGAATGGGACACCTGTTCTAAGGGTAGTGGGAGGAGTAATCCCCTGACTCTGAATAGGACTGTGCCCAGGCTGTACAATGCTGGCTCCGCCCCCTGTGGTGTGTCTGAGTACCTAGCCCCCACCTGACAAAGGGGAAGAGGAGCTTGGAAAATAAAGTGCTCCTAAACCAGTTGCATCTGGTTTCCCCCCCAGCCCTGTGCTTACAAAGGAAAATGTCCTATAAATGTAGGGGCTGTGACCCCATGAAGGTGGTTGTGCTTTTTCTTACTTTGGGAGGACACTCTGCCAGGAGGAACCGCCGCGGGTCCCAGCTGCTGTTTCCTGGGGGTCCCTGCATGCTGGCCTGCCTGGCTGCGCTTTGCTGGGGTCTCCCCAGCACCAAGGACTCTTCCTTTTTGCCTTGGCAAGAACTTTGTGGCTTCTAGCACCTGGGAGCACTGTTATTTAAATTTCTCCAGAGGAGAGAGGAGCGCGGAGCTTGGCAGCGCTAAGCTGCGATCATCCCCGAGGGAATCCCGACGTGGGGATTCCCCCACAGTGCGTGGGAAGAGCGGGTGCCCACCTCGCATTTTGCCTGTGCTGCGCGGGAGCCTACCCCACGTTATACATTTGTAAAAAGAAGCGGGTGCCCACCCCGCATTGGTTTTTATTTACTCAGCGGGAGCCCACCCCGCATTGCCGCCGAGAAATCACCGCTGCGGCCCAGGATCCAATAAAAGGAACTGCCGGGTCGGAGCGGCGAATAGGAAGTCAGGCGGGACTGCCTGTTTGTGGGCGGGGCCGCAAGACGGAAGCCAAGGCCAGCCGGAAGAAAGAGGAGCAGCGCGGCTGGAGTCAAGAAGCAGCCTGTCTGGAGGCAGGGCTCCCGTGCCGGTGAGAGCCCCGCATGTGGCTGCAGAGTCCGGAGCCTCATGGGCTCCACAAAGCTTTCCGGGTGCCAGAAGCGGCATCAGTAGGGGTCTCGAGAGGTCCCAGGAGACAGAGTCCTGCGCATCTACGTCAGAGTCCGGAGGAGTCCTGCAGAACTCGGGTGAGTGGCGCCGAGAGGGGAAAAGCAGCCTGACTGGTGGTGGGGCTCCCGTAACCACGAGGAGAGCCCCGCGTGTGTCTGCAGAGTCCGGAGGAGTCCTGCAGAACTCGGGTGAGTGGGGCTGTAGTCCTGTTGTCAGGGGGTTGTTCAAGGCATATTTTCAGTGCTTGCCCCCCCCCTCCATTGCACAGTGATCGTTGTTCCCTGAGGCACAGTGGGGCCCAAGTCAGTTTCACAGCTGCGCCGCAGTTGCGGGCAGCTGCATCAAGGGGGCACTTTTTGTCTAGGAGTCCCAGAGAGGGGCTCCGACGGCCCGTGGAGGGCCAGTGCCATTCTTCTAACATTGGGGGCAAAGCGTTACATAGTCCCAGAGTGGGACTCCAGAGGGCACGTTGAGTGCCCACCCTCATTGTTTTGGGCGCCAGAGGCACGGAGAGTGACAGGGCAGTTTGTTGTCTCCACAGCTGCAACGGGTGGGCCATCTTTTCTGTTAGAGTCCCAGTGGGGGACAGGGGGGACAGTGAATGCCAGTGCCCATCTTTTTGATTTCACAGCTGCCCAGCAATTAGTGGGCAGCTGCTACGTTTAGGCCAGGGCATTGCGCACTTTGCTTTTGCTGCCTGTGCAGCCAGCCCGGACATTCTGGACATTGGGCATTTGAGCCCCTGTGAGAGGCCAGTTGGCCTGGGGCCAGTGTCAGTGCGTTGTGCCCCCGATTGGGGCACACTGTGTTTATGCTAATTATTACCTATGGTGTCTATGCTTGCGAGACCTATTGCCTCATATGATTATTGCATAGTATGGTTGGGTGCTAATTATGCCTAACCTAAGGTGGTTTATGCTAATGAGATTCATGCCTGATATGATTTAGGTGTCCCAGGTTTTATGTTACAGGATCTAGTTCTCAGTACAGTATTTCGCCAGTAGTTACTGGTTGTGCATTATGTATGATTTACTTATGCATTTCTGAAGGTTCTGACCGTGGCCCGATTTGGCCCGGCCAAGTGTAAATAATCCCCTGTAAATACTGCCTAAGTGCCAGTTGGCACAGTGTACATTGTGTGATTAGGATCTAATGTGTTTATGACAATACAAAGGCTATTTTTTTATATAACATTGTGTGGAGTTCCTTTTGTGGTGTGCCTAGTGTGTTGCTGCTGTGTGAGTGTGTTGCGCAAACGCTTTACACATTGCCTCCGGGATAGGCCTGACTGCTCGTGCCAAGTTACCAGGGGTTATCTTGGGTGTGTAACTCCCTCGCCCTGACTAGAGTGGTGGTCTCTGCCTGGCTTTGGCGCAAGCCTTAGCCAACCAGAGATCCCATTTCTAACAAGTACCAACATAGACATCCTGTAGCTGTGCCAAACTACCCTGTACCCAACACATAGGCAGCCAGCACTGAGTCAACAACAGGATGCAGTCACAAAGATCACATAGACCTTTACGCAAACAACTACATCAACAGACAATGGACGAGTTGTACATTGTCACTCACCTTCAAGTGAAGTAGCGGTTGATGAGCTGCTGACGCTGGTCGACACCTTCCTCCTCTCCACTATCCTCGTCACTGGACATTTGTGGGATCGCAGGTGGGGGCCTCGGTTGGTCATCATCGTCCTGGATCAAGGGATTTGTTTCCGTAAGGCCAGGTTGTGCAGCATGCAGCATGCTACCACTATTTGACACACCTTTTGGGGTGAGTACATGAGTGCCCCTCCGGTCCTGTCCAGGCAGCGAAATCTCGATTTTAGGAGACCAAAGGTTCGCTCCACCACCCGACGTGTTCTCCCATGGGCATTGTTGTAGCGGACATCAGACGGTGTCCTAGGATTGCGTAGTGGGCTCAGCAACTAAGGTCTGTTGGGATATGCAGAGTCACCTAGGTGTGAAAAACACATACAGATTAAGTGATACAACTGTGGCAGAAGACAGCATGGCACACACAGCACAGAACTTGACTCTGCCCACTCACCCACAATCCATGCCAGCTCCGGAAGTAGATTGGCCATCAGCTGGGGCACAATGCTGTTGCGCATGATGTAGGAATCATGTGCAGAGCAGGGAAACTTGGCACAGACATGCGATATGATCATATCGGCCTGGCACACCACCTGCACATTGATGGAATGTGAATGTTTACGATTCCTATATATGTGTTCCCGTGCCTGTGGTGGAACCAGGCCAACATGTGTGCAGTCAATAGCACCTACAACATTAGGGATGTGACCAAGGGCATAAAAATCCGCCTTCACAGCCACCAAAGCCGCCCTCCTTGGAAAACTTATGTATCGGTCTTTGTATTGCATCATAGCCGACAGGAAATCCCGTAGCACCATGCTGAAGGTGGGCTGAGACATCCCCCTGCAATGCCCACCGTCTCCTGGAATGAACCACTAGCCAGGAAATGCAGTGCCGCCATCACCTTCGATTCAGTTGTCAATGCTGTTGGGTATGTCCTGCCAGCCCGCAGGTGTGGCTCCAACATGGCACACAGGTCTTGGATGTTTGTGCGGTCCAGACGGAACCTGCGTATTACGTCATCATTCTCAATGTTAGCCAGCAGGGTGACTGGACGATACACATTAGGTCGCCTCCTAGGTGAGATGAAAGGGGACACGTCATTGCAACAGAACATGAGATGTGCACAAATCCGTAGCTTTTCATTGACACAGCGCAAACATTTACTGGCAGCACAATGCAGCAGACAGTGCAAGTCAAATGTTGTGACACCTTGAGAAAACATTGTTGTACACTTGTTCAGTATTCGCACAGTGAGAACAACCAACATGGAAACTGTCTCTGTGAATGCTAATAGTCACATTTCAAACTTTTGTGTAAACAGCCCTGACAGTATATGATACAGGACATGTGTGACACAGAAACACTGCTGGCTTCCAAGTGGCTGCTGTACCTGCCACACATTCTTGTGCAATCATGACAGGGGACACATTAACGACACAATTTGTCTAGTTCTGAAGGACTCATTATGGAATTTGAGCCACTTCAAATCCACACAAGTTTAGAGACATTCACATACATATCCACAAGCCTGTGCTAATATCCACTGTCATCAGTAGACATGCCATACATGCTGCTAATCACAATTCAGAGTCAGACAATGACTAATAATGAAAAGCATTTGCAGATCCTGTGTCGCCGTGGATCAAGACACAATGACACCACTGCACAATATCATCAACAAGCAAACAGATTGTCAATGTGGCACACAAAAAGTGGACAAGGTACGTGATCCAAAAGGACTGTAGACAAACGTTAATCTGCACTTAAGTTGCACTATGGCATGCAGTATGAAGGTAGCACTGCCCAAACACACAACTGAAGTACAATAGTTGCCATGGAGCTAATCATCCAGCTGCTTGGAGACACAACAGTGCCACAAAAACAACCTACAACACCACCAGGACAAACCCACACCAGTATACCTACAAGTCAGCGCATGAATATACTGAGTACATAACAAAAACACAACAGCCTCATACACATAACACCAGCGGATGTCATTGCACAACACAGGTACTAAAGGACAAACATCAAAAGCATCCTGAGCCACATTCCCCACAGGCTGTCAGGACCAACACAGCGGACTATCAACATCCCTCCGCAGACAAAGATGCTGGCTGTGCATCACTTGTTGGCCTCTGGTACCTTCAAAACAACAAAAGTTAGAGTTGGATGAGTGTCACAGCCAGCCCTATCAAGGTATATCTCACCTGTCTTGGATGCCATCATTAGCTTGATTCAACAGCACCTTCAGTTCACCCACACTGTGCAGGAACAGCTTGTGCCCCAGAAAGGCTACTACGCCATAGCAGGCTTATCCACTCGTGTTGGTTTAAATTCACTGCACACATGTCCTACTTGTGCACCCTGCCAACACTGCACACAATTACTGCACATGAAAGCACACATATTACATCAATGTGCAGCCAATTGTGGCACACCGTCTACTGTTCACAGATGCCATATCAAAGTTACCAGTCAGTGAGCACCATCACCACTTTTGGCTACAGTCCATCATCCAAGGCAACAATCTTCATGTGAACAAGGTCAATGCACCTGTCCTTGGTGAGTACCAACGTAACACACCACACACATCAAATCCACTATCAACATACTCACAACTGTGGAAATATACATGTAACAAAATCACATATGACAGGCCGAACAACATGAGCACATACCAGACACAATGACACAAGTAATGGTGATAACATTTTGCAGATATGGAGACAAAACATACCCAAAGGCATAGATACAAGTGAAAAATAATAAGGATGTACAGAATGCCAAGTGTGCCGGTGATGTAATTAACATCCTTGAGTATGTAGAGCACACACATGTCCATGTGGACATATACTGTTGGATTTGCTACTGTGAACAATAACATTACATGAAGGCAGTAATAGGTGTTACCAAACAGACAACAGTGTGACATATGTGGTGAGTAATGAAAATAATGCTGAAATGTTTGTAAACTCATGTAATGTATTGTGACATATTGTGTGAGATATGAATATGTTACTATATATTGGGATCAGATATGAAATTGGGGCTAATATGTGGTGACATATATGAATTTGGGGATCAATTTGGGGGTCAGATATGAAATTGGTGCTAAAATGTGGTGACATATATGAAATTGGGGATCAATTTGGGGGTCAGATATGAAATTTTGGCTAAAATGTGGTGACATATATGAAATTGGGGATCAATTTGGGGGTCAGATATGAAAATGTGTGTAAATGTGGTCTCAGATATGAAATTGTGTAGAAGTAATGTGCCCCATTAGTTCTTTCAGTGTGGCATTTGGTGTTAGATTTGAAGTTAAGGCTGTCATTACTAACTATAGCCCATTCAAATTACATCCAGCGCCATGATATTTTGTAAGTGACCACTGTTCGAAGTACAGATATGACCCATGACATTGACACAGCACGATGTGTCCATTGGTGCCTTAAACGTGCTCAAACAACACTATCACGCCCATAGTCAACAATGTCATGCTGAACCCTCACGGTAGCTACCGCCTGGCAACAATGGTGTGTCACCACCATGGCCCAAGACACCATAGCGGTGTTGATAGGCATATACACATGATCAAATGGCGGTTGGCATGTCCCGCCACACAAATCACGGTCACTCATAGCAATGCATGTGCCCGGACTCGCGGTAGCTACCGCCTGGCACCAGCGGTGTGTCACCGCCATGGCCCAAGACACCATAGCGGGGTTGATAGGCATATACACATGATCAAATGGCGGTTGGCATGTCCCGCCACACAAATCACGGTCACTCATAGCAATGCATGTGCCCCGACTCGCGGTAGCTACCGCCTGGCAACAGCGGTGTGTTACCGCCATGGCCCATGCATTGACAGCCAATGGGAAGTGCAATCGCGGTAGCCTGATGCAAGTTTGAAAATCGCGGTAGGCGTGCTCCACCACCGCGGGGCCGGTCATTGGATGCACTTGAAAGATGCACCACCGCGGTACCGCACGCCTGTCCCCTGCGGTGTGTCACCGCCATGGACCATGCCCTTCAAGCCAATGGGAAGCGCAATCACGGTAGCCTGATGCAAGTTTGAAAATCGGTCATTGGATGTATTTGAATGAGGCAGTCCTGGAACACCAATTGCAGCAGCTTAGAACCACAGAAACGAGCCCTGGGGGCTATATATGTGTGTGAGAGAGCCACACATTTCCACAGCTCACTGAGCCTGCTGCCTGAGACCCCTCACCTGCTGCTGCCTCCAGGGACTGCTGCCTGAGACCCCTCACCTGCTGCTGCCTCCAGGGACTGCTGCCTGAGACCCCTCACCTGCTGCTGCCTCCAGGGATGCTGCTTGAGACCCCTCACCTCCTGCTGCCTCCAGGGACTGCTGCTTGAGACCCCTCACCTGCTGCTGCCTCCAGGGACTGCTGCCTGAGACCCCTCAACTGCTGCTGCCTCCAGGGACTGCTGCCTGAGACCCCTCATCACCAACTGCCGCGGCTGCTGTCTCCTGCCCACAGTGATGTCGAGGACTGAGAAGATCCGTGCCACTCCCTTCACCACCGAGGAGCTGGAGGTCCTGGTGGACGAAGTGCTCACCCAGTATCCAAGGCTATATGGTGCACCAAATGTCGTGGTAAGTATCTCAGAGTGTGAGTGAGAGTGCAGGGGGGGCACACATGAAGTTGATCTGCTGCAGAATGTGCGTGAGAGTGTGGGGTTGGGTCATGCACTGCCTAGCATGCTGTTTCCAGGGGAAGGTGTGTTTAGCCTATTCAACACGTTTCCCTGCCTGCACATCCAGATGTGAGGGAAATGTAATGTCTTGTCAGACATACAGTGAGTCTGCAACTTCTCAATTTAGGAGTCAGGACAGTGATTGCCAGTCTGTATGTCTGTGTGTGTCCCTGATGTCCTTCACAGGCCCATCTGTGGCCTTAGCTAGGGTTGTTGTCCAGAGGGTAGTGGGGGAATTGTTTCCGACTCAATATGTGCCTCATCTCTAGTTCTCTCCTAAGCTCAGGACCGCAATCCCCCAGGGTGACACTCTTGTTGGTCATTCACCTATGACACTGTTCATTTCAACATTCTTGTGCCCAGACCCTTCCATCACCACCAGCATGTGCACATACTCGCATGTGTTGGCACTGTTTGTGTTTCCAAATTGTCCCTCCATTTAAAATATCAGATGGCCCACGTTGGACCTCTGTTTGACCCCAACTGGCCTGCACATTCACCGCCCAATCTGACAGTGACACAACACTGAATGTACAAAGTGTCAAATCTGTGCTTTTCCTCTTGACTCTCCATCAATGAGCCATTACAGACATGTAGATTGCACACGACAGGCCTTGTGATGAGGGTTTGCATTTGTGAGGTCATGTCCCTCAATGTGACCTCCATGACACAGTGTGGCAGTTTAAGGGCAAGTGCTTTGAGGGCTGTGCAGTGTTGAGTATTCACAGTAACATATGTAGTAATGTCCTGCATGTCTTGGTATTCACAAAAAGTTGCAGTAGATGTGGTCAGCATACACATTTTGCTCTCTGCTGGCATCCTGCATGGCTATGAGATGGGCATGTACTGTGTCCACCCTCATACCTGCATGCATTAATGTGTGTTTCCCACATGATGATGTTTGAATGTCGCAGTTTTATTGTCTCTGCTGAAATTATGGCTGAAGTTGGGTAGAGTCAGTGTCATGCTCCTGCCCTGGGAAATGGTGGTAGGTTACACTGATTATTGCACCCTCTTGTCTCCCATGTCTGCAGCTCAAAGTCAGCCAGCGCAAGGCCGTGTGGAGGGCCATTGCATGCAAGGTGCGTGCTCTGGGTGTCTCCAACCGACGGCGCTCCCACTATCACAAGAGGTCGGATGACATCTGCTGGCTGAGCAGGAACGTGGCCGAGATGACACTGGGTCTGATCCCTCGGTCCGGCAGGTTGGCGCGGCGCAGCATGACACCACTAATGGCACGCATTTTAGCTGTGACGCAGCCTGAACTGGATGCACGTCTGAAGGGGCATCAGCAGCAAGCTGGTGGTGAGTATTCTGTGAGTGTGACTTTGGGTGTTGTCTGGCTGCATGTGCTCCAAGCCTGGTCCAGTGCAGGGCTGTGATGTTGCTAGTGTGATGCAATGGCATGTAAGTGGCCGCGGTGTTGGGTGCAGTTGTCATGCATTCCCCCTACATGTACCTTCCCATGTCATTGGTGTAATGGCCCATGACTTCACATTTGTTGTTGTGGCCTTCTGGTATCATCTTCATTGGGGTAGTCACGGACATCCCATGTCAGGGTCCGGCAGAGTGTATGATCTGAGTGTGCCATCATCAATGTGTGCATTGCCTGATGTCAGATTTGTGCTGACTACACATCTAACACCAATGTGCAACTGTAGTTGTGCCCCAAGATACAACATGGTGGATGGCATGTGCTCATGGCCATTGTGGGCGTATATGTTGGAGTCTGTCTCTGTGTTGGACACTTCTGCTGGCTCAAGATGTGACAGTGGCAACATGTTGTGAGTAGGATCTTTTACCCCCTCAGGGCCCTAGGTCTGCACAGAGGGATATGTGTGTCTGGTTAGACGGAGCCACCAACAGGCTAATTGGCTGTGTGTTCATCACATGGGTGAATTATGCCAAGTTAGCTTCATGCCACCGTAATTTCGCTGTTTGGATTGAGGTTGCACAATGTTACTGCCCATGGTGTTGTCCAACATGGATGATTGTTCATCATTAGTGATGCTTTCCTTGCAGATATTTGTAATCTTGATGCCAATGTACTGATCCTACCTCTCTCTCTCTCTCATGCAGCATCTCACATGGGCACGGAAGGACAGGGGACGGACACCAGTGGTGAGGCATCAAGCACAACTGCTGCACACCAGCAAAGTGACACAGATGTCACCAGCGCATCAGATGGGGACCGTAGTCTTCTCGAGGACTCACAGCCAAAGACGCAGACCTCTACATCATCTGACGACAGCGGTGACGCTTCTATGTTTTCGAACACAGGAAACGGGGACTCTGCCTCCTCGTCCACCACACAGCGTTCAGTGCCCACCCTCCCTGCTACTCCCACTGTTGCTGCCCGTGTTCGCACCACAAAAAGGGAAGAGTGTCCTTCATCCCAGGCACCGCTGCCCCTGCCCCTGTCTCCCCTGCTGCCCTCAGTGTTGAGTCTGTGGACCTTTTGCGCCAGCTGTGTGTGGGTCAGACAGCTCTCCTCAATGCCTTCCTGGAGCATGACAAAAAATTGGCACAGGAGGTGGCTTACATGGAGGGCGTTCATTCCGACGTGGGTGGGCTACACCGGACTGTACAGTCTCTGTCCTCTGAGGTGACAGCAGCCATTCAACTTGCCCAATCCCATAGTCCTGCTGCAGTCCCTAGGCCCACCACCCTGCCAGTGGCCACATCTGATGATAGTGACCACACACCCCAGACATCAAGGGAAAGATACAGCACACGTAGCACACGGCAGCAGCAGCCCAAGCAGCCCAGGGCGCAGACACCATCCCCACAGAAAGGTAAACCCACACCAGAGCGCAGAGGCAAAAGCCCTTCAGGCCACACCCAGGGCAAGGATGGCAAGAAGCAGGCCTCAGGCTCACATGCCTCAGAGGCATCCCCAGCCAAGGACTCACCTGTCCCAAAAGTGTCTCGCATAGACAAGCACACAGTTTCCGTGCCCAGTGACAAACAGGTGCCAGCTAAGGGTACACGTAAGAAGAGCTCCAAAAAAAGTTCACCCACAACATCAACTCCCATCCAGAGCCCTGTGAAGCAGGGAAAGGAGGCCACTGTAGGGGGGACACCTGGTAAACAGGTGATGCAGGGGCCGAGGCAATCCGGGGCCAAGCGTCCCGCAGAATCCAGCACGTCCCCAGAGGGAGGACCAGCATCTGCACATGATCCTGCTTTTGTGATGAGTGTGCCTGTTGTATACACCCCACTTGGCATTAATCCCAGGACAGGGAAGCCATATCAAATCCCCAAGAAGCGGAAGGGCACCCCTCCAGATTTTCCCACACACACTGGGTCTCATGCAAGCATGAGTCCACCTCCACGTGCCACCACCCCACCTTGTCCTAGCAGCCCTCAGGCTTCACACACCACTGATGGCTCTACCACACCTGGACTGAGCAGCCCTCAGGCTTCCCAGACCACTGATGGCTCTACCCCAGCTGGGCCTCTCTCTCCCCGAGCCAGTACCCCAACTGGCCCCGACAGACAGTCACCTCCCAGTCATGCTGCCAGCCAAGTCTGAGTGTTAGTCCCCCTCACACACATGTCTCTCCCACAGTGGTGCCATGGACTGACCATTTTTGACACTCTGAGTGTGTTGCTGACCATGGCAGGGTACAGTACCACCCATTCCCAGTGCTGGATATCATGTACTCACTCTGCAGTTTTTACTGGCCCTTGGCCTTGTTGTTGACTGATGTTCTAGACTTGCCTGTGCAGCTTCTCATGTACCTCACCTGCACTGTGTCCTGGTCACTGGCCTTGTTGTTGACTGATGTTCCAGACTTGCCTGTGCAGCTTCTCATGTACCTCACCTGCACTTTGGACTGGTCACTGGCCTTGCTGTTCACTGCTGTTTGCCCCTTGCCTATGCTGGATCTCATGTACCTCATCTGCACTTTGGACTGGTCACTGGCCTTGCTGTTCACTGCTGTTTGCCCCTTGCCTGTGCAGCTTCTCATGTACCTCACCTGCACTGTGTCCTGGTCACTGGCCTTGCTGTTCACTGCTGTTTGCCCCTTGCCTGTGCAGGATCTCATGTACCTCATCTGCACTTTGGACTGGTCACTGGCCTTGCTGTTCACTGCTGTTTGCCCCTTGCCTGTGCAGCTTCTCATGTACCTCATCTGCACTTTGGACTGGTCACTGGCCTTGCTGTTCACTGCTGTTTGCCCCTTGCCTGTGCAGGATCTCATGTACCTCATCTGCACTGTGTCCTGGTCACTGGCCTTGCTGTTCACTGCTGTTTGCCCCTTGTCTGTGCAGGATCTCATGTACCTCATCTGCACTTTGGACTGGTCTCTGGCCTTGCTGTTCACTGCTGTTTGCCCCTTGCCTGTGCATGATCTCATGTACCTCATCTGCACTTTGGACTGCTCACTGGCCTTGCTGTTCACTGCTGTTTTCCCCTTGCCTGTGCAGGATCTCATGTACCTCATCTGCACTTTGGACTGGTCACTGGCCTTGCTGTTCACTGCTGTTTGCCCCTTGCCTGTGCAGCTTCTCATGTACCTCACCTGCACTGTGTCCAGGTCACTGGCCTTGCTGTTCACTGCTGTTTGCCCCTTGCCTGTGCAGCTTCTCATGTACCTCACCTGCACTTTGGACCGGTCACTGGCCTTGCTCTTGTCTGAATTTTGCTGCATAAATGTGTAAAATGTAAATAAAAAAGTATTACTCCTGTTGTCTGCCTTGTCAGTGTCCTTGCTTAATGAAGGGTTACTGTGTGGGTATGGTTTACTGTGACACATGCTCTATATGCCACTTCAACATTGCCAATGTCTTGTTTCCTCTGATCATGTTGTTTAAACTTTGGTGTCCCAGACTTTTGCATCTGTGTGTGTTGGCTTAGATGTAGGTGTGTTTGCTGTGGACTGTTTGACTTCCTGGGTGTGTTGTTGTCTGTGTGATGTTTATATTGTTGTTGTGTGTGTTCATGGTGTGTCACTCATCTCTGTTTGTAACTGGTATGTCTGTTGTGCACACACTGCTTGGTGTGCATGCAGTGCTGTGAGTGTATGTTGCCTTGTCCTTGCCTGGTGTGCACCCCCTGATGTTTGGCTGTTGTAGCATATTGATCTTTGCAGGTGCATGTGTTGTGTCTGATGTGGCTGTGTGCAGTGTTTGTGTTGTGTAGTCTCATGCAGTTGACTGTTGCTCTGTGTGTGGTGTTCTATTTGCCTGTCAGTGTGTGTGTTTTGTTGTTGTGTTTGATTCAGATGTGTGTTGCCATTGTGGTATATAAAAAACAATTCTAGTGAACACTAGGATTTTGTGGGACAATTTTAGATGTACTCTGGATGAACCACCAATATTGTTTCAAATTGTTGGAGGAAGATTTTGTATTTTGCTTGTGCTTATTTCCCTGCTCTCTTCCTCCTTATTGAGATTTCAGGGACCCTCTGTTGTTTAATTGTTGATCCCAGCACGTTGCTGCGAGGGTAGCTTTTGTTCTGGGTCTAGAGCTTGTCATTTTTCTGCATCTATTTTTTTCTTTACTGGTGTTTTTATCTTTTTTTATTTACGTAGGTCTAGTTCACTAGTACGTCATAAATCTTTATGCTTCACTAGTATGTCTTAAGTTATCACGCTGCATTTTTTGCGTGCACTTCTTATCCATTTTCACTTTGCATTTTATTTGTCTGGATAGCCCTCATATGGAGGGCATTAAAACCTTTGGATTCAGTGATGAGGATTTCTCTAAACTACTTGGCCAGAGTACCTCTTCCGACCGTCGGTTTGTCATAAGTAAAGTCCAAGATGATGAGTGGCTTAAACTATTAAATCTTAAGAAGAAGGCCAAGAGAACAGAGTCCCACGCTGAATTCATGTTAGAATACCTGAAAGCAGGTGTCATTCCTAATGGACTAAGAATTAAAAACATCCCTGGCCTTTTTGTTGAAATTAGAAAGTTTTTGGAAAGGTGGTCACTTATCGCTAATCGTTGCTCTAGGGACCTCATGATTCTTATTATTGAGACCGCAAGAGAGGTGGTTGAAACCTTACTTAAAGAAATATTGGAAATTGAGGAAACCCTTAAAAAGAATAACCCAGTTGAGGAAGCTAAAAAGAAGCTGGAGGAAGTTAATCTGGAGCTTAATTCTTTTAGTGACTACCTTATCAAAAGAAAGACTGATAAGCTCAAAAAGGATATACGATATTTTTCGGAGGAGAGAGTTTATCCGTATTTAGGGGCTCAATTTTATAACGCCTCCAGGGACCAAGGTAACCAAGGTGATTACCAATATTGGTCTAACAGAAAAATCCTCACTTTCTCGGACACTTCGGAATCCGAGGGAGAAGGAAGTACTAACAATTCTGAACCATATCGAGACAGGAGAACACCTTTTGAGGGCCAGGGTAGAAGTAATCGTTTTTTAGGGAACCGACGGGGAACATCCCGAGTGAGGTTCAGAACCCAAGAAAGGGGTCGATACCAACATCAGGAGAACCCCCCGCGATTTCTACAGACCAGGAAAAATCAATACTGGAGAGAATGACGTCCCAACTTCATATGGATCCTATTCCCATATTCAATCTCTCACGTTCCCACCTTGATGAACCCTCCATGAATTTACTTGCACGCGGATTATCTTTTGTCCCTAATACCCATCTTGACAAGTTTGAAATGAATCGTGACATTCAGTCATTTTTTAGGAAAATCAGACTTAAAAAATATTTTGACAACAGAATTATGCCATGCGCGGTTAATAGATCGGGACTGCGACCAGACTCTACCTTTACTCCTACACTTCAGGAAGTAGGACCTGAAGTGGGTATCTTTGAACATACTGTATTCTTGAAAATTCAAGATATGATGAGGTTTGTTCCTAAAGCTCCCTATAACCTCAATTATCATGAATACCAGGCTCTTAAGAGTTTATCCACTAATAATGAGGTCACCATTAAACCGAGTGATAAAGGTGGAGGTATAGTGGTTTTAGACAGCAGTTACTATAAAGAACAGATTCAACTTATGTTGGAGGTACCTGAACACTATCTTAAGGTTTCCTCATACCCAGAACAAAGAATTAGATCTGATATTCAGACCATCACTCAAAGCGCCTTGGACAGAGGCTCTATTTGTAATTTGGAGTTTGAATACCTCAACAAACCTTATACGAGGATTCCTGTACTCTATGGAGTACCTAAAACACATAAGGATACTAGAAGGCCTCCTTTTAGACCTATAGTATCCACTATTGGTTCCATCACGGAACCATTATCTAAATATGTGGATGTTTTTCTTAAGCCTCTTGTTTCCAACCTTCCATCCCATGTGAAGGACACAGGACACCTTATCAATAAAATTGAAGGCATTGCATTCAATCCCCATATTGAGACTTTGGTCTCTATGGATATTGAAGCATTGTACACCAATATACCCCAGAGGGAGGCTTTGGAAACGGTCAAAAGAGCCCTTAACAATAATGATAATCAGATCGATCATTTATTTATCCTTGAATGTCTGGCTATTGTACTTCAGGATAACTATTTTGAATTCAATGGTTCCATTTTCAAACAAATACAAGGCGTAAGCATGGGCGCGGCTTGCGCCCCCAATGTAGCTAACATCTTTATGGGTTCCTTCGAGGAACAATTTATTTTCAATGAGGTTGCACCTTTTTCTGAAAGTATTCACCATTGGAACAGATTCATTGACGATATTTTTTTCATTTGGAGGGGCTCAGATGAACTCCTCACTGAGTTCCTCCTTTGGATTAATTTGTGTGATCCTCATCTCAAATTTATCCCCAACATCAGCAAGGAGAAAATTGAGTTTCTTGATATCTGGATTCAAGCCACTGATCAGGGTATAGAGGTATCTCTGTACACCAAACCCACCGCCCGGAACACCCTTCTTCATTATGAAAGCTATCACCCGCGGTGTCAAAAAGACAGCATACCCTTCAGTCAGTTCCTCAGAATTCGGAGGAACTGTACCACCATGAGGGAATTTGAGGCCCATGCGGAACTTTTGAAAAACAAACTTCTCAATCGGGGTACCCTAATAGGGTCATTAGGGATGCCTTCAAGAGGGCGAAATACTATAACAGAGATGCCCTTCTGCAAACTAATCTTCAGGCGAAAGATACAAAACTGGTTTGCATCACGAGACACTCTAACATTAATAACAAACTTCGCCAAATCATTATGTCCCAGTGGCACATACTTAACTGTGGACAAGGTACCCCACTTCCTAGACCAGTTTTTGCATTTCGTCGCAATAAGAATCTGCGTAATACTCTTGTCAAATCTGTGTGCAAGCCAGAACGAGAGTTTGTCCAGAAATCCATTACAGGTAGTAACCCTGTTCTGGGTACACATAAATGCGGTAGCTGCCATGCGTGCAGTTCCGCTATGGTCACTTCAGAACTACAATGGGGGAAGAACAAATTTGTCTTCAGACAAATGAACAATTGTAGAACATCTAATGTTATCTACCTGATTCTCTGCCCGTGTAATCAAGGGTATGTTGGGGAAACTAGCAGAGAATTCAGAGTAAGACTGAGTGAACACAAGTCAGCCATAAGGAACAGACGGATTGGAGCACCCCTTGTTGAACATTGGAGTACTAATCAACACTCTGAACAAGAACTTAAATGGATGATACTGGAGAAAGTTGCTAATCCAAAGGATGGGAATATAGATGGACTAAGGCGAAAAGAGAGGTATATTGGATATACACTCTCCAAACGGTTAACTCAGGGCTCAATGATCATTTGCCGTGGGAGAATGCCCTATTATAATTTCGCTGGGTCTCTAGGTCCTTTCGTTCCTTACTTATTTTCATCTGCGGATGTGGGTCATTGGACTCTTAGACTTATTTCCCTATGCTGATCTTTACTGTTTAATCTTGCTAGTGGTTTTTGACATTTATCTTGCTGTCTTTTACCAATTGGATTGGTTTTAATTCTTTTAAAAGAACATTCTCTTCCCTTTGTGTATTTTTCTTTCCTTTCTTTATACGTGTTTTGTTTCCTTAACATCGGCTTTGCTAGGAACCCAATATGGCGCCCAAAAGTACTTGTTTACTAGGTGTGCGGGTTGTATACGTGCTTTGTTTCCTTAACATTGGCTTTGCTAGGAACCCAAGATGGCGCCCAAAAGTACTTGCTTACTAGGTGTGCGCGTTCTATACTTGCTGGGACTTTGTCTATGTCTTGGTCTCCAGTCAATCCTAATACCCACCCCATTCTGGCGCCCAGCTGTATATCTTTGACATTCATTCAGCTTACCGTCATTACGCCCGTCGTACGAGTGCGGTTCCATACGTATCCTTTATCGTTGGGTCTCCATCGAGGTAAGCGTTGATTTAAACTATATATTTTTTTTGTATAACAGGTTTCACTCGCTTATTATTTGTTGTTTGCACCTTAAATCTAGTTAATCATGCGACTATGCGCTTTCTATTTCAGAGTGAGATTATTCGGCTACGAAGCACTTCCTGCTCGTGTCTATCCTGTTTTATCTTTGCTAGTATCCTTACCAGATGTAGACTTTCTTACTTCTCGAGTCGTTGTAAGTATGGGCTATGTCCCTACCTTATACTCAGACTTGTTTACATACTATTTAGTTTTTCATTTTTTCAAACATACTTCATTCTTTTTAGATTTTTTACGTCCCTTGATATTTGGGATATGCTAGTTAAAATCTTTGGTGTGATCGCCTTTATGATCATTCTGTAGAACCTGCAGGCAACAGTCTATGTTGTCATTTGTTCGTTGGTAGAACGCTTTTTAAGTAATTTGATCTCTTTAACTAAGCGCATTCCCTTAGTCAACTATTTATCTATCTTTAGTTTTGCAGCCTTCGGTCACCATGAACTGCTGTGGTCCATATTTATATTCACTCCTATTTATTATTTGATGTTGTTCTTTATTTTTCTAGTACTCGCAAGTAATCTTTGGATTGTCTGAGGTTTTACATCGTTTTTCAATTGGAGGTTTTGTCTGTACCAATGGAACTTTGACAGAACGCTTGCCCCATCATGATGATTGGTATAAAACTCCCTTAATTTTTGTTTATTATTTATTTTCCTGGGAGATGTGGTTTAATTTTTCCTATGTTTTCATATGTTCCTTTCTAGATCTATTGAGAACCTACTGTCATGAGTATAGGATGACGTTGAGGACAGGATTATTCGCTTTTTCCCTAAACCTCTTCTAATCTGAGTAGGTTAGCCATCACATATGAAATCTAGACTTTACCCTTTTCTATCTTGCAGGCTTGTTTTTTTAACCTACTTTACCCATTTTCTACTCACTAGTTTCACTCTATGCAGGCTTGTTGTTGTTTTTTTTTTAATCTACCTTACCGATTTTCTACTCACATGTTTCACTCTATGAGGTGTTTTCTTATTCTGGTGACAGACTATGGATACTTAGGTTTTCGCTATTCTGGTTCTTGTTTCACTGGTATATGGTTTATGTATTCTTCGCTGTTGGTTAATCCCTGATCATGTCAAGCTCTGACCCTAGTGGTTTTTTCAATTTAGCTCTATTTTGTTTTAATTCTTGCCTTGTTGTTCCCACAGATGTAATCCTTGTACCCTGTGAGCTTCTATACCACATATTCGGTGGTTTGCTCACTCCATACAGAAGGCCCCTATAAATTGAACGTACTTACAGTCTACGCCCTGAAGAAGGAATTATTCATATGTTGTATTGTTCGAAACGCGCGTCGGCGTTTTGTTTTGTTTTTTGTTTATGGTTCTAACTTGGTGTATTAATTATATGATTTGATTCTGTATTGTCAATTGTTTATGTATGGTAATTTCCCCTGTTTTGTGATATTTGGTTATATGTATCGTACGTGTATTTTTTATGTTTTTTTATTTTCTGTCTTGTCATAGTGGGCCTATGTTACAATTTATATTTGTATTTATGTAAATTGATTATACATGTTTTTGTTGAGAAAAAGGAAAATAAATCGTATATATTTTTTCAAAAAAATTATTGACTGCTACATTTGATAAAAAATATAAAAAACAATTCTAGTGAACACTAGGATTTTGTGGGACAATTTTAGATGTACTCTGGATGAACCACCAATATTGTTTCAAATTGTTGGAGGAAGATTTTGTATTTTGCTTGCCATTGTGGTGTGCCTTACTTGTGTGTCTGTCACATGAACTGAGGTCTATTGTAGTTCCCGTGCTTGTTTTGGGTGCATCCTTGGTGTTTTCTCCTCTCATATTTGATGTGTCTCTTGTCATTCTTGTGCATGTGCAGGCATGTGGTACACTATGACACCATTTTGAGTGGATGGGTGGTGTGGTATGTCTGTCTGTGTGTCATTGTAGGCCCATTTCTCCCTGTTTGTCTCCATTATTTTTTTGTGTGGATGCACTTCTTATATGTGTTGTGGTATGTTGTCTGTGCATTTTTCCTGACTAATGAGGTTGTGTACTCCTGTTGTGTCTGTGCTCCCATTGGATTTCCACTGTTTAACTGCACAGGTCTTGTGTGTTATTGTAGTAGTTCTGTGTGTGTGTGTTTTGATTGTGTTCTGTGTTTGACTGTTGTTTTTGTGCGTACAGTGGTTCTGCCATCCCTGTGTGTGTGTGATGTTTGTGGATACCCCCCAGGGGGTGTGTTTGCTTGTCAGTGTTTTGACTGGACATTATTGGCAAGCTTCTGTGTGTTTGTCACTGGTGTTGTGTGCTGCAGGTGTGATGGGTGTGGGGGTTGTGTGAAGGTTCATACTTGTGTTTGCAAATCATGGAGTGTTGCAATGGGCCCTGTGTGTTGTGCTGCTGACATACTCCTGTGATGTATTTGGATACAGATGTGTGGCTGATCAGTGTTAGACTTCATACCCTTCCTTTCATCCCTGTGCCTATACATGGGTTGCCTTGCTGTCTCCCTGAGTTGTTGCAGTGAGGTGACTGTGGTTTGACTTCACTCACTGTGACTGCCATGTGTGATTTGTTGGGCTGGTGTTGTTGTTATATGTTCCTTCCCTTGCATGTGATGTACACATGCTTGGTGTTCAGCCCCTTGCCATTCCATTTGTGGGCACCTCACTTTAGGTTTCCTATTTGTTGTCCTCCATTGCTGCTATCATGTGGTCTGTGTTTGTTGCTGTGTGTCAGTGTGGGGTATGTCTGTGTGACTTGGCAGGCTGTGTGTCCATTTGAGTGCTTGGACTCAGTTTACTTGCCATGAGTGTGGTGTTGTTGTGGTGTGTGGGTTCCCCTTGCCCTATGCTTCTACGCTGTGTGTTACTCTGCAGCCACACCTGATGGGGCTGTCTCCCTAGTAGTTGTTAGTTGTGTGGTGCAGTGTGTGTGTTCACCTGGCTGGTTATTGGGCATGTGGGAGCACAGGAGGGTCACATGGCATGTCCCTTCATGTTGTGGGTGGGTCTAGTGTGTGGAGTGTGGAGGTGTTGCCCTGTGTACTTTGTGCACTGCCCATGCCTTGCGCTGGCCCTGCCTACTATATTGTGCGCATTTTTTTACGCGGATTCACCGCTGCGGTCACGTGCACTGAACATTATTTTGAGATCGCAGACATGGTGAGCTGGATGAGGAGGGGTGAACTAGTGGCAGGTAGGACATGTGTGGCTACACCTGTGGTTGTGTTCCTGTCCCCACCAGGGTGTCTGGTGGGGACAGGAACCTTACATCAGCCATGGAGTTGTGGGTTGTGTTTGTGTGCAGAGTTGTGTGATCGCGTACCTGCGGCGGCGTCCGCCACGGTCCATGGCTTGCTGGAGGTGTATCATGTACAGCGCTGGGAAGACGTGTAGTGCTGGGTCCATGGCAGTCGGCTCCGGTATTCACTTTTGCGCTCGACTGTGGTGCTTCCGCCTGCTCAGATTGGCCGGTTTCTCCGCTGCGGTGTGCCTGGCTGTTTGGCGCATCCTAATTTGTATGGCGGGAGGGACGTCATTCCGCACGGCGGTGGCTCTGGATTGGTTGACTCCGCAGCGGTGGCGGGCGCGTTTTGATGGCGGTTCACGTCGCACCGCGGAGGTCGGAAAATGGGCTGTGTTTGAGCATTGTAATATGTGCCCCGCTGCTCGCGGGTGGAAAAGAGCGTTTTCTCCCACTGCCAGCATCGCGGAGGTGCATCCGCCAGTCATTGTAATGGGCCCCTTAATTTGCACCACCATGTTTATCTACCAATTGACTACAACAAGAATGACATGGCTTATAATGTTTCAATCTACTTGATTGAGAATTTTGATTAAGATTATTTGCTTCCCAGATGGACCAGAAATTCTTGTCGTTTTGAAGCTTTCAGTGAAAAGGACCTGTTCGTGGTCAAACTAATTCAATCAGATTGAGGATGTTTTCAAAGGTGAAGAAAATAATTTTTGACCTAGAGGGAAACATTGAAAATGCTCTCAATCAAGTCCTTTCTGTAAAATAAAACACAACTCATCAAGGACTAATATCTAATATGAATTTAATGTAAAAATAGCCAATATGCAAGCAAAATCATAAGTGACTATTGTCATTTCAATGGACCAGAGGTACTGCTTTGAAGTCAGTTGGGGTGACAAATGCAAAAAGAACATTTGATGGACGGAGTCCGGAACAATGTCAAACACTCTCACCCAGTCAGAAATCTGGGCCTAAATCCATTTTTTTTGCTCACCACGCCATTCCAGTTTGGACCCAGCCTCATGCAAATCAATTTTGACCCTGCTCACCTTAGGAACAGTCGAGTCTGAACTGCCAGGCCGGGTCCTCCCTGAACCGGAAACAAGTGTCATAGGACCGGTTTCAGGGTATCATCCCCTCATCAGCCAGGATAGCTGGAATCCAGTACATGGCGAGCACGGGACCCACATCTGGGCATACTTGTCCCACTTGGTGTGACAAATGCAAAAAGAACAATTGACGGACGAAATGCTGAACAATGTCAAACACTCTCCCCCATGCAGAGATCTGGGCCTAAATCCATCGTTTTTTTTACTCACCATGCCATTCCAGTTTGAATCCAGCCATATACAAATCATTCTTGACCCTGTTCCTCATAGGAACAGTCCAGCTCAAACTGCCAGGTCCTCCTTGGACTGAAAACAAGCATCTTAGGACCATTTATTTATGTTTCAAAAACCTTTATTAAGTGCTTAAAAGTTTGCAATATATAAGTTATAAAAAAAAAAAGGTGGTACCTCTCCCCTTAGGGAGGGCAGTCCACTTTCACTTTGGTTCAATTGTACTTATAAATATACATTCCATCGGGTAAGGATTCAAAGTTACTTACTATGCGTGGTTTGATAGTGACGGTTTTACTGGGGGCATTTGAAGGAGTTCAGTGTGGAAGGAGGGGCTTTGTTTTACAGTTCTGCCTCCTCCTCACTTTCCTTTTTGTTCATGGATGCATAGTCCTTCAGCAGGTTGTGCGCCATCCTACAGCTCACTTACCTGCTCGCCACCTCTCTGTTGGTCACCAGATGGACCCTGGTTTACAGGAGAATGTCCTTCACACAGCAGAGTATTCTCCAGCACCCGTGGACAGCTCCAACTGTGTGTTTCTGTGGAAACAGCCCATACTGCATGGATTGATGCATTATGTTTGTGTATGGGATGTGGGCTTCCACCTATTGTCTTCAGGCATCCTAGGACTGGTTTCTGGGTATCACCCCTCATCAGCCAGGATAGCTTGAATCTAGTAGCATGGAGAGATTGGGACCCACATCTGGGCATACCCGTCCCACTTGGGGTGACAAATGCAGAAAAAAACAGTTGATGGGCGGAATGATGAACACTGTCAAACACTCTCCCCAGTCAGAGATCTGGTTCTTAATCCATCGTTTTTGTGCTCACCATGCAATTCCAGTTTGGACTCAGCCATATGCAAATCAGTATTGATCCTGCTCCTCATGAGAACAGTCCAGCCTGAACTGCTAGGCCAGGTCCTCCCTGGACCAGAAGCAAGCATCCTAGTACCAGTTTTGGTGTATCACTCCTCTTCATCCAAGATAGCTTGAATACAGTGGCATGTCGAGCACGGGACCCCTGTGTGGCCATACCCGTCCCACTTGGGGTGACAAATGCAAAAATGAACAATTGATAGATGGAATGATGAACAATGTCAAAATCCCTCCCCCAATAAGAGATCTGGGCCTAAATCCATATTTTTTTTGCTCTCCACACCATTTCAGTTTGGACCCAGCCATATATTCAAATCAGTCTTGACCATCCTCCCAATGGGAGGAGTCCAGCCTGAACTGCCAGGACAGGTCCTCCCTGGACAGGAAACAAACCTCCTAGGGCCCGTTTTGGGATATCAACCCTCATCAGCCAGGATAGGTTGAATTCAGTGGCATGGCAAGCAGGGGACCCACATCTGGGCATTCCCGTCTCACTTGAGGTGACAAATGCAAAAAGAACAATTGATTGTCGGAATGCTGAACAATGTCAAACACTCTAACATAGTCAGAGATCTGTGCCTAAATCCATATTTTTTTTGCTCACCACGTCATTCCAGTTTGTACCTAGCCATATGCCAATCAGTCTTGACCTTGCTCCCCATGGGAATAGTCCAGCCCGAACTGCCAGGCCAGGTCCTCCCAGGACCGTAATAAAGCATTCTAGGGTCAGTTTTGGGGGATCCTCCCTTATCAGCCAGGATAGCTTGAATCCAGTGGCATGGTGTGCACGGGACTCACGTATGGGCATACCCGTCCCAAATGAAAAGAGAACAATTGATGGACAGAATGTTGAACAATGTCAAACACTCTCCCTCAGTCAGAGATCGGGTAAAAATCCATTGGTGTTTTGCTCACCAAGTTGTTCCAGTTTTGACCCAGCCATATGCAAAATAGTTTTGACCCTGCTTCCCATGGGAACAGTCTAGTCTGAACTGATGGGCCTGGTCATCCCTGGACCAGAAACAGGCATTATAGGACCAGTTTCTGGGTATCACCCCTCATCAGCCAGGATAGCTGGAATCCAGTACATGGTAGCACGGGACCCATGTCTAGGCATACCCTTCCCACTTGGTGTGACAAATGCAAAAAGAAAATTGATGGACAGAATGCTAAACAATGTAAAACACTCTCCCCCAGTCAGAGATCTGGGCATAAATCCATTGTTTCTTTGCTCACCATGCCATTCCAGTTTGGACTCAGCCATATGCAAATCAGTCTTGCCCCTGCTCCTCATGGGAACAGTCCAAGCTGAACTGCAGGGTGAGGACTGATTTGCATATGGCTGTGTCCAAACTGAGGTGGCATGGTGGGTGAAAAACAATGGATTGGGATGCATCCAGAGCTATTGCCAGTGGCTGAGATTAATTGAAGCATTCCATCCATCACCTTGATGTTTTTGAGGTTGACACCCTAAGTGCGCTGGGAATGTCCAGACATGGGTACCGGGCTCACTGTGCCACTGGAACCATGTTATACATGGATGAAAATCTCTAACTAGGGTGAAACCGGTCCTAGGTTGCCTGTATTCTGGTTCAGGGAGTACCTGGCTTGGCAGTTCGGGCACTATTTGGACATAATATCAAGTTATTATTATTGTGCTACACAAATATCAAGTTTTTAATATTGTGAAACATTAATATCATGATGCAGTAGTATCGTGGACATAAATATCGATTTTTAGGTAAGTAATATCGTTTGCAAGAATATCTGTGTCTTTAGGATCGTTTGCAATAATAGTACTGTAAAAAATTCATTTTTTTATTTATTTGTATCGGTTTTAGTTTATATTTTAATTGTATATTTTATACATTGTTTGTAAAATTGTTGTTAATAATTTTAAATCATAGGGGCCCATTACGATGGCGGGCGGAAGCACAACCGCCGTGCTGGCGGATGCAAAAACCACCAGTTACCGCCGGCACGCAGCAGTCCACACGCCCGCCCAATTACGATGCGAAAAGTAGGCCAAACACCGCCGGCAAGCCAGCAACACCGTCCGCCATCAAAGTGCGCCCGTACACGTAGCGGCGCAGCCTAATTGACACACACCGTCCGACGAAACACGTCCCGCCCGGCGTATAAATTACGATGCCGCAAACAAACGGCTCCCACGGCCAAGAGATACCGTACGACAAACCGAAGCGGTAACACGGACGCCGAGCACGGACAACGAAGAAGCGGCTCCCCGAGCATGAATCCAGCACTGCAGGCCCTCCCCATGCTCCTGCTGATGCACCACCAAGGACGCAACGTACCGCGGAGACGCAGGTAGGCACACACACAACAAGTGCACGCAAACAGCGCACACAGTGCAAGGGCGGAAAAGCGGACAACCCCCACCCGCGCGTGTACACTACACATCCACCATTGCATCCACATATGACACACAGGCCAAATCGTAACATCGCGTAACACATGTGTACACACCACCTGGGACTAGGAACCAACCACCCCGTCACGGCCCCAAAGCGGCGATGACGCCGCCACACATGCGCACAACGCAGAGGCCAACCGCAGCGCCATGCATGCGTCGCACACAGACACAGGGACACAACCAAGCAGCACACACATCAGCCCCACCCCGAACGCACATGACACGTGACAGGCCTGCCACAGACATGTCCCCAACGCCCAATTCACGGACAACACCCAACGCCACACAACCGACGCACACATGTCAGTGAAGTCACGCAACAGCAGGACACACCCCAGTGTAACAAACATGGCGTAGCACACAGCGGCGGCAACACCAACTAGGAGAAGCAGGGCCCCTTCGGGAAGAGGAACGCCAGTACCACACTGAAACACCCATACCACCCTGCACATATGAACAAGACATATAAAACGGAACACCAAAGAGCCCGGGGACCGACAACAGGTGGCCCAAGAATAACATTCACACACAAGGCCCAACGCAGAGCGGAAAGGCAGCCTGCCGCCCACACAAGGGAGAGCAGACAGCACTGAATGACCTTCCATTCCAACTCCGAAACCACAGCCCTACGACAGAAGCCGGTGAATACAGCCATTGTCCAAGAATAGACCAACACAGGCATGCCGAGGAGACCGACCACAGGGCAGATAGCGCATATCACAGAAGCACACAACGGACGGGGAAGAAAGAAGAAAACACTCCCCATGTCGGCCACATGCAAGTTAATTGGAAGGAGTCACACATCACTGACCTTGAACTGTCTGAGAAGCATGTGGGATGAGGGCCCGTGTCCTCCAAACAAGCCAACAGAACACAAGTCCTGTCTCCCTACGACTACACAGAGCTCACAGCAACCTCGGAGCGTGCACATTGCAGACTGCACACACAGCCGGAGCACGCCACCACAACGCACCGCTGCGAAATGGCAACCGCAACACACCTACCCAACTACGCCGGACAGCTCAAGCTGTACAAAACCAACCTGTTACATATATTGGGATGCGATCTCCTGTCCCTGCTGAACGTAAGTTACCGACTGACTTACCGCATCACATTGTTCAGCTGCGTCATGCCCGTCTTCTACTGTCGGAGGTGTCCCTATCAGCATCCCGTGGAGATATGCCTCTCCAACCCGGCATGTCTAAAGGCGGACCTGCTACCACTACTCCTCCCTCTGGACGCACACGACAGGGCCTGCTCTGCCTATGGGGGCATGGCGTATGTGGCCAACATCGCACCCGCACTGAAATGGGACCACTGTGCCTCCACACGACGGATCATCGAGAACAGCTACATCGAATGTCACCCAGCATGCCCCATCATGGTCCTCCAAGGGACAACTTACGAACAACACCTTGACAGCCACCATCCGCTACATTGGCTGGCAAACATGTACACCACCAATGACATGGAAGCCCTGCTGGACGGCATCGCATACCTGACAACCTGTAAATTCGTCGGACCACAACGCAGGTTCCCCGATTGACCTATGATGTCCAACCCCGCACCCATGCTTAGCTTCCGCACGGACTGGCCAGTCACCACCACAACAGCCATACCAAACGACCGGCAACTGTAACCACACCATCAACGACATCGCCATGACATCGGATATGACCGGGACATGCACACTGTTCCCCATCACATCCAGGAACACCGCATGCATCGTGGGAGGCAGTGGCATGGGGTCTGTGTATCGCACCCACATGGACGGAACTGCACGAACAACCAGGACACGACATGGATCCAGCGCCCATGGACACACACACCGCTCAGTGGACATGAATAGGTCGCCTGGAGTCTGTGGGTGCTGCACCCCTCCCACCCCTGCCCCGGGAATCCCATACCAGGACCTTTGCATGGACGACAAGTGCATACAACAACAACACGACCCCAGTGACTGTGACATGTCCAGTAACCACCACAGTGCAACAACAAGTGGCACGCCGCTGCATGCACGCAAGAACATGCCCTGATGTCATCACACATGCACGCGTGCATGAGGAACAACCGCAGCAAACCTGTCACATGGAACTGAGATGGACTGTGCCCATGATGCCAAGCGGTCTGGTAGGCTACATGTATACCGTCTGTGTCAAAGTCCGCAGCTCCGCAGCTATACGTAAATGTACATTAGCACAGCCTTGGCCAAGCAGATGTAACTCTGAAGCCCACATCCCACATGCAACAGCCAATCACATGTAACCCCACACCCTATCCCATTTGCAATCATGCTCAGTATATCCTCAACATGTATTCCGCTGCCAGTAGTGTCCACTATACTGCATCACAGAGGACAGAAGACTCAATATAATGTTTGAAACCAAAACTGTCTCCGCTGACTCATTTCACAAGTACGAATGAGAGAGGATGAGAGTATGTGAAGTACACGGCAGTCGTGACATGACCATGTAGTCCACTGGTATTGGATGTCAACGCAAATGAGTAGCACAACTGTGGAAGACACACATGTGTCGTGTGAAGTCGTATGGACGCAGTGCTCAGGTGGGTGGGTGTGACGGGTAGATGCGCACATGCCAAGTTGTAGCACGCCGTGTCGGGAGGGGTCATGAACAGTACACCACCGCTTCCCTGGGCATTGTGAGAGGACACCTGTCGGGGGAGTGAACACGTGTGTGCACAGCAGCCGGGCACACGTACAAGCGGTACCAGGCGCACCTCAGCCCACCCTCTGTGGACAAGCTGGATCCTGTTGTGCGCCCGCCATGCCCCTTGACAAGGCACACACAGCCCCAGTCGACCAGGTGTAACCCCAACATAGTCAATCCGCACAGGCGATACAGGGCACGGGATGGCAGTGGAGCATGGTGTGTGAGAGGTCTCCTCGCGCTCCTCCTGGTCATATCACTCAGGCAATAGAACCTCAACGTCTAGCATGGCACAAGTCAAATGGAAGTGTAGGGGACGCACCACAGCACGAGCAGCACTGACGTCACGGGAGGTGGCTCGCACCATCCCATCCATTGCCCATTATACCAACCACGCCACATGCCATTGCGACTAAGTGCAAGCGCATGCGCCACCACCCCGAGCCCTCCCCAGAGAGGCCAAAGAGTGAATGTGTGGGCCATCAGTCACAGACGGACGCGGCCTGGCCGCAAGGGCAGCCACAGCCACTGGGTGTCGCAGGTGGCGGATCCGGAAGGCGAAGACTGTGATGCATAGTCCATGCAGGCCGGGTCTCCATTTGGGGCACCACGCAGGTGGACGGCGTCCCGCAACACATCATACCCTGAGACAGCCCACTCGTGCAACTGGACCCACACATACACTCCTTGCCCTCTCTGGTGCGAGCTTGGGGCTGCCTGTGCAAGCGCTAGCCTCGCAGGTGCACATGCATATTGGGGGAGCGAGGGGAGGACATGAGGGCTGGGGCGAAGATGACTGTATCACTGTCAGTGAGTACAAGGGATGACCCAGATGTGGAAAGGAAGAGACGTGTCCCGTGTGTACTGCAACTAGTCGCCAATCCAACTACCCCCATGTCCGGAATTTAAGCCCGCACCTAGGCCCGCCCATCCGCCACATCGAACATACCACCAGCACGACAACCTTCCCATTCGAAACACTGACTGGGGGTGGCGACCAGTGAAGAATCATGTGTAGCCTACCCACGCGTACATGTGGGCCCTCCATGATCCATGTCACCTGCGGCAAAGTCATGACATGCGCAATGAGGGAAGTGAGGAGAGCTGTCCGCCCCACGCACAGAAGGTGCATCAGCTCCACAGACCCAGCAGCGAGTACAGCAGGGGTCACATGTGCAGGGGCAGCTGTGCCTGGTGTGAAGGCACATGCATATAGACAGCACATCGACCAATGTGTAGTCTGCCCACATCTACAGTCCATCATCATGCGGACATAGGAATTGAACACAGGGCAACACATCTTAGTGGGTGCACCCACCGTGACCAACAATGCGCAATCATCGACGTACCCGCCCTGTGCATGGCCCCCCACCCAACGGAGGCACATCCAGTGCCACCATCCCACACACACAAGCCTTCCACGGAACATGCTGTGTCCAATGGTCAGTACAGAGTCAGCGCCCATCTGGTGGATCCTGAACAGGAGACACATGCACACACATGCCAGCTCCCACTATGTACGTCTGCCACCTGGCACGTGCAATGTAACCTCTCACCTGTGACGTGTGACTGCAAGCACACAGCCGTCTTGGCATGGGGCTGTCAATGTGGACACCTGTCAATGTTTCGGGAGGTGTGATCCGTACAGTGCTGTACATAGGGTGCAGTGCTGACACCTACTACTGTCTCATATCCCCTCGTGCCACAGGTCCCACTTGTTTTGGCCGCTCAGCCTGTGCCCACATCGTCGTCGTCGTGTGCCATACTCATCCAGCCTCGGAAGCAGTTCCATGCTCAGCAGACATTCATGTTGCCGTGGCGTTGCCGCTTGACGAATATGCAGTCAGTCCCCATCAGCACGCCCGCAAGTCATTGGGGCCTAGATCCCCATGTGCATGCACATGGCAGTGGTTTGTATCACTAGCCATTGCCATTGTTGGGAGACCTGTGTAAGTGTATTGTGGCCGTGCCGTCCCAGCTTGACAGCTGGGCTGTGGCTCATGTGCTTGCTCAGTCATGTCAGTGATGTGTATGCGAAATTGCTATGTGTCGTGTTGCTTTGACATGTGTCCACTGCCAATTTCCCTAGGCGGAGACCGAACATTGACCGCCCATACCAATTGCTGGCGGACATGGACGATACAGAGGTCATTAGGAAGTTTCGGCTGGACAGGCCAACCCTGCATCGACTGTGTGCCATGTTGGAACCCCATCTCCGTCCCCGCAGGGTGTATCCGACAGCTGTCACCCCCACGGCTAAGGTGATGGCCGCCATGCATTTCTTCGCCACTGGGTCATTCCAGCACACAGTGGGCAGTGGAGGAGGGATGTCCCAGCCCATGTTCAGCAAGGTGCTGAGGGATGTACTGGCAGCCATGATGCTGTACCGAAACAGGTACATCCGCTTCCCCAGGACTCGTGAATTGGCGGCAGTGAAGGGTGCATTCTATGCCCTTGGCAGAATCCCACACGTCGTTGGAGCCATTGACTGCACACATGTTGGCCTTGTTCCACCACAGGCCACTGAGCACCTGTACCGCAACAGGAAGCACACGCACTCCCTGAATGTGCAAGTGGTGTGCCTTGCGGACATGGTGATCACCCACGTGTGTGCAAAGTTCCCAGGCTCGGCCCATGATGCACACATAATGCGCAACAGCATCTTGCCACGACTGATGTCCAATCTGCAACAGGATCGTGGCTGTATTGTCGGTGAGTATGTGGAGTGGTGTAGCGTGCTGGTTGTGCGATGCTGTCCCCTGTCCAGTTGGAATAGCAACGGTTCTCTGTGTCCCTCACACCCAGGTGACTCTGCGTACCCGAATGGGGCATGGCTGCTCAGTCCATTGAGGAATCCTCGCACCCCAGCAGACGATCGCTACAATGAGGCACATGGGAGGACCAGACGTGTGGTCGAGCGTACCTTTGGCCTCCTCAAGTCCAGGTTCAGGTGCCTGGACCGCACCGAGGGTGCGCTGGCGTACTCCCCACAGAAGGTGTGCCAGATAGTGGTGGCGTGCTGCATGCTGCACAATCTGGCCATTCGGAAGCAGATCCCCCTCATCGTGGATGACGGAGATCAACCAGGGCCCCAGCCCGCAGACCAGGACAGCTCGAGTGAGGAGGACAGCGGAGAGGAGGAAGCTGGTAATGTGCGGCAGCAGCTCATCGCCCACTACTTCACTTGACGGTGAGTGTCCATGTACGACGGCTGATGTGGCTGTATCTGTGCAGGTGTGTGTGTGCTGTGTCAGGGTGGCCGTTTGTTCACTGCGTGCTGTGTGTCAACGCTCCATGGCCAGGGTTGTATGCCACTGTTGGTGGCTGTGGCATTGTGCCCTATTGCTCTGTGCGATGTGTGTACATTGCTTGTAGTTGTTGACATGTACTGTGTGATGGGTGTGTGACACACTCATTGAATGTGCTCCTGTTCTGTCTCCCACCCCTAGGTCCCTACAGGCCCTCCGGTTCCATTGCCATGCCACGCATCAGGTGCCTTTCCGCCCAAGGTGGCCGTTGTATTCCGTACAAATAAAACACAGGGCACAAACAGCAGTTTGTGTAAGAGGTGCATTTATTTCAAACTGTGACATGTGATTGTGTGTAAGGTGATGACAAAAGTGGTGCGTGCAGTGACAATGAGCTGTCGGTCATGGCTGCGTGATGCTCAGGGTGTACCCACTGGTTCTATGTCCATAGTCCAACACACACATGCCATCCAGATGGCTGTGTGGAGTGGGATCGTAGTCCAAGTCAATGCAGTGGGTGGTCAAGGAAGGCTGGCTGGCTGCCTCACTTGCGTCTGGAGCGTGCGAAGTCCTCCCGGGAGATCTGTTTCCACTTCGGACGGCCCCTTCCACGTTTGTGAGGGGGGTGCCTGCTTGCGACATGCTGGTGGTTGAGGTGTGCTCACTGGCTGTGGACGCAGGGGAACTGGACACTGCTGCTCGACCCTGCGCCCCGGCAGGTGGTGGCGGAGGGGAGCTGCTGTCCCTGGCTGTGACCTCACCGCCACCACCAGCTGGCCCATGAGGTCCACGAGTTGGCCCATACGGGCGTCCATGGACCTCAGCACCCCCAGCACCTCACGCGTGTCCGTAGCTGACCTGGCCCATTGTCCTTGGGCCTCTTCATAGGCCCCAAGGACTCTGGCCATTTGAGGCAGGGCATGGCTCCCAGGGGAGGCTGGCGTTTCCCTGACCCTGCTCCTCCTACCAGTCCTGCTGCCACCGGCCTGCCCACTAGCCACATTGCTCACCACGGTCCTCGCTGTGGCTCCCAGGGTGGATCCAGTCGGCCGGGCCACCACCTGCGCTGGGGCTGGTGCCAGCGAATACGTGGTGGTGGTGGCGGCGGTGGTGGTCGGTGCGGCGATGGTGGCGGTTGCGGCAGTGGTAGTGGCCGCAATGACCGTGGGTGTGGCCGCAATGACCGTGGGTGTGGCCGCAATGACCGTGGGTGTGGCCGCAACGACAGTGGCAGCAGGGGGCTGGGAATGTTCAGCAGCCCTGGATGATGGGTTGGTGGGTAGGAGGGGTCCTGGGGAGCGGCTGGGCCCTGCCACACCAGATGGGCCTGCTTGGTGGTCCGTGTCCGAAGAGGTGGACAGATCCTCCACATCCGTGTGTCCTCGTTGGGGGCTTGTAGGCTGGCTGTGCTGGCTGCTGTCTCCATCCCCAGCATCCAGCAGTTCGTCACCTGTGGAGAGAATGAGATTTGTTATTGTGTTGCACCTGGCGAAGTATGTATTTGTCGTCTGACATTCACAGTTCGTGCAATCTCGTACATGGGTTTCCCAGAGGCGTGTGTGTGGCTGTACCATTTGTAGTTGTGTGTGCTTGGCAATGGGACTGTGTGCTGTGCACATGTGGCATGGGACGGATTGGCCATGCCGATGGGTGTGTTGCTGTGCCCCTACTTATTGTGACTCTGGTGTATGCGGGCTCCTGGCCCATCCTGGGTCTGGTTTGTACTTTGCTTTTGGTGTTCAAATGGGACGCTTAGGAACGCATATGGCAACATGGGGGCCATGCCCCAGATTCGCATTTGGGAGGGAATATGCTTTTGGGGTTCAAATGGAACGCTTAGGAACGCATATGGCAACATGGGGGCCATGCCCCAGATTCGCATTTGGGAGGGAATATGCTTTTGGGGTTCAAATGGAACGCTTAGGAACGCATATGGCAACATGGGGGCCATGCCCCAGATTCGCATTTGGGAGGGAATATGCTTTTGGGGTTCAAATGGAACGCTTAGGAACGCATATGGCAACATGGGGGCCATGCCCCAGATTCGCATTTGGGAGGGAATATGCTTTTGGGGTTCAAATGGAACGCTTAGGAACGCATATGGCAACATGGGGGCCATGCCCCAGATTCGCATTTGGGAGGGAATATGCTTTTGGGGTACATGCTGTGAGCCATGGGTGCCGAACGTGACATGTGTTGTGGCAGCATGACAGTGCATGGTCTGAGGTGTGTGCATGCCTGACATGGCCTGCATATTTGCTGTCTGTTGTGATAACTGGACATGGCATTGGACGCATCGTTATGAGTGAGTGATGGTTGTGTGCCAGCCAACGTATTGCAGTTGTCCCATCTCCTTGGTGTGCGTGCTGCCCTGTGCCATGTGCATCACTGCAGTGCTCGTGGGGGGTGTGGCCCATGTTGTGTGTTGTTGCTCACAGTGTGTTGTGCGCTTCATTGACTTCTGGCACATGGTTGGTCATGGGCATGTATCTTAGCGTGACTGCTGTATGTGTGGCAGCTGTGCGGATGACATGCCTTTCATGAGACTGGGGCTGACGGATGGGATGGATGGTATGTTGTATGTGCATGGTGTGTCTGTGTGTTTGATGGGTTCAGTGGTGTTCGTGTGCATTTATGTTGTTCCGCTCTGTTGCGTCTAGTGTTGTTTGTCTTACATAGGCGTAGTTGTGGGGTGTGTGGTTGACAGGCAGTAGGGGCTACATGGACAGGACTTCAATGGTGTTTCGGTTGTGTGTGATGAGTTGCACAGTGGCTGCCGTGTGGTACTATATTCAGTGTGGCTTGTGCATGCAGACGTGGCTCCTTGGGTGTTGCTGTGTCTGTGATGGGTCATGTGAGGTGTGAGTCTGTGGTTCATGTCCGTGTGCACATTGTTCACTTGTTCGTGACGGTGGGCGGTGCTGCGTGTTCGTCTGCTACGTGACATGTCCCATGTGTTGGTCGTGTTACGGTCCTCATGCCTCCAGTAATCCAGCCCTGTCCAGTTTCCCACCTGCAGGTTGTTCGGGCGTGCACTGTACTGGATGCCACATGGTTCTAAGCGGGGGTGCTCCATGTTGCAGGTCTGTGGGGGTGGGGGGTGTTGTGGGTCGTGGTGGTGGCTGGACACCCACTGACACCGATTGCTGTGGACCGTGATGTCTACCTTTCGGCTGTCGTTGTGCACTGCAGTGGCTGACACGTGGCTGTGGGGTGTGGGGGATGCTCCTCCTTGCTGTGCTGTGGGACTAGGGGCCTGGTGTGTGTTGTACTTGGGCTGTCCACCCTCCCACCCACTGCACTTTGTGTTCCTGCCACTTACCTGTTACTTGTCGGTTAGTGCAGCTGTGGCGGACACATGGGTGTGGTGGGTGCTCGTTGTGGCGCTTCTGGCATATTTGGGGACCTGTTGGTGGTTACGTGGCTGGCTGAGTGTACACATGTCCCCACGCATCTTACAGTTGTTCTGTTTGGGCTGTGTGTGGTGGTGTCTGTTGCATGTGTGTGTGATGTGTTGTGTATTGTGTGCTGGATATGGGGGTGTTTGTCCCTGGGAGCTGTGGCATGGTGGTAGTGCATGTGAGTACATAGCGGTGTGCTGGTATACATTAGTTTGTACTTACCAGCCTCCACTCCCCTGCTAATCCGGCGAGGATCTCGGGATGTATGATGACTCGCACCTTCTCCTCCCACACTTTGAAGGTCTTGAAGAGCGCGGGATTCCCTCCGCCAGTGACGGCTGCCAGCTCTCTGTTCTTGGTCTCCTTCTTCTTGACCAGGCTCTTGACGTCATTCCACCGTTTGTTTATTTCGACTCTGTTCCTGGGCAGGGTCCCGACTGCATTGACCTGGTCTACGATCCGGTTCCACATTCTGTTTCTGGTGGCTAGTGGTGTGTGCTGGACCAGGTTCCCATAGATTTGTGGGTGCACCTTGATAATCTCGTCGACCATGACCGTCAGCTCAATGGGCGTGAACTTGGGCATTCTTTGTGGTGCCATGGTGTTTGTGGTGCTGGTGCGGTGTGTGTTGTGTAATGTGCAGGGGGTTTGTGGTGCCGGTGTTTGGTGGTGGTTGTGATGTGTGCGTTTCTGTGGTGTGCTGCTGTCCTTGCTGTGTCACTGTGTCCTCTCCTCTCCTCTCTAGTTTGCAATGTTGCAAGGGGTTGTGGTCTGTGGGAGTGCTGCTTTTGTACTTACCTATGTGGGTGTGTCCTCATGGTCTGTTGTTTTCAGGTGTGTTGTGTCTGGGGTTCTGGCCTTTGTAGTTTTTGTTTGTCCAGGGGGTGTTTTCGGGATGTGTACTGTGCTTGTGTATTTGTGCGTGCCTTGCTGTGTGGACTTGTTGGCCATGTTGTGTGCGATTGTTTTTGTCAGCGGATGGTTTCTGTGCAGGGACGTGGGCGCCATGGCTTCTGCCGTGTCGATTCTCATCGGCGTTGTTTGCGCAGGCGGGCGGTATATTTGTAGTTTTCCCGCGCTCATGGCGGTGCGATCGTAATCTCACGTGCGGTGTGTCGGCCGTGAGGGCGGGCGGTTTTGTGTTGTCGTGCGTGTTTCCGTCCGTGGCGGGCGGTTTGACTCCGACTCGGACGATGGCGGGCGGTATTTTGTGTGATTTTTCCGCCGATGGCGGTTTTCGGTTTGTGTAATCGTAATGGCGTGGTCGGTGTTCAGACGGTGTGTGCGGGCGGATTTTTGCCGCTTCCATGCCTGGCGGATTCTTTTACGCCGGTTATCGTAATGGGCCCCATAGTTTGTAATTTTAAGTTACTTTTAATTTTTCATTTAATTGTTCATAATAATTTATAGTGTCAAAGTGGGTTGTGAGGTTTGCAGGGGTAAAGGGTGGAAAGTCGATTAAGTATAATTAATTAATTTTTAATTAATATGGATTATTTAATTGATTATTAATTATGTAAATTGCATAGTTATATTTTTAAGTGATATTTTAGGAGTGGGTTGTTTTGTTTGTAGGGATATAGGGTGGAAAGTTCAGTAAATAATCATTGATTAAATGATAATTAACTGTTTATCATTAGTTATTTGATATTTAATTATGTAAATTGTGAAATTATTTTATTTTTTGAGTGATATTTTAGATGCAGGTTATTTTGTTTGTAGGGGTATATGGTGGGAAGTTAAGTAATGATTTATTAATTATTTATTAATTGTTTATTATGAATTAGTTAATCGATAATTAATTAGGAAAATTTTGTACATATCATTTTTGGGGTGATTTTTTAGGTGTGGTTTGTTGGGTTTGTTGGGGTATAGTGTCGGAAATTAAGTAATAATTAATTATTAACTTTTAATTGAATATTTAACTTATTAAGAATTATGGGGCCCATTACGATGGCGGGCGGAAGCACAACCGCCGTGCTGGCGAATGCAAAAACCACCAGTTACCGCCGGCACGCAGCAGTCCACACGCCCGCCCAATTACGATGCGAAAAGCAGGCCAAACACCGCCGGCAAGCCAGCAACACCGTCCGCCATCAAAGTGCGCCCGCACACGTAGCGGCGCAGCACAACTGACACACACCGTCCGACGAAACACGTCCCGCCCGGCGCATAAATTACGATGCCGCAAACAAACGGCTCCCACGGCAAAGAGACACCGCACGTGAAAGAGAGGCGGAAACACGGACGCAGAGCACGGACAACGAAGAAGCGGCACCCCGGGCATGAATCCAGCACTGCAGGCCCTTCCCATGCTTCTGCTGATGCACCACCAAGGACGCAACGTACCGCGGAGACGCAGGTAGGCACACACACAACAAGTGCACGCAAACAGCGCACACAGTGCAAGGGCGGAAAAAGCGGACAACCCCCCCAGCGCGTGCACACTACACATCCACCATCGCATCCACATATGACACACAGGCCAAATCGTAACATCGCAGAACACATGTGTACACACCACCTGGGACTAGGAACCAACCACCCCGTCACGGCCCCAAAGCGCCGATGACGCCGCCACACATGCGCACAACGCAGAGGCCAACCGCAGCGCCATGCATGCGTCGCACACAGACACAGGGACACAACCAAGCAGCACACACATCAGCCCCACCCCGAACGCACATGACACGTGACAGGCCGGCCACAGACATGTCCCCAACGCCCAATTCACGGACAACACCCAACGCCACACAACCGACGCACACATGTCAGTGAAGACACGCAACTGCAGGACACACCCCAGTGTAACAAACATGGCGTAGCATACAGCGGCGGCAACACCAACTAGGAGAAGCAGGGCCCCTTCGGGAAGAGGAACGCCAGTACCACACTGAAAAACCCATACCACCCTGCACATATGAACAAGACACATGAAACGGAACACCAAAGAGCCCGGGGACCGACAACAGGTGGCCCAAGAATTACATCCACACACAAGGCCCAACGCAGAGCGGAAAGGCAGCCTGCCGCCCACACAAGGGAGAGCAGACAGCACTGAATGACCTTCCATTCCAACACCGAAACCACAGCCCTACGACAGAAGCCGGTGAATACAGCCATTGTCCAAGAATAGACCAACACAGGCATGCCGAGGAGACCGACCACAGGGCAGATAGCGCATATCACAGAAGCACACAACGGACGGGGAAGAAAGAAGAAAACACTCCCCCATGTCGGCCACATGCAAGTTAATTGGAAGGAGTCACACAGCACTGACCTTGAACTGTCTGAGAAGCATGTGGGAAGAGGGCCCGTGTCCTCCAAACAAGCCAACAGAACACAAGTCCTGTCTCCCCACGACTACACAGAGCTCACAGCAACCCCGGAGCGTGCACATTGCAGACTGCACACACAGCCGGAGCACGCCACCTCTACGAACCGCTGCGAAATGGCAACCGCAACACACCTACCCAACTACGCCGAACAGCTCAAGCTGTACCAAACCAACACGATACATACATTGGGATGCGATCTCCTGTCCCTGCTGAACGTAAGTTACCGACTGACTTACCGCATCACATTGTTCAGCTGCGTCATGCCCGTCTTCTACTGTCGGAGGTGTCCCTACCAGCATCCCGTCGAGATATGCCTCTCCAACCCGGCATGTCTGAAGGCGGACCTGCTACCACTACTCCTCCCTCTGGACGCACACGACAGGGCCTGCTCTGCCTATGGGGGCATGGCGTATGTGGCCAACATCTCACGCGCACTGAAATGGAACCACTGTGCCTCCACACGACGGATCATCGAGAACAGCTACATCGAATGTCACCCAGCATGCCCCATCATGGTCCTCCAAGGGACAACCTACGAACAACACCTTGACAGCCACCATCCGCTTCATTGGCTGGCAAACATGTACACCACCAATGACATGGAAGCCCTGCTGGACGGCATCGCATACCTGTCAACCTGTAAATACGTCGGACCACAACGCAGGTTCCCCGAGTGACCTATGAAGTCCAACCCCGCACCCATGCTCAGCTTCCGCACGGACTGGCCAGTCACCACCACAACAGCCATACCAAACGACCGGCAACTGTAACCACACCATCAACGACATCGCCATGACATCGGATATGACCGGGACATGCACACTGTTCCCCATCACATCCAGGAACACCGCATGCATCGTGGGAGGCAGTGGCATGGGCTCTGTGCATCGCACCCACATGGACGGAACTGCACGAACAACCAGGACACGACATGGATCCAGCGCCCATGGACACACACACCGCTCAGTGGACATGAATAGGTCGCCTGGAGTCTGTGGGTGCTGCACCCCTCCCACCCCCGCCCCGGGAATCCCATACCAGGACCTTTGCATGGACGACAAGTGCATACAACAACAACACGACCCCAGTGACTGTGACATGTCCAGTAACCACCACAGTGCAACAACAAGTGGCACGCCGCTGCATGCACGCAAGCACATGCCCTGATGTCATCTCACATGCACGCGTGCATGAGGAACAACCGCAGCAAACCTGTCACATGGAACTGAGATGGACTGTGCCCATGATGCCGAGCGGTCTGGTAGGCTACATGTATACCGTCTGTGTCAAAGTCCGCAGCTCCGCAGCTATACGTAAATGTACATTAGCACAGCCTTGGCCAAGCAGATGTAACCCCACACCCTATCCCATTTGTTATCATGCTCAGTATATCCTCAACATGTATTCCGCTGCCAGTAGTGTCCACTATACTGCATCACAGAGGACAGAAGACTCAATATAATGTTTGAAACCAGAACTGTCTCCGCTGACTCATTTCACAAGTACGAATGAGAGAGGATGAGAGTATGTGAAGTACACGGCAGTCGTGACATGACCATGTAGTCCACTGGTATTGGATGTCAACGCAAATGAGTAGCACTACTGTGGAAGACACACATGTGTCGTGTGAAGTCGTATGGACGCAGTGCTCAGGTGGGTGGGTGCGACGGGTAGATGCGCACATGCCAAGTTGGAGCACGCCGTGTTGGGAGGGGTCATGTACAGTACACCACCGCTTCCCTGGGCATTGTGAGAGGACACCTGTCGGGGGGCAGTGAACACGTGTGTGCACAGCAGCCGGGCACACGTACAAAGCGGTACCAGGCGCACCTCAGCCCACCCTCTGTGGACAAGCTGGATCCTGTTGTGCGCCCGCCATGCCCCTTGACAAGGCACACACAGCCCCAGTCGACCAGGTGCAACCCCAACATAGTCAATCCGCACAGGCGATACAGGGCACGGGATGGCAGTGGAGCATGGTGTGTGAGAGGTCTCCTCGCGCTCCTCCTGGTCATATCACGCAGGCAATAGAACCTCAACGTCTAGCATGGCACAAGTCAAATGGAAGTGTAGGGGGACGCACCACAGCACGAGCAGCACTGACGTCACGGGAGGTGGCTCGCACCATCCCATCCATTGCCCATCATACCAACCACGCCACATGCCATTGCGACTAAGTGCAAGCGCGTGCGCCACCACCCCCGAGCCCTCCCCAGAGAGGCCAAAGAGTGAATGTGTGGGCCATCAGTCACAGACGGACGCGGCCTGGCCGCAAGGGCAGCCACAGCCACTGGGTGTCGCAGGTGGCGGATCCGGAAGGCGAAGACTGTGATGCATAGTCCATGCAGGCCGGGTCTCCATTTGGGGCACCACGCAGGTGGACGGCGTCCCGCCACACATCATACCCTGAGACAGCCCACTCGTGCAACTGGACCCACACATACACTCCTTGCCCTCTCTGGTGCGAGCTTGGGGCTGCCTGTGCAAGCGCTAGCCTCGCAGGTGAGCATGCATATTGGGGGGCGAGGGGAGGACATGAGGGCTGGGGCGAAGATGACTGTATCACTGTCAGTTAGTACAAGGGATGACCCAGATGTGGAAAGGAAGAGACGTGTCCCGTGTGTACTGCAACTAGTCGCCAATCCAACTACCCCCCATGTCCGGAATGTAAGCCCGCACCTAGGCCCGCCCATCCGCCACATCGAACATACCACCAGCACGACAACCTTCCCATTCGAAACACTGACTGGGGGTGGCGACCAGTGAACAATCATGTGTAGCCTACCCACGCGTACATGTGGGCCCTCCATGATCCATGTCACCTGCGGCAAAGACATGACATGCGCAATGAGGGAAGTGAGGAGAGCGGCCCGCCCCACGCGCAGAAGGTGCATCAGCTCCACAGACCCAGCAGCGAGTCCAGCAGGGGTCACATGTGCAGGGGCAGCTGTGCTTGGTGTGAAGGCACATGCATATAGACAGCACATCGACCAATGTGTAGTCTGCCCACATCCACAGTCCATCATCATGCGGACATAGGAATTGAACACAGGGCAACACATCTTAGTTGGTGCACCCACCGTGACCAACAATGCGCAATCATCGACGTACCCGCCCTGTGCATGGCCCCCCACCCAACGGAGGCACATCCAGTGCCACCATCCCACACACACAAGCCTTCCACGGAACATGCTGTGTCCAATGGTCAGTACAGAGTCAGCGCCCATCTGGTGGATCCTGAACAGGAGACACATGCACACACATGCCAGCTCCCACTATGTACGTCTGCCACCTGGCACGTGCAATGTAACCTCTCACCTGTGACGTGTGACTGCAAGCACACAGCCGTCTTGGCATGGGGCTGTCAATGTGGACACCAGTCAATGTTTCGGGCGCTGTGATCCGTACAGTGCTGTACATAGGGTGCAGTGCTGACACCTACTACTGTCTCATATCCCCTCGTGCCACAGGTCCCACTTGTATTGGCCGCTCAGCCCGTGCCCACATCGTCGTCGTCGTGTGCCATACTCATCCAGCCTCGGAAGCAGTTCCATGCTCAGCAGACACTCATGTTGCCGTGGCGTTGCCGCTTGACGAATATGCAGTCAGTCCCCATCAGCACGCCCCGCAAGTCATTGGGGCCTAGATCCCCATGTGCATGCACATGGCAGTGGTATGTCTCACTTGCCATTGCCATTGTTGGGAGACCTGTGTAAGTGTATTGTGGCCGTGCCGTCCCAGCTTGACAGCTGGGCTGTGGCTCATGTGCTTGCTCAGTCATGTCAGTGATGTGTATGCGAAATTGCTATGTGCCGTGTTGCTTTGACATGTGTCCTCTGCCATTTAACCCAGGCGGAGACCGAACATTGACCGCCCATACCAATTGCTGGCGGACATGGACGATACAGAGGTAATCAGGAAGTTTCGGCTGGACAGGCCAACTCTGCATCGACTGTGTGCCATGTTAGAGCCCCATCTCCGTCCCCGCAGGGTGTATCCGACTGCTGTCACCCCCACGGCTAAGGTGATGGCCGCCATGCATTTCTTCGCCACTGGGTCATTCCAGCACACAGTGGGCAGTGGAGGAGGGATGTCCCAGCCCATGTTCAGCAAGGTGCTGAGGGATGTACTGGCAGCCATGATGCTGTACCGGAACAGGTACATCAGATTCCCCAGGGCTCGTGAATTGGCGGCAGTGAAGGGTGCATTCTATGCCCTTGGCAGAATCCCACACGTCGTGGGAGCCATTGACTGCACTCATGTTGGCCTTGTTCAACCACAGGCCACTGAGCACCTGTACCGCAACAGGAAGCACACGCACTCCCTGAATGTGCAAGTGGTGTGCCTTGCGGACATGGTGATCACCCACGTGTGTGCCAAGTTTCCAGGCTCGGCCCATGACGCACACATAATGCGCAACAGCATCTTGCCACGACTGATGGCCAATCTGCAACAGGATCGTGCCTGTATCGTCGGTGAGTATGTGGAGTGGTGTGGCGTGCTGGTTGTGCGATGCTGTCCCCTGTCCAGTTGGAATAGCAACGGTTCTCTGTGTCCCTCACACCCAGGTGACTCTGCGTACCCGAATGGGGCATGGCTGCTCAGTCCATTGAGGAATCCTCGCACCCCAGCAGACGATCGATACAATGAGGCACATGGGAGGACCAGACGTGTGGTCGAGCGTACCTTTGGCCTCCTCAAGTCCAGGTTCAGGTGCCTGGACCGCACCGGGGGTGCACTGGCGTACTCCCCACAGAAGGTGTGCCAGATAGTGGTGGCGTGCTGCATGCTGCACAATCTGGCCATTCGGAAGCAGATCCCCCTCATTGTGGATGACGGAGATCAACCAGGGCCCCAGCCCGCAGACCAGGACAGCTCGAGTGAGGTGGACAGCGGAGAGGAGGAAGCTGGGAATGTGCGCCAGCAGCTCATCGCCCGCTACTTCACTTGACGGTGAGTGTCCATGTACGACGGATGATGTGTCTGTATCTGTGCAGGTGTGTGTGTGCTGTGTCAGGGTGGCCGTATGTTCACTGCGTGCAGTGTGTCAACGCTCCATGGCCAGGGTAGTATGCCACTGTTGGTGACTGTGGCATTGTGCCCTATTGCTCTGTGCGATGTGTGTACATTGCTTGTAGTTGTTGACATGTACTGTGTGATGGGTGTGTGACACACTCATTGAATGTGCTCCTGTTCTGTCTCCCACCCCTAGGTCCCTACAGGCCCTCCGGATTCCATTGCCATGCCACGCATCAGGTGCCTTTCCGCCCAAGGTGGCCGTTGTATTCCGTACAAATAAAACACAGGGCACAAACAGCAGTTAGTGAAAAAGGTGCATTTATTACAAACTGTGACATGTGATTGTGTGTAAGGTGATGACAAAAGTGGTGCGTGCAGTGACAATGAGCTGTCGGTCATGGCTGCGTGATGATCAGGGTGTACCCACTGGTTCTATGTCCATAGTCCAACACACACATGCCATCCAGATGGCTGTGTGGAGTGGGATCGTAGAGCAAGTCAATGCAGTGGCTGGTCAAGGAAGGCTGGCGGAAGGCTGGCTGGCTGCCTCACTTGCGACTGGAGCGTGCGAAGTCCTCCCGGGAGATCTGTTTCCTCTTCGGACGGCCCCTTCCACGTTTGGGAGGGGGGTGTGTGGTGGCGACCTGCTGGTGGTGGGTGAGGTGTGCTCACTGGCTGTGGACGCAGGGGAAGTGGACACTGCTGCCCGAGCCTGCGCCCTAGCAGGTGGTGGCGGAGGTGGTGTTGCTGGCCTTGCCTGTGACCCCACCGCCACCACCAGCTGGCCCATGAGGTCCACGAGTTGGTCCATACGGGACACGAATTGGCCCATATGGGCGTCCATGGACCTCAGCACCCCCAGCACCTCCCGCGTGTCAGTAGCAGACCTGGCCCATTGTCCTTGGGCCTCTTCATAGGCCCCAAGGACTCTGGCCATTTGAGGCAGGGCATGGCTCCCAGGGGAGGCTGGCGTTTCCCTGACCCTGCTCCTCCTACCAGTCCTGCTGCCACCGGCCTGCCCACTAGCCACATTGCACACCACGGTCCTCGCTGTGGCTCCCAGGGTGGATCCAGTCGGCCGGGCCACCACCTGCGCTGGGGCTGGTGCCAGCGAAGACGTGGTGGTGGTGGAGGCGGTGGTGGTCGGTGCGGCGATGGTGGCGGTTGCGGCAGTGGTAGTGGCCGCAATGACCGTGGGTGTGGCCGCAACGACAGTGGCAGCAGGGGACTGGGACTGTTCAGCATCCCTGGATGATGGGTTGGTGGGTAGGAGGGGTCCTGGGGAGCGGCTGGGCCCTGCCACGCCAGATGGGCCAGCTTGGTGGTCCGTGTCCGAAGAGGAGGACAGATCCTCCAGATCCGTGTGTCCTCGTTGGGGGCTTGTAGGCTGGCTGTGCTGGCTGCTGTCTCCATCCCCAGCATCCAGCAGTTCGTCACCTGTGGAGAGAATGAGATTTGTTATTGTGTTGCACCTGGCGAAGTATGTATTAGTCGTCTGACATTGGCAGTTCGTGCAATCTCGTACATGGGTTTCCCGGAGGCGAGTGTGTGGCTGTGGCATCTGTAGTTGTGTGTGCTAGGCAATGGGACTGTGTGCTGTGCACATGTGGCATGGGACGGATTGGCCATGCCGATGGGTGTGTTGCTGTGCCCCTACTCATTGTGACTCTGGTGTATGCGGGCTCCTGGCCCATCCTGGGTCTGGTTTGTACTTTGCTTTTGGAGTTCATATGGAACGCTTAGGAACGCATATGGCAACATGGGGGCCATGCCCCAGATTCGCATTTGGGAGGGGATATGCTTTTGGGGTACATGCTGTGAGCCATGGGTGCCGAACGTGACATGTGTTGTGGCAGCATGACAGTGCATGGTCTGAGGTGTGTGCATGCCTGACATGCCCTGCATATTTGCTGTCTGTTGTGGTTACTGGACATGGCATTGGACGCATCGTTATGAGTGAGTGATAGTTGTGTGCCAGCCAACGTATTGCAGTTGTCCCATCTCCTTGGTGTGCGTGCTGCCCTGTGCCATGTGCATCACTGCAGTGCTCGGGGGTGTGGCCCATGTTGTGTGTTGTTGCTCACAGTGTGTCGTGCGCTTAATTGACTTCTGGCACATGGTTGGTCATGGGCATGTGTCTTAGCGTGACTGCTGTATGTGTGGCAGCTGTGCGGATGACATGCCTTTCATGAGACTGGGGCTGACGGATGGGATGGATGGTATGTTGTTTGTGCATGGTGTGTCTGTGTGTTTGATGGGTTCAGTGGTGTTCGTGTGCATTTCTGTTGTTCCGCTCTGTTGCGTCTAGTGTTGTTTGTCTTACATAGGCGTAGTTGTGGGGTGTGGGGTTGACAGGCAGTGGGGGCTACATGGACAGGACTTCAATGGTGTTTCGGTTGTGTGTGATGAGTTGCACAGTGGCTGCCGTGTGGGACTATATTCAGTGTGGCTTGTGCATGCAGACGTGGCTCCTTGGGTGTTGCTATGTCTGTGATGGGTCATGTGGGGTGTGAGTCTGTTGTTCATGTCCGTGTGCACATTGTTCACTTGTTCGTGACGGTGGGCGGTGCTGCGTGTTCGTCTGCTACGTGACATGTCCCATGTGTTGGTGGTGTTATGCTCCTCATGCCTCCAGTAATCCAGCCCTGTCCAGTTTCCCACCTGCAAGTTGTTCGTGCGTGCACTGTACTGGATGCCACATGGCTCTAAGCGGGGGGTGCTCCATGTTGCAGGTCTGTGGGGGTGGGGGGTGTAGTGGGTCGTGGGGGTGGCTGTACACCCACTGACACCGATTGCTGTGGACCGTGATGTCTGCCTTTCGGCTGTCGTTGTGCACTGCGGTGGCTGACACGTGGCTGTGGGGTGTGGGGGATGCTCCTCCTTGCTGTGCTGTGGGACTGGGGCCTGGTGTGTGTTGTACTTGGGCTGTCCACCGTCCCACCCACTGCACTTTGTGTTCCTGCCACTTACCTGTTACTTGTCGGTTAGTGCAGCTGTGGCGGACACATGGGTGTGGTGGGCGCTCGTTGTGGCGCTTCTGGCATATTTGGGGACCTGTTGGTGGTTACGTGGCTGGCTTAGTGTACACATGTCCCCACGCATCTTACAGTTGTTCGGTTTGGGCTGTGTGTGGTAGTGTGTGTTGCATGTGTGTGTGATGTGTTGTGTATTGTGTGCTGGACATGGGGGTGTTTGTCCCTGGGAGCTGTGGCATGGTGGTAGTGCATGTGAGTACATAGCGGTGTGCTGGTATACATTAGTTTGTACTTACCAGCCTCCACTCCCCCTGCTAATCCGGCGAGGATCTCCGGATGGATTACGACTCGCACCTTCTCCTCCCACGCTTTGAAGGTCTTAAAGAGCGCGGGATTCCCTCCGCCAGTGACGGCAGCCAGCTCTCTGTTTTTGCCCTCCTTCTTCTTGACCAGGCTCTTTACGTCATTCCAACGTTTGTTTATTTCACCTCTGTTCCTGGGCAGGGTCCCGACTGCATTGACCTGGTCTACGATCCGGTTCCACATTCTGTTTCTGGTGGCTAGTGGTGTGTGCTGGACCATGTTCCCATAGATTTGTGGGTACACCTTGATGATCTCGTCGACCATGACCGTCAGCTCCATGGGCGTGAACTTGGGCATCCTTTGTGGTGCCATGGTGTTTGTGGTGCTGGTGCGGTGTGTGTTGTGTAATGTGCAGGGGGTTTGTGGTGCAGGTGTTTGGTGGTGGTGGTGGTGGTGGTGGTTGTGATGTGTGCGTTTCTGTGGTGTGCTGCTGTCCTTGCTGTGTCACTGTGTCCTCTCCTCTCCTCTCTGGTTTGCAATGTAGCAAGGGGTTGTGGTCTGTGGGAGTGCTGCTTTTGTACTCACCTATGTGGGTGTGTCCTCATGGTCTGTTGTTTTCAGGTGTGTTGTGTCTGGGGTTCTGGCCTTTGTATTTTTTGTTTGTCCGGGGGGTGTTTTCGGGATGTGTACTGTGCTTGTGTATTTGTGCGTGCCTTGCTGTGTGGACTTGTTGGCCATGTTGTGTGCTATTGGTTTTGTGTGCGGATGGTTTCTGTGCAGGTACGTTGGCGCCATGGCTTCTGCCGTGTCGATTCTCATCGGCGTTGTTTGCGCTGGCGGGCGGTATATTTGTTGTTTTTCCGCGCTCATGGCGGTGCGATCGTAATTTCACGTGCGGTGTGTCGGCCGTGAGGGCGGGCGGTTTTGTGTTGTCGTGCGTGTTTCCGTCCGTGGCGGGCGGTTTGACTCCGACTCGGACGATGGCGGGCGGTATTTTGTGTGATTTTTCCGCCGATGGCGGTTTTCGGTTTGTGTACTCATAATGGCGTGGTCGGTGTTCAGGCGGTGTGTGCGGGCGGATTTTTGCAGCTTCCATGCCTGGCGGATTTATTTACGCCGGGTATCGTAATGGGCCCCTATGTAATGTGTTTAAAAAATATATACTGTGTTCTGTTTGTAGAGGAATAAGGTGGGAAATTATTGAATTATAACTAATTAACAAATATTTAATCATGTATGAATTATGTGTTGCTATGTTTGTGGGAGTGTAGTGTATTTTAATTTAATGATCAATTAATAACAAAATGTTACATTTTAAATTAATTATTAAAATTGTTAATAATTATTTAAATTATGTAATTGTTTTTTAAATATATCTATATCCATATATATATATATATATATATATATATATATATATATATATATATATATATATATATATATATAAATTCACTGAAAAAACCATAGGTTTTAGGGACAGTTATAGTTAGTTGGACATTTCACTCGTACAAAACCCGTGAAATTCCCCTGTTATAGTTAGTTCAGCTAACTATAACTCTTGCCCCCGCAATGCACTGCTGATGACGTCACATATTACATCACTCATGACATGGTCAGTGACATCACTCATGACATCACTGATGAAATCTCAAATGACATCACTGATGACATCATCCATGTGATAATTTCATGCATCTTGTCACACCCTAATATAACTTTTGATACACCCACTCTAAATTACAGACTGCCATTCTCAAAACCATACACACTCCAATACCAATATCTACATACCCACTCACTGATTCTTAGGTCTACACACACACATCTACACACTCACCCGTACAGTCACTCATACTTACGGTCACTCAGTACAGGACTATCATATGCACTCATACACCTATATAAACCCTCAAACACTCACACACTGCCCTGCCATAGCAAACAGCAGTGTCCCGGGGGTGGGCACCCTGGGACACTGCAGGAGCCGGCCCTGGGGGGTGGCGGTCCCCAGGGCCACCACAAGCTCCAGGAGGGGGGCCGCGTGACCCCCCTCCCAACATCTACAAAGCCCCGGGGAGGTGGTGGTCCCGGGGCTTCGGGGGTCCGAAACGGACCCCCACATTTGTTTAATTAGTGCCCCGGGGAGGTGGCGGTCCCCGGGGCGTGTGGGGGGCTGGAGCCCCCCCACAGGTAATTATTATTTAAAAAAAAGAAGCCCCGGGGGGTGGCGGTCCCCAGGGCTGCGGGAGGGCCCAGAGCCCTCCCGCACCATTTTTTTTTAAAGCCAAGGGGGGTGGCGGTCCCCGGGGCTTGGGGGTCTTAGAGGCCCCCCCATGTTATTATTTAATAAACCCCCGCATGCCCCCGGGACTTGGCCCACCCGGGGGCCAATTAACCACGAAGCGCGGGAGCCCGCGCTTCCTTTTTTTTTTTTTATCGGCAGGATCCACGTACCCAGCGCGTTTTTTGCCAATTTAAAAAAAAAAATTAAAAAAATTGGGGGCCCTGAGCAGGCCTAGGGGGTCATGGTGTTTCTACCCTGCCCCCTTTTTGTGTTTTTTGCGTCTGTTTTTGTCTTTTCTTGTGCCTCGGTTCTACCGAGGAACAAGATGGCTGCCAACACTTCCTGGTTTGGAGTGTTGACAGCCAATTAGCATACAGCTCGTGATATTTTTGATTTTCTAAGGAACTACTGAACGGATTTACACCATTTAAGCAAAAGGCACTACTCTGAACCAAGGCCTACCTTTTTGGAAAATTTGGTGTAATTCCGTTCAGCAGTTCGGGCTGTAGCTGCGATGAAAGGTTCCTATGGAAAATTGCTTGGGGAAAACACGTTTTGGGACCCCCCTTTTTTCTCGGCCCCCGCTCGCCGAATCACCCCGAAACTTTCAGGATAAGAGCGGAACGGAGAGGGCCACAAAGTTTGAAAATTTCGCGAAGATTCGTCAACCGGCGCCAAAGTTATTTCAAATAGAATGTTGCGGATTTCCTATGGAAAATAGGTCCTAACTATAACTATCTACTGGCGACCGCCAGTAGATAATATATATATATATATATAACAAAACCGCCAAACGGTGCTCGCACACCGTAATCGCCTTACCCCTTCCTCTACTCGACGGCGGTCCACAGCGAGGCGGCGAGCCTCTAAACATCCAAAGCAACGCCGAGTACTCGTGAGCAAGGGATTGTTTCCCGAAACGCATCGAGAGCTGGTTGCTGATTTACAATAAAGCCGCTTTTTTGAAAAAGGAAATTGTGTCCACAGCAGCTGTTTGTTACTTTGTAACGGCGTTGGTTTGGATATATATATATATATATATATATATATATATATATATATATATATAGTTTATATTCATCGTTTTAGATATTTGGACAATTAATAAAGTTATTAAAATATGGTATGTTTTTGAAGTGAATTACATTTTTTTACTGTGGCACAGACTGGAATGGAAATAGTAAATTTTACTCCTCTGGTGTCCAGTGCTTTCCCTGCTGTTGCACAGACTGGAGTGGGAATAGTAAATGTTACCCCTCTGGCGTCCAACGCTTTCCCTACTGTTGCACAGACTAGAGTGGGAATAGAAAATGTTACCCCTCCGGTGTCCAACACTTTCCTTATTGTTGCACAGACTGGAGTGGGAATAGTAAATTATACCCCTCCGGTGTCCAACACTTTCCCTACTGTTGCACAGACTGGAGTGGAAATAGTAAGTTATACCCCAACAGTGTCCATCACTTTCCCTACTGTTTCACAGACTGGAGTGGGAATAGTACATTTTACCCCTCTGACGGCCAACCCTTTCCCTACGTTTGCACAGACTGGAGTGGAAATTGTAAATTTTACCCCTCCAGCACCCAATGCTTTCCCTACTGTTGCACAGACTGGAGTGGAAATAGTACATTTTACCCCTCTGGTGTCCAGCGGTTTCCCTACTGTTGCACAGACTGGAATGGAAATATCAAATTTTACCCCTTCCTCATCAAACGCTTTCCCTACTGTTGCACATACTGGAGTGGGAATAGTACATTTTACCCCTTCGACCTCCAATGATTTTACTACTGTTGCACAGACTGGAGTGAGAATAGTAGATTTTACCCCTTCGGAGTCAAACGCTTTCACTACTGTTGCACAGAATAGTCTGTCTATTTTTTACAAAGTTTGCTATATTCTTATTATAGTTTACATTTATGTCATCTTATTATTTGTTTATTTTTTGAATTTTATATTATCTGTATATATATGTGTATTATTTTTTCTTTGGCATTACTATTTTTAGTATATGTGTTTTTTAATGTTTTTATTTTTTTAATGTTTTATGTATATATATGAGGTAAACAGATATAATATTGAGTTTTTATTTTCGACCTACAAAAATATTGAGTTGTTAATATCGGAGGTACAGAATATCGACATTAAGAATATCGGTGACCAGAATATCGACATGAAGGTAAGAAATATCGGTTTTTTTAATATCGAAGTTAATAATATCGTTTGCTAAAATATCGTTGTTAATAATATCGATATTTATATTAGTGTTGTGTATTTTAGTGTGTATGTTAATGGTATGTTATTTAATGTTTTTTGTATAAGTACATTTTTTTTTTAATGTATGTGTGAAATTTATAGAAGTTATTCATTTTATGTAAAATAATTTTGCGTATTATAGTTCTGTAGCGGCTTGTGGGTTTATAGGGGAATAGGGTGGGAAGTAATTTAAATATAATAAAGAAATTAATAATTTTTATTAATTAGTATTTATAATTAATTTATTATTAATTCATTATTAATTGGTTATTAATTTTTATTAATTAATTAATTGAGAATTATATTAATTGCGTTATTTTTTTTTAGGAGCGGGTTGTGCGTTTATAGGGGAATAGGGTGGGAAGTAATTTAATTATAATAAAGTAATTAATCATTTTTATTTATTAGTATTTTAAATTATTTTTTATCAATTAATTATCAATTGGTTATTTTTTTTCATTAATTAATTGATAATTATATTAATTGTGTTATATTTTTAGGAGCGGGTTGTGGGTTTATAGGGGAATAGGGTGGGAAGTAATTTAATTATAATAAAGTAATTAATAATATTTATTTAATATTATTTATAATTAAATTATAATTAATTAATTATTAATTGGTTATTACACTTTATTAATTGATTAATTGATAATTATATTAATAGTGTTATTTTTAAAGAAGTGGGTTGTAGTTTTATATGAGAATAGGGTGAGAAGTAATTTAATTAAAATAAAGTAATAAATATTTTTTATTTATTGGTATTTATTTTTTATTTCTATTTTATAGTGTTGTTTGTGCTACGTTATTTATTAATAATTAATTATTTATTCTTTGTAAATTATAATTTATTAATTTATAAATATGTTTATTGTGTCAAATATGTAGGAGTTTTTGTGTGTTTATAGGGGAATATGGTGTGAATTAATTTATTTTAAAATTATTAATAAATATTTTTTTATTATAATTAATTTATTTTAAAAATAGCGATTTGTTAGTAAAATGTTGTTTTTAAACTTTTATAAATTAATGTTTGTAGGTATTTTGTAGTATTTTTTAATATTAAATAATTTTTCTGTTTTTGAAATTTTTAATATTTCACCACTGTTGCACTCAGTGGAGTGGGAATAGTAATTTTTATACCTCCGTTATCCAACACTTTCCCTACTGTTACACTCACTGTAGTGGGAATAGTAATTTTTACCCCTCCGCTATCCAACATTTTCCCTACTGTTGCACTCACTGGAGTGGGAATAGTAATTTTTACCCCTATGCTATGCAACACTTTCCCTACTGTTGCATTCTCTGCAGTGGGAATAGTAATTTTTACACCTCCGCTGTCCAATACTTTCCCTACTGTGGCACTCACTGGAGTGGGAATAATAATTTTTACTCCTCCGCTATCCAACAGTTTCTCTACTGTTGCAATTTTTGGAGTGGGGATAGTAATTATTACCCCTACGCTATCCAACACTTTCCCTACTGTTGCACTTTCTGGAGTGGGAATAGTAATTTTTACCCCTCCGCTATCCAATACTTTACCTACTGTTGCACTCATTGGAGTGGGAATAGTAATTTTTACCTCTACGCTATCCAACACTTTCCCTACTGTTGCACTCTCTGGAGTGGGAATAGTAATTTTTACCCCTCCGCTATCCAACACTTTCCCTACTGTTGCACTCAATGGAGTGGGTATAGTAATTTTTACCCCTCCGCTATCCAACATTTTCCCTACTGTTGCACTCACTGGAGTGGGAATAGTAATTTTACCCCTACGCTATCCTACACTTTCCCTACTGTTGCACTTTCTGGAGTGGGAATAGTAATTTTTACACCTCGGCTATCCAATACTTTCCCTACTGTTGCACTCACTGGAGTTGGAATAGTAATTTTTACTCCTACGCTATCCAACACTTTCCCTACTGTTGCACTCACTGGAGTGGGAATAGTAATTTTTACCCCTACGCTATCCAACACTTTCCTTACTGTTGCACTCACTGGAGTTGGAATAGTAATTTTTACTCTACGCTATCCAACACTTTCCCTATTGTTGCACTCACTGGAATGGGAATAGTAATTTTTACCCCTACGTTATCCAACAGTTTCCCTACTGTTGCACTCACTGGAGTGGGAATAGTAATTTTTAACCCTCCGCTATCCAACATTTTCCCTAATGTTGCACTCTCTGGAGTGGGAATAGTAATTTTATCCTCTCCGCTATCTAATATTTTCTTTACTGTTTAAGTTAATGTAGTGTAAAATGTATTTAAAAAAAATTAAAAATATTGTAATATTCTAATTTAATATATATATATTTTATTTTTATTTGTTTGTTATTGGTGTATGTGTATATATATATGTGTATTTATATTTTTTAATATGTTTGTAACAAAATATAATTTATTAAAATAATTATTTATTAATATCATTAAGTAAATATATATATTATATTTTATATATATCTACGTTTAATTTATTTTTACATTATATGTATTAATTATAATTTTAAACATTTTCCAATAATTTTAACAATGTTTATTTTAATTACATGTATTATTTAATTTATATTACATTATTTTTTAAACATTAAAAAAACCGATATTTTTAACAATGATATTTTTAACAACGATATTTTTTAAGCGATATTATTGTACTTACCATTATGTAGATAGGACTTCGATATTCTGGACATCGATATTTCGGGTCCGATATTTTTGTCGTCGATGTTCTGGTCGTCGATATTCTGTCAGACATTCATATATATGCATATACTTTTTACATTAGTAAATAAAAAAACAGAACCATTCATATAATGTAAAAAGTATATATTTAATATTAGATGTTTTATAGAAATGTATATATAAACATACACTTACATATTTTTATGTGTGTATGTCTACATAGGTATATATTTTTTTAGTATTAAATGTTACTTAAATGTATGTAATATAAATTATATTATAGTTATGTATTAAAATGTTTAAGTTTTACTCTGCATACTGTCTATTTAATGTAAAAACAATATTTTTGTCATGTTTTTAATTATATTAGTGTAAACAATATGTTTTACTCAATATTTTTTTACTTACCTTTATAGGTATAGGAAAAAGATATTTGTGTCAACAATATTTTTGACATGATATTTCTGTGTCACGATATTTGTATAGTCGATATTCTGTCACTGATCCGTTCGGTCTGGACTGTTCCCATGAGGAGCAGGGTCAACACTGATGTGCAGATGGCTGGGTCCAAACTGAGCTGGCATGGTAGGTGAAAAACTATGGTTTAGGATGCAGCTCCGAGTGATTGCCAGTGGCTGAGATCAATTCAAGCATTTCATCAATCACCTTGTTTTTTTAATAAAGTCAGTTGTATCATATAATGCTAAAATCTATACATATTGACGCAGTTAATAAACTTTTCTCTCAATACACGTCAGTGGAAACATGAATAGGTGATAGAAACTGTTTGTTTTTTAAACTGCCTAATGAGCTGGAATCAGGATTTTACCATGAGAAAAATGTGAGAATACATTGAAACACAGATTCTCATACATAAACATATTGCTGAGTACTGCTTTCTGAAAATCACTCTTTTTTGATTGCCAACATTGAAAGTCAGTAAGTGCTGTACTACAGGATGCAGAAAATGTGTAAATGTATAACACTGAATAAAATGGCTTCTGGGCCTAGAAGAATCATGAGACAAAGCCTGCATGTTAAGGCAAAGGAACACTTCTGACTACCATACGAATAACATTGAAACTTGGCTGTGTAATATATCAGTGCTAATTAAGACATACATGAGTAACAAAGTATTGGTATTAAGGCAACAGGTTTATGCAATTATACTTTCTCAGCCTCCCCTTTTTTGTCACACTTCAATTGAAAAAAGGCGCAATTCTTCAGCTTTTACGTTTTCACTACTGTTGTCTTCATCATCCTGAAAAGCAGCAACCAGAAATGTTTGGGCAGTGCCTTTATTTGCACAAGTGCATAGGATGATGCACATCAATAACTTTATTAAAACATTCCATCTAACCACAATTAGAATGACAGCAATGGGTATCTCAAAGATCTTCCTTCTCTGGTTTCCAAAGATCCTGCTTAGCCAAGTTCAGATGCCACTGAAATTAAAATCTAACCCGTTTTGAAGCTCATGTGGTTTCTTCAAATTATTCTTAATGTGATTCATATGGTTGTATTTGCTCATTAAGGTGTTAGTTAAGTATGTGGAAAATGTGGTCCCTGCTAATGTGCAGACACATGACTTTGATGCTCAGAGATAATCTAGAGCTAATCTGCTCTGTAGGATCACAGAGAGCCAAGTTGGAAATTGGGTTGTTCATTGACTGGGGTGTGAGTCTTGGTCAAGCACCAGTCACAATCCCTTGCAGGATGACTGACAAAAGTCACTAAATTAACCTGTGCTTTACCGTGGGTAGCTTGGCACAAAAAGCGGTCAGGCTTAACTTAGAGCCAATGTGTAAAGTATTTATGCAGCACACATACAGTAACAAAGTGAAAACACAAGAAAAATCCCAAATCAATTTAGAAAAATAGAGTACATTTTAATAAATCATTTGACACCAGAACAACAAAATTCAAATCAGTAGAACCGGAGTTATGAATTATTACTTTTTAGTGAAAACGAGTGCCTAAGAGGTCAAAGCGTCAACCACGGACATCTAGTCACGTGACATCGGGCCAAAGTCGAAAAATATGGATGGTAGCAATGGAGCAGGGGTGAAGTACACAAAATGGGCTGGACCCAGACAAAGCTTACCTTCGGACTTAGTCGAAATTCTGGGAAAAAGTGTCTGAGAAGGTTAAGTTAAGAGGGGTAAGGCTGCAGGAGGTGTCCGAAGAGGGCTTTGGGTCGAAGTTGTGGTGAAAGTTTATACATTCTGACTTAGCCGCCAAAATGGATGTCCAAAATCTCCAGTGGGAGAAGGCAGAGGGCTGTAGTCGAAGACAATTCCATGAGGTTGGATACCCCTTTGGTGAAGGGCCACTGAAAAGGATTTGATGCTTTTTGGACCTGCCCCTTTCTGCAGGGTCACCCCTAAATGTTTTGCCTTCCTCCTCCTTTTTTCTGACCTCGTTTTGGTTGACTTTAGAACACTAAGGGGCTCATTACGATGGCGGGCGGACATTAGTCCGCCCGCCATTGCTGCGGAGCTGGGACCGCCTGCCGATAAGGCGGCAGTCCCGCTGAGTGCATTAGGATGTGCCCGCCACTATGGCGGGTGCATCCAGGCCCCTGAACATTGCAGACGGTGCTGCTGGCTGCAGCACCGTTCACAATGCACAAATGGCACGTAGTGCATTTCCGTGCACAACGTGGCAGGCACCATGCGGTGCCTGCCACCTTGTGCATGGAAATGTAGGGGGGTACCCCCCCAGTGCACATACACCCTCCCACCACACAGAGGGGGCCCGCAACGGGCCCAGAACCCTGCCTCCGCCAGCCTTTCCATGGCGGTGGAACCGACATGGAAAGGCTGGCAGACGCCTGCACTGTAATCTGGCAGGCGGTGCCTGCTAGGCACCGCCGCCATTTCACACATGCTGACCGCTCCGCCTGGCAATCGTGACGATTGCCATGGCGGAAGCGTGGAGGGCGGTCATTGTGACGGCCGCGGTCAGTACGCAATTCCCCCGCCATCCTAATGTGGTGGGGGAAATGGGAGCCAGATGGCGGAGGGACCGCCACCGCCGGCCCGGCAGTGGCGTTCTCTCCGCCATCGTAATGAGCCCTTAAGTGCTTTACCACTGCTAACCACTGCTAAAGTGCGTAAGCTCTGTACTCAAAACATAGTAATATTGGCTTATCCATAATTGGCATATTTTTCATTTACTTATAAGTCCCTAATAAAGTGCAACTCATGTGCCCAGGGCCTGTAAATTAAATCTTACTAGTGGGCCTGCAGCACTGATTGTGCCGCCCACTTCAATAGCCCATTAAACATGGCTCAGGCCTGCCACTGCAGAGCCTGTGTGTGCAGTTTAAGCTGCCATTTCGGCCTGGCAAGTTAACCTACTTGCCAGACCCAAACCTTCCCTTTCATTACATATAAGTCACCACTAAGGTAGGCCCTAGACAGCCCTATGAGCAGGGTGTTGTGTATTTAAAAAGGTAGTGCATGTACCTTTGAGTTTTACATGTCCTGTTTGTGAAAAACGACTAAGTTCATTTTTCACTACTGCAATGCCTAGCTCTCCCATGGGATAACATTGGGATTACCTTGTTCAAGTTAAAACGTGTAATTTCCAATTGGGAAGAGATAGAAATTTTAAGTTTGGTTTCTCTGGACTCAAAATGTAAAATCCGACTTCAACATAAGTGATGATTTAAATTGTAAGTCTGCTGAACATGCCATTTTTAGAAAGTTGGGATTTTCTTACTTTAACCATTCAGTTCTTCTGCCTGTCTCTGAATACATGTCTGGGTTGGTTGGCAGCTGGGTTTTTTGCATTCCCGCTAGACAGTCACACACAGGGAGCTGGGGTGTGACATTTGCATCCTGATGGCCCATCACCAGGCTGGTGGGCGTTCCTGAGGTAGATTGTGAGGGAAGAGCTGACACTTGCACCTGAATTGGCTGTGTCTCTGCCCAAACAAAGAAACCAGGGCAGGAAAGGCAGATACCTTGTTATCTTCAAAGGCCTCTTTGAAGTCTTCCCCCTTCAAAGGCACAGCTGGGTATAAGTTCTGGACCCCTGACACCACCAAATCAGAATTTTGCTGGAACCAAGGACATTCTGCCTGGAAGAAAAACTGCTGTGCTGTAGAAGGGACTACCAATCTGCTAACTACTTTGCTGTGTTGGCCTGCTGCCTACTGATTGCTGTAGCATAGGAGGGACTGCCACCTTGCTACCTGCTTTGCTTTGCTGGCCTGCTGCCTCTTTCCTGCTAGTGAGAAGGACTGGACCTGCTCTCTATATCCTTGAACCCAAGTTTTCCAAGGGCTTGCTGGCCTGCCCCCTGTTCTTGAAGTCTCAGGGTCATCAAAGACTTCCTTCAAATTTGCTTCAGCTGCTAGACTTTGCCAACTGTGAGTCCTGCCCTGTCAAAAGGTGCCAATCCAGTCCTGGGCCTTGAAACGGAGTTCTGCAGCTGTTTTCTTGCAAAAATTGATTCAGTGACGACTGTGAGCTAATCGGAACCAACGCAGTGCCCTTCGATGTGCATGCAGTGCCGATCCGAGGACATCCCTGCACCACACGATGACGAGCCAGGATCCAACTGCAAGGTTTGATTCAGAAGCAGCACCAATCCGATGTCCCGACTTCGAGGCATGATGACAACTCTGCGTTGATCCGAGGACACCGCTGCGAAGATCAATGATAATGCAGTTCCTGCATCATAAGGAGTTTGACGATGAAGCGGGACCCGACTGCGAGGCTCAACTTCGATGAATCGACCCAACTAAGGGGTCCATTACGATGGCGGGTGGACAAAGTCCGCCCACCATCGCAAGGGAGCCAGGGACCGACCACCGAAGTTGCGGCGGTCCTGCTATGTGCATTAGGATGTGCCCGCCACACTGGCGGGCGCATCCTGGGCCTTTTACATTGCGGGTGGATCTGCTGGCTGCAGACCCACTCGCAATGCCAAAGGACTGTGCACAGCATTGCCATGCACTACATGGCAGGCACCACGTGGTGCCTGCCACGTAGTGCATTGCAATGAGGGGTGGTACCATAGGTACCCCCCATGTGTACCCCCCACCCCCCCAACACTCTGGGGGCCCGCAACGGGCCCCCAACAGCAAAAACCGCATGCCTTTCCATGGCGGCAACGCCGCCATGGAAAGGCTGATCACCGCCAGCATCATAATATGGATGGCAGTGTCTTGCAGACACCGCCACCATATTATGCCCCTTTACCGCCCGGTCGACGAGTCGACCGGCGGAAAAGCGGCGGACAGTCTTTCCATCCGCCTTGGACCCCCCAGCCATACTAATATGGCGGGGGGTCAATCTGGCATGGATGGCGGGTGGATCGCCCCCGCAGGGCCAGTGATGGCTACCGCCGGCCCAGCGGGGGCGATCCGCCCGGCATCCTAATGGGCCCCTAAGTGAATCAGAACCAATGCATTGAGTCTCTGATGCTTGTTCCATCCAAGGTACTTTTTCAGCGGGCCCTTTGTGGGTCCTGTAGCCGGCCTGCCCTCCATCGTGGTCAGCCTGAACTTTGGCGTAATATGAACACAAGTAACCTTTTTGCGCTATTGACTTCTAAGCACTGTTTTGGGATTAAATCTTTCAAAATTCACTTCTTCTTATTGGAGTTTTGGTGTTTTGGTCTTGGTTTACTCAGATAAATATTCTCTATTTTTCTAAACTGGTGTGGAGTCTTTTTGTAGTGTTTTCACTGTGTTACTGTAATTAAAGTGTAGCACAAATACTTTATATATTGCCTCTTAAGTTAAGCCCGACTGCTCTGTGCCAATCTACCAGAGGGCGAGCACAGTTTAATTTAGGTTGTGTATCTGACTTGCCCTAACTTAGGGGCATATTACGATGGCGGGCAGAGGCACCACCGCAGTGCTGGCGGTGGCGGAAAATGCCATTTTCCGCACGCCAACAGCGGTCTCCACGCCCGCCATATTAGTATGGTCAAACACAGCCCATTTCCCGTCCGCCGCGGTGCGACGCGAACCGCCAGAAAAATGCACCCGCCACCGCGGCGGTGGTAGCCAATGGAGACCCACCGCCGTGCGGAATGACGTCCCGACCGCCGTACAAATTAGGATGCCCCAAACAGCCAGTTGCACCGCAGCTGAGAAACCGGCCAACCAGAGACGGCGGAAGCACGACAGCGGAGCGTGAAACCTGATCCCCGGTCCCAACCGCCCGGTCCCGAGCGCAATGGATCCAGCTTTACACGTCTTCCCGGTGCTGTACCTGATACACCACCAGCAACTCATGCACCGTCGCGGACGTCGCCGCAGGTACGCAACAACACAACTCCGCACACAACAACAACACACAACTCATGGACAGATATAGGGTTCCTGTGCACACCAGACACACTGGTGGGGACAGGAACACATCCAGAAGTGTACCCACACATGTCCTACCTCTCACAAAATCACCCCTCCGCATCCAGGTCACCCACCAACCGCGATCTTGATGTAATGTCCCGGTCACGTCACTGTAGCGGTGAAGACGCGGGAAAACATGCGCACAAGGCAGAAGGCAGGGCCAGCGCAAGGCATGGGCAGTGCACAAAGATCATAGGGCCACACCTCCAGCCTCCACACAACAGGCCCCCACCCCAAACATGAAGGGATATGCCATGTGCCAACCCTGTGCTCCCCCATGCACAATAACCAGCCAGGTGAACCCACGCCCTGCACCACAACACAAAACAACTAGGGAGACAGCACAGAAGGTGGGGCTGCAGAGGAACACACAGCACAGAAGCACAGGGCCAGGGCAACCCACACACCACACCTACACCACACTCTTAGCAAGAAAACAGAGTCCAAGCACACAATTAACACCCATACAGATAAGGAACAATCACTGAACTGGACACACAGCCTGCCAAGTCACACAGACATACCCCACACTGACACACAGCCACATACACAGACCAGATGTCAGCAGCAATAGAGGACAACAAATAGGAAATCTAAAGTGAGGGGCACACAAATGGTAGGCCAAAGAGCTAACCACTAAGCATGTGTACACCACATGCAAGAGAAGGAACATATAACAACACCCTCAGCCCATCAAATCACACATGGCTGGCACAGTGAGTGAAGTCAAACCACAGTCACCTCAGTAAACAACTCATGGAGACAGCAAGGCAACCCATGGACAGGCACAGGGATGAAAGGAAGGGTCTGAAGTCCAACAGTGAACAGCCACATATCTGCATCCAAGTACCTTACCGGTGTATGTCAGCAGCACAACACACAGGGCCCATTGTAACACTCCATGACTGTCAAACACAAGTAGGAACCTTCACATATACCCCACCCCTCAGCTCCCTCACACCTGCAGCACACAACACCAGTGTCCAACACACAGAAGGGTGCCAATAATGTCCAGTCAACACATTGACAAACAACCACACTCCCTGGGGGGTATCCACAAACATCACACACACACACCCAGGGATGCCTGAACCAATGATTGCACAAAACCAACAGCCAAACACAAAACTCCATTACAACACACACAGAAGTACAACCAGACCAGACCTGACCTGTGCAGAAAAACTGTGGAAGGCAATGGGAGCCCAGACAGAACAGGAGTACACAACCTCATCAGTCAGGAACAATGCACAGACAGCATACCACAACACAGACAAGAAGTGCATCACCACAAAACAATCATGGACGCAAACTGGGAGAAATGGGCCTACAATGATACACAGACAGACATACCACACCACCCATAAAGTCAACATGGTGTCATAATGTACCACATGCTTGCACATGCACAATAATGACAACTGACAGCTCAAATATGAGAGGAGAAAACACCCAGGACGCACCCAAAACAAGCACAGGAACAAGAATAGCCCCAAGTGCATGTGACAGACATACAAGTAATGCACACTACACTGGCAAGACACAACTGACTGAAAGACAACACACCAACAAAACATACACACTGACATGCAAATACAACAACACACACACAGCATCTGTCAGCTGCAATACACAACACAGCCCAAACACTGCCCACATCCACATCAAGCACACAACAGATGCACATGACAATACATCACATTGCAAACACAGCAGGACATCAGGAGATGCACACCAGGCAAGGACAAGGCAACATACACTCACAGCACTGCATGCACGACAAGCAGTGTGTGCACATTAAACATACCAGTTCCACACAGACATGAGTGATACACCATGAACACCCACAACACCAATCAGCACAGCACACAGACAACATCACACTCAGGAAGTGAAACAGTACCTCAGCAAACACACATACAGCTAACCCAACACCCACAGATGTACAAGTCTGGGACATCCAGGTGAAAACAACATGACCAGAGGACTGTGCAGCACAAACAGTTGAACTGCATCTGAGCAACCATGGCTGCAAAACAGTATCTGAAAATCACATATAACTAATAGGGAAACTGTCATGAGTGGCACATGGGTCCTGTGTACAGATCAGCACCACAAACCATAGTGTAACAAATGAAGTGATGGGGAGGCACACACACTGTCAACACAAGGGGACAGCTGACCTGAGAGTGAAGTGTTGTGTATGTCAGTAGTGGACATGGCAGGAGTGCACCATGCACAAATAGATGGAGTGCAGACTCACAATGGGTATGCATCAGAAGCACAGATAGGGGATGGTATGACTCCACACCCCACATGCCATACTGGAGGCAAAAAAGCACCAAGTGACAGCAATGCATGAGAAAACACCCCCACAATGTCAGTGTGGCCGAGCAGGTCTGCACAGTGACCACAAAGAGTATCAAGACACATGGCTGATCAACAAAACACAACACTGAATTGCCAGTCACACACTCTGCATACCCACAATTGCCACCAACAACAAGTTGGAGTCCCCCAGAAGTGCAAGGACACACCAACACACTGCACAGTGTACAACCTACAACTCCCACATGTGCACACAAGCACAGGGCTGACCAATCAAACAAACAGGCACTCAAATCCTGGCTGACACATGTGTGCAGTTGACATTGCAGGGGCACACACACATCAACACTACAGACAAAGTCACCCCCTTCACACTGCACACTTCTTGACCACCCAAGTGCACACATAGAAATCTACCCATGTGACTAGGATGACTGGCCATCACAAGATGACCATACACCAACACTGCTGTGCACACATCAAGTAAGATCACACATACATGATGACCCTGGCCAGCCTGCCTGCAATCCTGTGGATAGAATCCCACCTTGTGCTGGCAGTGCATACAAACATGACATGTGTACAACATAGCTAACCTGACAAAAGAATGATTATGATAACAGTAGTCCATTACAAACCACCATCATTGCACCCCAAAGCCTCAGAGTCAACAAGAACTGAAGTGCCTATCACCCCTGTAAAACCCTTGAAAAGTGAGACAAGCCATTGGCAATGTTGAAGTGGCATACAGAGCATGTGTCACAGTAAACCATACCCACACAGAAAACCCTTTATTCAGCAAGGACACTGACAAAACAGTCAACAGGAGTAACTGTCTTTATTCACATATTACACAGATAGGCACCAATAGTAGACAAGAGCAAGGCCAGTGGCCAGCACAAAGTGCAGATGAGGTACATGAGAAGCTGCACAGGGAAGGGGCAAACAGCGGTGAACATCAAGGCCAGTGGCCAGTCCAAGGTGCAGATGAGGTACATGAGAAGCTGCACAGGGAAGGGGCAAACAGCAGTGAACATCAAGGCCAGTGGCCAGTCCAAGGTGCAGATGAGGTACATGAGAAGCTGCACAGGGAAGGGGCAAACAGCAGTGAACATCAAGGCCAGTGGCCAGTCCAAGGTGCAGATGAGGTACATGAGAAGCTGCACAGGGAAGGGGCAAACAGCAGTGAACATCAAGGCCAGTGGCCAGTCCAAGGTGCAGATGAGGTACATGAGAAGCTGCACAGGGAAGGGGCAAACAGCAGTGAACATCAAGGCCAGTGGCCAGTCCAAGGTGCAGATGAGGTACATGAGAAGCTGCACAGGGAAGGGGCAAACAGCAGTGAACATCAAGGCCAGTGGCCAGCACAAAGTGCAGATGAGGTACATGAGAAGATGCACAGGGAATGTGTGTGACTGTACCCTGCCATGGTCAGCAACACAGTCAGGGGGCTAACAATGTGCAGTCCAGGCACCCCTGTGGGAGAGACAGGTGTGTGAGGGGGACTTCCACTCAGACTTGGCTGTCAGTCAGACTGGGAGGTGGCTGAGTGTCGGGGACAGTTGGAGGACTGGCCCGGGGAGAGAGAGGCCCAGCTGAGGTAGAGCCATCAGTGGCTTTTGAAGCCGGAGAGCTGCTTGGACCAGGTGATGTGGTGGCACGTGGAGGTGGAGTTATGCTGCCGTGAGACACAGTGTGGGTGGGAGATTGTGGAGGGGTGCCTTTCCACTTCTTGGGGATTCTAAATGGCTTCCCTGTCTTGGTATTAGTGGTGAGTGGGGCGGACACAACAGGCACACTCACCACCAAAGCTGCATGAGGTGCAGACGGTGGCCCTCCCTCTGGGGATATGCTGGATCCAGCGGTACGCTTGGCCTGGCCTTGCCTTTGCCCCTCCATCCCCTGTTTACCAGGTGTCCCCCCTACAGTGCCCTCCTTTCCCTGCTTCACAGGGCTCTGGATGGGAGTTGAGGTTGTGGGTGAATCTGCCTTGGAGCTCTTCTTATGTGTACTCTTAGCAGGCACCAGCTTCTCAGCGGGCACAGAAACTGTCTGCTTGTCTTTGCGAGACGCTTTTGGGACAGGACAGTCCTAGGCTGGGGATGCCTCTGAGGCATGTGAGACTGAGGCCTGCTTCTTGGCTTTATGGCCCTGGGTGTCGCCTGACGGGCTTTTGCCTTTGCGCTCTGGGGTGGCTTTAGTTTTCTGTGGGGATGGTGTCTGTGCCCTGGACCGCTTGGGCTGCTGCTGTTGTGTGCTGCGTGTGCTGTATCTTGCCCTTGAGCTCTGTGGTGTGTGGTGACTATCGTCAGATGTAGCCACTGGCAGGGGGGTGGCCAAAGGGACTGGAGCTGGACTCTGTGACTGTGCCAGCTGCATGGCTGTCATCACTACGGAGGACAAAGCTTGGACAGTCCGGTGCAGCCCACCCACGTCTGAATGAATGCCCTCCATGAAAGCAACGACCTGTGCCAATTTTTTGTCGTGGTCTAGGAAGGCGTTGATGAGAGTTGTCTGGCCCACACACAGCTGGCGCAAAAGGTCCACAGACTCAACACTGAGGGCAGCAGGGGAGACAGGGGCAGGGGCAGCGGTGCCTGGGGTGAAGGACACTCTTCCTTTCTTACTGGTGCAAACACGGCCATCACAAGTGGAAGTAGGTGGGAGGGTGGGCGCTGGACGCTGTGTGGTGGAAGAGGAGGCAGAGTTCCCGCTCCCTGTGCCTGCCAACAGAGATGTGTCACCGCTGGCGTCAGATGACGTTGAGGTTGGTGTCTCTGGGGGAATGGCTACGGAGAACCATGCCTCCGAGTAGCCACAGGTGACGCCGCCGCTCCACCCCCAGCAATGGAGAATCGTACCTGGCTGGCATGCAGGCGACCGCGCTGAGGGGAGTCCTCTATTTTTCTGCATCTCGACTGCCCGCAACCTTCTAAAGATGCTTGAAGATTTTGGGCTCTGAAGTGGATTTTCTTTCTTGGAGGAGCGCGGGGCAGCCTCAGGAGCCAGACGCGGACGGAGGCGTCCAGAATCATTGACGGAAGCGCGCGGCAACCGCCGCCATTCAATCAGCCGGGAAGGCATACGGGGCCCGCGGGCACTCGTTGAACTGCTCTTTCGTGCTGCCTTCCCTTTGGAGTGCTGCATGGTTCTGATGCTAAAAGGAAAGCTGTGGCTATTGGAAGTGCGGTAGTGTGCGGTAACCGCCGCGATTAAATCAGCTGGGAATGCGCTGAACTGCTCTCTTGTGTTGCCTTCTAGTTGTTTGGGATCGTTTTCTGGTACCGACACCACAAGGGAAGCTGCGGCTATTGGATACCAGCTTGCCTTAACTGAAACTACCGGGCATTTCACTGTGTGGAGTAAAGTGCTGGTATCACATCAGATTACTGAGAGCACAGAATATGTTTTGGATGTCTCGGATGGAACACTGAAGAGTTTGGAGCTCTGCGAGTCTGGCGAAGCGCCCTCTGCAAAAGGAACATGACTCAAGGTACGGAGGTGTTAAGGGGTACTGAGAGATAAGGAGGGAGTTAAGAGGGTGCAGAAGATATTAGAAGATATTAGAAGAAAATGGGCAAACCGTTGAAGCATTCTAATGCAGCTGCTAAAGTTGACTCTGCAGCCCGCTTCAAGGCCAAAACACGTTTAGCCCCAGCAAAAGAATCTGTACGGTTGGCCAATAAAAACAACATCCCTGATTCACATGGCCTGGATAGTACCCTCGAGTGTTCGGAGGAGGAGATACCTCCTTCTGTCGCCCCAGAACGCGAGGTATCGGTGATAGATCAGATAGATGCTACATCGAATTTGATAGAAGTTCCAGCTCTAATGTCTAAATCTCAAGGGGCAAAGGAATTTCCATTGTTTATAAAGAAAGCAACTTTACAACTCCCCTCTCTAAGCCCAACCACCAAAACACCCAAAGGGCTATCAGCATTACCACCGCTACCGCTATTAGTAGCATCAGAAGATTTAGCCAAAAGGAACCAAGAGAGTCTACAAATCCTTCCGGAATCCGTTCAGACTCAACTACTGCCCTCAAAAAAGAAGTTGACAATGCAGGAGTCAGTACTAGGACAAAGCCAAGACCAGGTGGTTTCTTTAACACCATTAAGGGGCCGATTCCGATCTCGGCCGGTAGGGCTCCGAATCGGATTCGGCTAAACCGGATCCGATTCGGAGCCCTATTGCCCGACCGATTCGTACGCGCGTCCGGGCGAGCGAGTACGATGCAAAATCGCCGACCGACTCGTCCGGGCGTCTCGACCGCTCCGACCGACTCGTTCCCGGGTCTAACCGCACCGACCGACTCGCTCGGACTCGAATCGCACCGCGCAATGGAGACGTTCCCCGGCCGGGTAAGTACAATGCGTGCCGCGAGCAGTCCGACCGAGCCACGCCGTCCGGCTCGAAAGAGCAGTCGGAGCCGTACTTTGGGGGTCTGTGTCGGACCCCCCTGTATGTGTAGCCGCGCGAGTCGCACACAGGGGGGACCCATGGGTCCCCCCTACCTGTGCGTGTACGGCGCGAGTCGCTTCGCCGCGTACACGCTGTAGGGGGCGCCCTTGTCCGCCTCGCACCCATTGAGTCAATGGGAGCCCGCGTACGCGTTGTACGACAGGCTCCCATTGACTTCAATGGGAGTCCGACCGACTCGAGTCCGATGGCATACGTGCGCATCGTACTCGTTCGGTCGGGCTGCACGGGTCCGATTCGGTCAGAAATCTCTCCGGGTCCGGCTCGGTCGGAGAGATTTCCGGCCCGAATCGGAATCGGCCCCTAAGTTTTGTAGAAATGACTGTCCCTAATTCAATCCAATCAAAGCTACTCGGAACTCCAGACGAAACTAATAAGACACCAGTTAATGATTCGTCAAACTCTATGCTACCTCAATCTCAATTTCAGTCTCAACCCCAACTCCAGTCTCAGGGTCAACTATCATCACGGGACTCATTGGTTCAGGAAGGTACTAAGGTTGAAGATTCGAACCGGTGTATCGAGGAATTACAAAGTAACTTGAGCCAAGGGCCGGAAACATCAGGAGTCTATCAGATGGACATTAGAGTCATGCTGAACTTAATATTGGAAAAGGTTCGTGAAATGAAAAAAAACCAAAAACAAGAGATTGCCTCCCTGCATCAACGCTTAGGTAAAATTGAGGAAGCAATGACATGCCTACCGATTAAACTTCAGGAAGCGGAAGCCAGAATTTCATTATTAGAGGATCAGATGAATACGGTTATTGGGGAAGTGAAAGAGGCAGCAAAAAATAAAAGCTATCTGGAGAACAAACTTGAGGATCTCGAGAACCATTCCCGGAGGTCCAATCTCCGAATAGTGGCGGTCCCAGAAGGGATTGAAGGGTCTCAAACCCTGCAATGGACTAATTCCTTTATTAAACAGAAAGTTCTTCCAGTATTCGAAGGAGACCTTACTATTACTAGGGCACACCGAGTTCCGGCACGTCTTTTCCCTAATTCTACGCTACCACGGACAATCTTGTTGAACTTTGCAGACTTTTGTATTAAAGAGAGAATCCTAACAAAGGCAATCCAGCAGAAGCAGTTTTTCGTAAATGAAACCGCTAAATGTCGCATATTTTCTGATATGACTGCTGCTGCGGCACGGAGAAGAAAATAATTTGTTAAGATTCTCCACCTATTTAAAGCCCATGGTGCTCAAGCATCAATTGCTCAACAATCCAAGCTGTGAGTTCTAGTCAAGGGGACATTTTTTATGTTTTCTGATTTGGAAGAGGCTCAGGCATTATTAAAAGAGATCACGCGTGGATCTCGAGCTTGAGGGAATAGTATAAACTATCCTGGACTTGAAAGAGGACTCTGACTGCTAACAACGCTAGGATGTTGTGTTCATTATCTAAGTAATTTTGATTGTTTTTTCTCTCCTCTGCTGGGGTCAGCGGGGTCACCCAGGGTGTAGTAACACGACACCCAGGAAGTCAGATGGGTGGGGCGAAATGTGGCTAGCGTGGCTAGTGTTTTTTTTTTCACATTTCGATGGGTGGGTTTTTTGATTCTGGGGTGGGACGGGTGGGGGCTGGGAAGGGTTTACAGCAGTAAAAAGAGCAAGAGCAGAAGGAACAGATAGTAAGAAAATTAGAGACTCGTGATTGAGTAAACTGGAAGTTTACTCTAGAAATAGGAATAGTAATAGAAACCAGTAAATGTAAGATCCTGTCAGTCAACATTAACGGAATCCTCAATAAACGAAAATATGTCGCTCTTCTTAGATGGCTGATATCGTTTAACCCCCAAGTTTTGTTTTTTCAAGAGACACATTTAAAATCTAATTCTCCTAAACTATTTCTGCCCAGGGTTTTTTCCCACGTTTTTTTTGCATCTGCAGGTCTTGCAATGAGAGGAGTTGCCATCTATTTCTCTAGAAAACTACCCTGGGAATTTATACAAGTGCACAGGGATCCACAGGGGAGGTGGATAGGGGTGGTAACAAGGTTGGAGGGGAGGATGTTTAATTTCGTAAACTATTATGGCCCTGTTTCGGATGACACTTCTGGCTTGGTTAAAATCAATGAGCTTCTGAGGGGAGCCCCTGGACCGATTGTTATCGGAGGTGATTTTAATTTTATACAGGAGTTGAGGAAGGATACTTCTAATAAAAATAAAAAACATCTCAAACCTAATACTAAAAAAATTGTGGAGGCCATTAAGCAAGAATATCAATTAATAGATCCATGGCGAAATATAAATCCTGATAAAAACGACTTTACTTGCTACTCGCATCGATTTCAAACTGCGTCCCGAATTGATTTTTTTCTGGCATCCAGATCTTTTCAGGTTTTAAAGGCAGATATTGGATGTAATCCTTTTTCTGACCACGCATATATTGGGCTTGAACTGGTGCTCGGGGGGGGGGTGTAGAGAATGGCCCAGGTGGCAGCTGGACCGCCTCCTCCTCCAGGACCAAGTTTGGGTGGAAAACTTCAGAGAATGGATTTCTGAGTATTTTAAAATTAATGACAACACCGCGGAACCGTTTTCCGTATGGGGCGGCTTCAAGGCGGCAGCTCGTGGTCAAATAATTGCCTTTTCGGCAGCCCAGGCAAACACCCGGAGGCTTAAAATAGTAGAACTACAAGCAGCGGTCGAAAAGGAATATGCCCATCAGATCCAGCTCCGCCCTCATCATTTGGAGCAGGCCAGAACAGCTCTGAGAGATTTTTTTGTTTTAGAAGAGATCTGCAGTTCTCAATTGTATCAACAAAGGGTATATGAAGATAGTCAGTTAGTTGACAAACTATTAGCTAACTCTATAAGAAAAAAACAAGAATGAGCTATAATCTCAAAAGTGGTCGATCCTAAGACTGGACTAGAAGTTACTAATGGTGATGAGATTCCACTGATCTTTCTAGAACATTTCCAGCAACTCTACACTACCGAATATTCGGTAGCGGAAGAGGCGATCCAGGAATATTTCATGAACGTGAATATTCCCAGACTTTCAACTAGCCGGATCAACCAACTAGGATCTGATGTGGAATCCGCTGAAATAGCGGCATCTATTAAAGCTACAGCCGGGGCCAAAGCGTGTGGTGAGGATGGCTTCCCAATTGAATTCTATAAAACTTTTTTTAAAGAATTAATTGCACCCCTGAAAAATTTATTTAATTATATTAAAAAAGGCGGCTCGGTACCCTCGTTCTTTAAAGAAGCGACAATCGTGTCTTTCGTAAAAAAAGATAAAAATCCCATCGATGTTAATTCTTACAGGCCTATTAGTCTCTTAAATTCTGATTACAAGATTTTAATGAAGGTATGGGCTGGGCGCTTTTTATTTGCTGCACAAGAGACAATTCACAAAGACCAGACTGGTTTTATAGCAGGTAGATTTATGGCAGCTAATACCAAGTTTTTAATACAGTCCCTGGACTATTTTAACATCAATTTTATCCCGGCCTGTATTATGATGGTTGATGCGGAGAAAGCATTTGACTTGGTAAATTGGAAAACCTTGTTCTTTGCCCTCGGTCAATTTGGCTTCCCTCCCCTGGTCATTACCATGCTACGTAATATCTATCAGGAGGCTTCTGCCCAGTTAGTAATAAACTTGAAACGTGCAGGTATCGTAAAAATAAACCGGGGGACAAGACAAGGCTGTCCGCTCTCGCCACTGCTTTTTACCTTTTTTATAGAACCTTTGGTAATTAAAATGCGTAATAATGCTGCTATCCAATCTCCAATCTCTGGCATGGCAAAGCTGAAACTCTTTGCTGATGATATTATTCTATATTTGAAACCTTGTATAGTTAATTTGGATTTGGTGTTAAAGGAATTTAGGAATTTTGAGTTAATTGGCGGTTATAAAATAAATTCTAATAAAACTGAAGTTTTAGCCCTTAACACAGATTTAAATTTCCTTCCATCTTGTCTGAGGGCACAAGCTGCAAAACTAGATCCAATTAGATATCTTGGCATTTATGTGTCCAGCCAATACCATCAGCTATATAAATTGAATTATTTAAGGATGAAGGAAAAAATTAAGAGACTTTTAGAACAGTGGCTTTTACTCCCTTTAACGTTGGTGGGAAGAGTCTCATTAATTAAAATGTCCATACTTCCGCTACTTATATTCCTTTTTATTAATGTTCCAATAAAAATATATATGTCTTTTTTTAAAGAAATAGAAACCCTGATTAGAGAGTTTGTTTGGGGGAAAAAAGTGTCAAGGGTTAAATTGACTGTATTACAATTATCGACTGTACAAGGGGGCTTAGCTCTGCCTCATTTAAGAACTTATTATGAGGCTGCATTTCTAAACCTAGTGGCGGGTTCGTTGGGATCTAAGTGTCCTAGAGATAGCTTCTTTATTGACAAAATGACACATGAAATTGGATCTCAAACTCAAGTGTTTTTAAAAACCTCCAAACTTCCAAAAAAAAACAGATACAAGACCTTAAAGGATTATTCTATTAGACTTCAGTCCTTTTTTAAAAAGATGGGCTCCTCGGGTCTACAGTACTTGAGATTGGGAGAATGTACCAGTTTCGGCCTCCAGATACGTGCAAGTCATATGAAAAATTGGGAAGGTTGTGGTCTAGGAGAATTAAGACATTTTTTTATTCAAAATAAGGTAATTTCCTGGCAGGAGGTAATGGCAAGGGTTGGGAATCTAAAGAAACCTGCCTTTTTTGAATATTTACAAATTGTTAATTTTTTAAAAAGTACTAACGGCATTTTAGATACCCCTAACAAATTCGTGGTAGCTCTCTATGGGGCCAAAGTAAATGGCACAGGTAATTGGTATCGTTTGCTACATGATCAGGGTCAAGTACCCTTGATAGAGAATCATTTGGAAAGAATAGTTCGGGAGACACAATGCATTCTCTCTTTTAATGAATGGGAAGCCTTATGCCACCTAGGAAGTAAATCCCTGCGCGCAGCTAACTTCAAAAGGATGGCCTTCCTATCAAGATGGCTGGCTTATTTAACTCCGGAAGCACTTAAAAAATGATATCCGGATGCTGAAAATAAATGCATTTACTTTCCTGTTTATTTCCTGTACTGTAGCCCGTTCTTTAATTCTCCAAAATTGGAAATCTAGGGATGTCCCTTCCCACTTGAAATGGTTTAATAAAATGAAAAGGACTCGTGATTTCGAAGAAGCATATGCAAGACGGGTGGGAGCCACCAGGAAATTTAATAAAAATTGGAAGTTTTTAAGTAATCGAGGGGCATATCAGCAAGGCGGCGCAATGAAATTATCGCCGCTTTTGCGTCCGTTTTCGGGCGAAAAGCGGCGATAATTTCATCGCCTTATCAGCAAAGACACGCTATTGCATGTCTTGCTGACTTAGCGCCAGTTACGACAACGCCCAGCTTTGCATCTCTAATGAGATGCAAAGTGGGCGTTCCTCCCCGAAATAACTGGAGAAATGTCGCTAAGCGACATTTCTCCAATTATCAAGGTGGACGCTAACAGGCAGAGCGATAAGCAAAGTAGCGCTAACCACGGTTATCGCTACTTTACTTACGCCTGCTTGTAATCCGACTTAGCCATGTAATCCAATGGGAGGTGGATTACATGGCTAAGTACACCCTGCCCTATCAGCAAGGTATCGCTGGTTGCAGTGCGATTATCGCTGGATTTCCAGCGATAATCACACTGTTTTCCAGCTGACGCTTGGATTCCTATCGCATTGGAGATATGCGTTGCTGATAGCACGCTATCTCCGCGATAGTAACCAGCGTTAGGAGGCGATAATTATCCTAGCGCTAAGTGCGCTTAGCGATAATTATCGCCTGGCCTTGCTGATATGCCCCCTAGAGATCTTAAAGGAGGGATAATATCACTCGTTATTGATTTAGAAATATTAGCAGTTTGTTATAAAAAGCACTAGCACTTTTTATACCACTGCACTTTATTGCACGTTTTGCACATTGTTATTTGGTAATTATCATTGAATTATTATTATTATTTTTTTTATATATATCAATTATCTGCTATAACCATATTTTGTAAGAATTTGCCATGGAAAGAAGAAGCTATTTTATCTGTATATAAAAAAAAAATGGTTTTTATGATTTTTCTAGATTATAATATGTATATCATGTTCCTAATGCTCTGCTCAATAAAAATAAAAAAAAATAAAAAAAGAGGTTGGTGTCTCTGGCTGTGAATCCTCAAGCAGACTCCTGTCCCCCTCCGAGGCGGTGGTTACATCAGTGTCACTGTGCTCGTGTGTAGCAGTCGTGCTTGATGCCTCACCACTGGTGTCCGTCCCCTGTCCTTCCGTGCCCACGGGAGATGCTGCATGAGAGAGAGAGATGTAGGGTCAGTTCATTGGCATCAACACAACCATCATATGCAAGCAAAGCACTAAACAAGATAATGATATCTCCATGTTGCACACCACCCTGTGCAGTAACATTGTGCAACCTCAATTCTGAATTCGAATTTTGCGTGTCATCAAGCAAAAGTGGCATAAGTGAGCCATGTGATGACCACACAGCCAAATTGCCTGCTGGTGGCTCCATTTAACCAGACACACAAATACCTCTGAGCACACCTCGCTCCCTGAGGGGGGCAAAGATGTACCTCCCAACATGTTGCCACTGTCACATCTGGAGGGAGCAGAAGGGGACAACACAGATACAGACTACAACATAACAGACCAGAATGGCCATGAGCCCATGCCATCCACAATGTCATACTTTGGGGCTCAAATACAGTTGCACATTGGTGTCAGATGTCTAGTCCTCACAATTCTGAGGTCAGGCAATGCACACATTGATGAAAGCACACTCAGATGATGCACACTGCCGTTCCCTTCCATGAGCTTTCCATGACTACCCCAATGCAGACGATGCCAGAAGGCCATGACTCAGAATGCAATGTCAAGGGACATTACCCCAATGACATGAGAAAGTACAGGTAGGGAAAATGCATGACAGCTGCACCCAACACAGAGGCCACTTACAAGCCACTGCATCACACTACCAACATCACCGGGCCCAGCGCTGGCCCTGGCTGTGAACACATGCAGCCACTCACAACCAAAGTCACCCTTCCCAGAATACTCACCCCCATCTTGCTGCTGATGCTCCTTCAAACGTGCATCCAGCTCAGGCTGTGTCACAGCTAAGATGCGGGCCATCAGTGGTGTCATGCTCCTGCGCGCCAACCTGCCAGTCCGAGGGATCAGCCCCAGCGTCATCTCCGCCACGTTCTTGCTCAGCCGGCAGATGTCATCCCACCTCTTGTGACAGTGCGTGCGCCGTCGGGTGGAGACACCCAGAGCCCGCACCTTGCATGCAATGACCCTCCACACGGCCTTACGCTGGTGGATTTTGAGCTGCAGGCATGGGAGACAAGAGGGGGAAAAAATCAGTGCCACAGTGTTATGTACCACTATCTCACAATACAGGAGCATGATACTAACTCATCCCAACTTCACAGATATATGTAGCAGAGACAATAATGCATCTCCCATGGTACATTAGCATGGAAGAATCATACGCAAATGCATGCAGATATGAGGGTGGACACAGTACCTGCCCATCTCATACACATGCAGGATGCCAACACAGAAAGCTATGTGTAGGCTGCCCACATCTACTGTCCATTTGGAGGGTGAGCAAGACATACATGACATTTCAATATATGTTCATGGGAAGACTCACTGTGTCCAACACTGCGCAGCCCTCAATGTCCTTACCCTGTGAATGGCTCACTGTGTCATGGAGGTCACATTGAGGGACATGATCCTACAAACCCACACACTCTCACAGGGCCTGTCATGTGCAATCTATAGGGCTGAGATGGCTCTTTGATAGAGAGTCCTGGAAAAAACACACATGTGACACTCTGTACATTCAGTGATGTGTCCTTGTCTGCTTGGGCAGTGACTGTGCAGGCCAGGTGTGATCACACTGAGGTCCAACGTGGGGCATCAGAAATGTCACATGAAGGGACAATTTGAGAGCGTGAACAGTGCCTACACATGCCAGTCTGTACACATGCTGGTGGAAATGGAAGGGGCTGTGCACAATAATACGGCAATCAGCTGTGTCATAGGTGAATGACCACCAAGAGTGTCACCCTCGGGTATTGACGTCCTGAGCATAGTGCTGAACTATAGATGATGCCAATTTTGAGTCAGACACAATTCCATCACTACCCTCTGGACGAAAAGCCTTGCTAAGGCCACAGATGAGCCTGTGAAGGACATCAGGGACCCACACAGCCATTCACACAAGCAATTACTGTCCTGATTCCTGCATTACCAACTTGCTGCGTCACTGTATGGCTGACAAGACAATACATGTCCCTCCAGTTCTGATGTTCAGGCAGGGAAACGTGTGAAATAGGCTACACACCCCTTTCACCTGGTGACAGCATGCTAGGCAGTGCATGACACAAACCCACACTCTCAGGCACATACTGCACCACATCAACGTCATGTGTGCACTCCCTGCACTCTCACTTCTACTCTGAAACACTTACCACGACATTTGGAGCACCATATAGCCTCCCATACTGTGTGAGCACCTCGTCCACCAGGACCTCCAGCTCCTCGGTGGTGAAGGGATTGGCAAGGATCTTCTCAGTCCTCGCCATCACTGTCTCCAGGAGACAGGAGCAGCAGCAGTTGGTGGTGAGGGGTGGCAGGCAGCAGGCTCTGGAGACAGGAGCAGCAGCAGTTGGTGATGAGGGGTGGCAGGCAGCAGGCTCTGGAGACAGGAGCAGCAGCAGTTGGTGGTGAGGGGTGGCAGGCAGCAGGCTCTGGAGACAGGAGCAGCAGCAGTTGGTGGTGAGGGGTGGCAGGCAGCAGGCTCTGGAAACAGGAGCAGCAGCAGTTGGTGGTGAGGGGTGGCAGGCAGCAGGCTCTGAAAGCTGTGGAAATGTGAGTCTCTCTCCCACACATATATAGCCCCCTTGGGTAGTTTCAGTGGTTCTAAGCTGCTGCAATTGGTGTTTCAGATCAGCCTTTTTCAAATGCATCCAATGACCGCCTCCGCAGTGGCGGAGCACGCCTACCGCAATTTTCAAAATGGCATTAGACTACCGCGATTGCGGTTCCCATTGGCTGTAGGGCATGGTCCATGGCGGTGACACACCGCAGGGGCCAGGCTGGCGCTACCGCGGTCCTGCATCTTTCAATTGCATCCAATGACCGGCTCCGCGGTGGCGGAGCACGCCTACTGCGATTTTCAAAATAGCATTTGGCTACCGCGATTGCGGTTCCCATTGGCTGTAGGGCATGGTCCATGGCAGTGACACACCGCAGGGGACAGGCGGTAGCCACCGCGATATGTGTGCCATGCCTTGCTGAGAATGACCGGGATTGGGGTGGCGGAGCATGCCAACCGCCATTTGGCCATGTGTATATGCCAGACACTACCGCGATTGTGGCTGGGGCATTGGCGGTGACACACCGCAGGGGACAGGCGGTAGCCACCGCGATATGTGTGCCATGCCTTGCTGAGAATGACCGGGATTGGGGTGGCGGAGCATGCCAACCGCCATTTGGCCATGTGTATATGCCAGACACTACCGCGATTGTGGCTGGGGCATTGGCGGTGACACACCGCAGGGGACAGGTGGTAGCCACCGCGATATGTGTGTCATGCCTTGCTGAGAATGACCGGGATTGGGGTGGGGGAGCATGCCAACCGCCATTGGGCCATGTGTGTATGCCAGACACTACCGCGATTGTGGCTGGGGCATTGGCGGTGACACACCGCAGGGGACAGGCGGTAGCCACCACGATATGTGTGCCATGCATTTGAGGCAGAGACCGTGATTTGGGTATCAGATCACCTTGACAGAACTTATGGACACGTCATGCAGTGTGAATGGCCAAAGGCAAGTCCTCCACACTGCACAGTAGACACATGATTCATGGCACAAGATTGTGCACTCAATGGCAATTTGACCTTTACCCCACTGCTGACTGCACATGCCATGTTGTTGTATATGATTAGGAACATTGGCATGTACTCACTCACATGTCACTTGTGTTTTTCTGGGCATGTACACAGAACAGTGTTGTGATGGACTCTACAATGGGTACACATGTCAATGTGTGAAAGGGCTGAGCAACTTACAGTGATGAATGTCTCACTACAGAATGTGCAGATTTGACTGTCTACTTTTCCTGGCTCATGCACATACTTGTCAATAAACGCACAGTGTTGGGTCATTGTGTGGTTGATGTGTGCCCTGTGTGACTTACACAAGAAGGTGTGGCAGTTACAGCAGCTATGTAGAAGACAGTAGTGTTGCAGTTTCACACATATCCTTTTGGTACTACTCTCTGGGCTGCCCATGCAAGATGTGGCCATGTCCCTTTGTGCATTCACATAGTCGGATATTGTTTGTGAGATGCTAGCTGTGTGAAAAGTTGACAGGTGTACGGATGGTGTATCTGAAGGTGTCCCTACAAGTAAGTTGTTTTGTAAGGTGTACTGTGGTGGTAGTCATTGTTTCCGTTGTGTCAGTCAAAACGTAAGATGTCAGACACATCTCCTGATGTATTGCGTTGACATGTGTCCTCTTTTATCTCACCTAGGAGACCAAATCTGCATCGTCCCTTCATAGTGCTGGCAGACATAGAGGATGAGGAGGTAATACGGAAATTCCGGCTGGATCGAGACACCCTCCAAGACCTATGCGCTATGTTGGAGCCCCACCTGCAGCCTCGCAGGACATATCCAGGTGCTTTCACAGCAACGTCGAAGGTGATGGCGGCCCTGCATTTTTTTGCTTCTGGATCTTTCCAGCACACGGTGTCCAGCGCAGGTGGGATGTCACAACCTATGTTCAGTATGGTGCTATGGGATGTCCTGTCCGCTATGATGATCTACAAGGACAGATATATCCATTTCCCCATGAGGCATGAATTGGCGGCTGTGAAGGGCGATTTTTATGCACTTGGGTACATCCCCAATGTTGTTGGTGCCATTGACTGCACACATGTTGGCCTGGTTCCACCACAGGCACGGGAGCACATCTACAGGAATAGGAAACATTTCCATTCCATCAATGTGCAGGTTGTGTGCCAGGCCGATATGATCATCTCACACGTCTGTGCCAAATTTCCTGGCTCCGCCCATGACTCCTACATCATGCATAACAGCATTGTGCCACAGCTGATGGATAATCTGCTTCCGGAGCATGCATGGATTGTGGGTGAGTACGCAGTGTCAAGTAGCGTGCTGTGTGTGTGTGACATGCTGTCCTCTGCCACAGTTGTATTACAAAGTTGGTCTGTGTATCTCCCACCTAGGTGATTCTGCATATCCCAACCGTCCTTGGTTGCTGAGCCCACTGCGAAATCCCAGGACCCCAAGTGAAGTCCGCTACAATGATGCCCATGGGAGGACACGTCGTGTGGTGGAACGTACATTTGGTCTCCTGAAGTCAAGGTTTCGCTGCCTGGACAGGACCAGAGGTGCATTGATGTACTCGCCCAAAAAGGTGTGTCAGATTGTAGTTGCATGCTGCATGCTCCACAACCTGGCCTTGCGCAAGGAGATCCCCCTGCTCCTGGACGCTGATGATCAGCCGAGGCCCCGCCTACAAACTAACCCATGTCCAGTGACGAGGATAGTGGAGAGGAGGAAGGTGTCGACCTGCGTCAACAGCTCATCAACCGCTACTTCACTTGAAGGTGAATGACAATGTACAACAGACCCATTGTCTGCTGATGTTGTTGTTGGTGAAAAGGTCTATGTGAGCTTTGTGACTGCAGCCTGTTGTTGACTCAGTGCTGGCTGCCAATGTTTCTTGGACAGGGTAGTTTTGCACAGTTCCAGGATGTCTCTGTCGGTACTGTTGCTCATTGTGATGTGTGCATGTTGGAGTACCTTGATGACAGGTGTTGTGTGATGGCTGTGATGCCACCGCGTGACTAGTGAATATTGTTATGTTGTGTTTTTCCAGATCCCATCAGCCTCTCCTTGCCTACAAACAATCCGTGCTCCTGGTACATTGTACTCATGGTGAACATTGCACATCCTGTGATTAAAACACGGAGCAGACACAACAACATTGGTGTGTAAGGAGGGTTTATTTACAATGGGTACATGTGACAGTGGAGTGCATATTTACCAAAAGGTGAATGGTAAAGCAATGAGTTGTCAGTGATGGAAGATGAGACAATCAAGTAGTCACACATAGATGTGGTGACCCAGTCCAACAGACGGATGACATTCACATGGCAGTGTGGGGAAGGACAGTCTACGAAGTCTATGGCAGGGTGAAGAGGGGTGCCATCATGGCTGGCTCCTTGACTGGTGTTTGGCAGGTGCTTTGCCACGGGATACTCCCAGGGATTTCTTAGGACGGCCCCTTGATTGTTTGGCAGGGGGGTCTGAGGAGTCCCCCCTCTCTGTGGCGGCAGGGGAGGGTGTGGAACTGTCATCCTGTGGGCCACCAGAGGGAGGTGGAGGTGTTGTTTGTGCCGCAGGCCTGGCCCTCAGTACCGCCACTAGCTGGCCCAAGAGGTCCACAATTTGGCCCATGCGGGTGTCTATGGACCTCAGCAGCAGGCGGAGCTTGCGGGAAGCTTCCTGAGCCTGGCCCGTTTGTCCCTGGGCTCGTTCATAGGCCCCAATGACTCTGGTGATGTTGTCCAGGGCTTCGGTCCCAGTGTCCGTTTGGCTCAAACTCCTCCTTGCCCTCCCATCTGCCCTGCTGTGACGGACCTGTTGCCTCACCACTGCACGCACCTGCATACTCTTCCTGCCCTCCTCTGTGGTTGGGGTGGGGTGGTTATCCTCTGGGGCAGGGCGAGTGTTGCAGGCAGCACTGGTGGTTGTGGTGGTGGTTGTGGTGGTTGTGGTGGTGGAGGCTGCACAGGTCGTTCCAGCAGGGGTCATCGTGGTTGTTGTTGCTGATGTGGTGGTGGGGGGGACAGTGGGGACCTGGGACCTGTTGCACCCTGGCATGCCAGATGGGCCGGCTTCAAGCTCCGCATCCTCGAAATCCAGGGAGTCATCATCAGTGAGTCCATGTTCCGGGGGTGGAGGCTGGCTCTGCAGGTTGGTGTTGTCATCCTCTGCAGTCAGTCCTTGGTCACCTGTGGGACAGAGGGGAAATGGTAACTGACGGGCACCCCTCAGGCTTGTTGTTCAATGTATCTTATTTACAGGTCATGCAACATACAGTTTACTAGTTTGCACATTGCATGTCTGCACAGTAAGGTGCATCTTGACATGATGTGGAGGTACATACATTAATATTCAACAGTGTGACATGTCAATGGATACCATGTCCCACGTGCTAATTTTGTGATTACGAGGACATGTTGTCATCTGTCAACTGGCGGCTATACGACTTGATGTGGCATGCGTTACATCTGCGCATGAACTAGCCATTGTCATCTCATGCATACCTTTGTCATGTCCTGAGCTTTGATTTATTTTTTCTACAGACAATGCTTGCTTTGTTTTCATATGGTCCTTCAAGCTCAGCCCACATGGATCTTACAGGTGGCATTCAGTGCTGTACAAGTCTGGGCCCAGAGTCACTTCAACATGGTATTTGGTGAGTCAAACTTTTGTTTCTGTGACAGTTACATACGCTTAGCTGTCTGCACACTGTAATTTGATATTGTATCTGTGTCAATTTTGTTGGGATGTGAGGGCTGGTGTTGCCATATGGCTCCATGCTTTGGGGAAGGAATGGTGGTGTGCATGCACTGTCTACTTACCTGTTCTGTTGTCACATTGGGGTGGAGTTTCTAACACATCTCTCTGGCTGTGTGTTTAAGTGCTACTTCCTGCTCAGGGGTGGGACAGGGGTGCCTGGTGGGCGTTGTAGTGCAGGCCTCCCACCCCCAAACAGCCCTCCCTGGGAAGATGGCTACCTACCTGTTGGGTCATGGTGAACAATGCAATGGCTGCCACATGCTTCTGGGTGTGGGGGGGGGAGTGCTACATCCTGCTCAGGGGTGGGACAGGAGTGCCTGGTGGGAGTTGTAGTGCAGGCCTCCCAACCACAACACCCCTTCCTGTGAAGATGGCTACCTACCTGTAAGTTTGGTTGTTGTAATACGATGGCTGCCACATGCTTCTGGGTGTGATGGAGTTCTAGATCCTACTCAGGGGTGGGACAGGGGTGCCTGGTGGGAGTTGTAGTGCAGGCCTCCCACCCCCAAACAGCCCTCCCTGGGAAGATGGCTACCTACCTGTTATGTGAGGGGGAACCTTACTATGACTGCCACAAGCTTCTGGGTGGGTGTGGAGTGCTACATCCTGCTCAGGGGTGGGACAGGGTGGCCTGGAGGGAGTTGTTGTGCAGGCCTCCCACCCCCAAACAGCCCTCCCTGGGAAGATGGCTACCTACCTGTTAGGTCAAGGTGAACAATTCAATGGCTGCCACATGCTTCTGGGTGTGGGGGGAGTGCTACATCTTGCTCAGGGGTAGGACAGGGGGCCTGGTGGGAGTTGTTGTGCAGACCTCCCAACCCCAAACAGCCCTCCCTGGGAAGATGGCTACCTACCTGTTGGGTCAAGGTGAACAATGCAATGGCTGCCACATGCTTCTGGGTGTGGGGGAGTGCTAAATCCTGCTCAGGGGTGGGACAGGGGTGCCCTGGTGGGAGTTGTAGTACAGGCCTCCCAACCCCAAACACCCCTTCCTATGAAGATGGCTACCTACCTGTAAGTTTGGTTGTTGTAATACGATGGCTGCCACATGCTTCTGGGTGTGGTGGAGTGCTAGATCCTACTCAGGGGTGGGACAGGGGTGCCTGGTGGGAGTTGTAGTGCAGGCCTCCCACCCCCAAACAGCCCTCCCTGGGAAGATGGCTACCTACCTGTTATGTGAGGGGGAACCTTACAATGACTGCCACATGCTTCTGGGTGGGTGTGGAGTGCTACATCCTGCTCAGGGGTGGGACAGGGGGGCCTGGTGGGAGTTGTTGTACAGGCCTCCCACCCCCAAACAGCCCTCCCTGGGAAGGTGGCTACCTACCTGTTAGGTCAAGGTGAACAATGCAATGGCTGCCACATGCTTCTGGGTGTGGGGGGAGTGCTACATCTTGCTCAGGGGTGGGACAGGGGGCCTGGTGGGAGTTGTTGTGCAGACCTCCCAACCCCAAACAGCCCTCCCTGGGAAGATGGCTACCTACCTGTTAGGTCAAGGTGAACAATGCAATGGCTGCCACATGCTTCTGGGTGTGGGGGAGTGCTACATCCTGCTCAGGAGTGGGACAGGGGGCCTGGTGGGAGTTGTTGTGCAGGCCTCTCACCCCCAAACAGCCCTCCCTGGGAAGATGGCTACCTACCTGTTATGTGAGGGGGGACGTTACAATGACTGCCACATGCTTCTGGGTGGGTGTGGAGTGCTACATCCTGCTCAGGGTTGGGACAGGGGGGCCTGGTGGGAGTTGACGCGCAGGCCTCCCACTCCCAAACAGCCCTCCCTGGGAAGATGGCTACCTACCTGTTAGGTCAAGGTGAACAATGCAATGGCTGCCACATGCTTCTGGGTTTGGGGGGGTGCTACATCCTGCTCAGGGGTGGGACAGGGGGCCGGGTGGGAGTTGTTGTGCAGGCCTCCCAACCCCAAACATTCCTCCCTGGGAAGCTGGCTACCTACCTGTTGGGTCAAGGTGAACAATGCAATGGCTGCCACATGCTTCTGGGTGTGGGGGGGAGTGCTACATCCTGCTCAGGGGTGGGACAGGGGGGCCTTGTGGGAGTTGTGGTGCAGGCCTCATACCCCCAAACAACCCTCCCTGTGAAGATGGCTGACTACCTGTTGGGTGAGGGGGAACCATACAATTGGTGACACATGCTTCTGGGGGGGAGTGCTACATCCTGCTCAGGGGTGGGTAAGGGAGACCTTGTGGGAGTTGTTGTGCTGGTTGCCTGGTCACATACAACCCTGTTAATGTTGGCTGCCTTTGGGGTGATTAAGATGGAGTGCATGTTACATCTGTGAGAGCTGTGTTGGGTATTGTGGTGCACATGAATGCATTTGGGCCTGGGAGGTGTCGCTTTGTAGTTGTGCAAGACAGTACATAGCAGTATAATGAGAGACATTTGTTGGTACTTACCAGCCTCCACTCCCCCGGCTATTCCTGTGAGACTCTCTGGATGCAGTATGGCAAGCACCTTCTCCTCCCATGCAGTGAATGGTCTTGGTGGAATGGGAGGGCCACCGCCAGTCCTCTGAGCCAGCTGATGGTTCTTGTTCCTCTTCTTTTTGACGACACTCTTCAGGTCATGCCACCACTTCATGATTTCCTGTTTGTTGCGTGGGGTGGTCCCTACTGCATTGATCTTGTCAACTATCCTTACCCACATTTGCGTTCTGGTGGCTAATGGTGTCTGTTGGACGAGGTTACCAAACAATTGTGGTTCTACTCGGATTATCTCATCTACCATGACTGTCAACTCACTGTCTGTGAATTTGGGCATTTTCTGTGGTGACATGGTGTGTGATGTGCGAAGGGGTTAGGGGTGCAGGTGTGTAAGTGGTGGTGGTGATGTGTATGGTGTGTGATGTGCAAAGAGGTTGGAGGTGCAGGCGTGAGAGTGGTGGTGGTGATGTGTGTGGTGTGTGTGTGTAGTGATGGTTTGTTGATTTGCCTCTCCTTTCAGCTGTGATGTTTGGCCCTTCACTTCTGGAGTATTGCAAAGGATTGTTGTCAGGGAAGGGGCTGGTTTTATACTCAGCCCTTCCCCCGGCTCTCCCATTCATCACTGTTTGCGACCGCGGTGGTCGGGAACTGCGGAACGTACCGCTGTCACATCGGGGGAATCCTAATTTCACGGGCAGTTACTCCGCGTGCCTGGCGGCTGTTTTGGGTGTTTCCGCTGCGAATCCGACCCTCGCGGACGGTTTATCACTGGCTCCGCCCGCTGCGGGCAGGTTTTCGTTGCCTCTTTCCACTGCGGTCGGGTTTTTATGGCGGTTAATCCTAATCTGACCGCTGGTTTTGCCGCGGTACCAGCGGGTGGTTGATTTTCGCTACCATGGCGGTCGCGGTGGTTTTCCGACCGCCATCCTAATAGACCCCTAAGATTGTGGTCCCTACTTGGACAAGGTGCATACCTCTACCAAGGAGAGACCCAATTTCTAACAATGCTGCAGAGAAGAATGTAGCGGGAGAAACAGCAAAGTCAATCCGACTGATGATGCACCTCGGGCGGGTAGGCAAGCAGGTTGGTCCTGGTCTCCTCCTGGCTTTCAGAGCAGTTTTTTGCCATAATTTTTTTAAGTCCTCGGTTTTGGGAATTGACCATCTTGGCACCTTTAGCACCACAACCAAGGGTCCAAGACTAGTGGTACCCCTCTTGAGGATTCAGGTCTCACTCAGGCTGGGTCAGATGTGGGTTTAAGGTGGTGGGAACCTTTTATGTCTATGTCCCACCCCTGTGAGTCTGAACATGAGGCCAGTAAACTAGCCCTTGGAGTCACTCCTGGGCACTGGTGAAGCTGTAGGGCTCAACAGCAGGGCTGGCCTCTCAAGATTCAAGGCAGTCTCCAGGCAGCAAAGCAGTCCAACCAGGTACTCCAGTAGTCCAGCAAATTGCACAGCAGGCAGTCCTCTTAGAGTCCTGCTGCAGGTCCAGTATTGAACAGAAGAGTCTGCCAGAAGGTCCTGTTTTTATATCCTAGTGCCCTTCTTCTGGAAAAAGGGAGAAGCTTCTGGAAAGGTCATTTGAAGTGCCTGGAATTTCCAGGCTCTCCTGCCCTTTCTCCAGGCTGGCTGCAGTGACAATACAGGGTTGTTAGGCCCTTTATGTGAAGGCAGTTGTAAGTGGGACTGTGCTCATCTCAGGCACAAAGAGCTAAGGGCAGGAAAATGCCAACTTTCTAAAAGTGGCATTTTCAAAATTGTAATGAGCAATCAGACTTCACCATTAAAGAGGGTTTATCATTCCAATATCAGAGATACGCAATATGATATAGGTAACAACTCCCAATTGGAAATTAAAGCTTATTAAATGTAGTAAGGAATCCTCAATGTTATCCTAAGGGATGGGTAGGCCTCACAGTATTGAAAAATGAATTTAGGAATTTTTCATTACTAGGACATGTAAAACTTAAAAGTACATGCCCCACTTTTAATCACACAGCACCCCGCCCTATGAGTTACCTAGAGCCTACTTAGGGGTGACATATGTAATGAAAAGGGAGTTTAAGGCTTGGAAATGGGATTTTAATGCTAAGTCGACATGATAGTTTAAAACTGCATTCAGACTGCAATGGAGGGCCTGGGACATGCTTTAAGATGCTACTTAAGTGGGTGGCACAATAAGGGCTGCAGGGTACTGGTAGCATTTAATTTACAGACCCTGGGTACATGGTATACCACACTACAAGGTACACATAAGTACATATTTAAATTAAATATGCCAATTAGGTGTATGCTAATCCGACCATGTTAAGGGGAGCGAGCACAAACACTTTAGCACTGGTTAGCAGTGGTAAAGTGCACAGAGTCCTAAGGCCAACAAAAATGAATTTCAGCAAAAATTGGAGGTAAGCAGGCAAAAAAAATCATTTGGGGAAAAACCACCCTAAGGCTGACAGGTCTAACACATCTATGTCGAGCTGAAAGTGGGGAAAACTACTTAACCTCCTGGTAGTTTCTCATCACTAAAGTGGAAGAACATGGAGAGACCATCAGCATTGGAATGGTCTGACCCAGGTCAGGGTTTCACCGTAAAGTCCATTCTCTCAAAAATATGCGGATTCTCACTTGTGATTTCTGTAGCCACCTTAGGGGCCTGTGGTCTGTCTGAACCTGGAAGTGAGTCACAAACAAGTATGGTCTCAGCTTCTTCAGTGTCCAGACTACCGCAAAGGCTTTGCTTTCACTCCACCTCTGTTCTCTGGGAATGAACCTCCTGGAGGTGAAAGTCACAGGTTGGTCTAGGCAATTATCATTGAGCTGTGATAGAACTGTCCCTAAGCCATGCTCTGAGGCATTTGTTTGGACTATAAATTCCTTAGAAAAGTCAGGGGCCTTGAGCACGGGGTAGGTGCAGATGACCTGATTAAGGAGTCAAATGCTTTCTGGCACGCCTCCATCCAGATCACCTTCCTTGGCTGCTTCTTAGAAGTCCGCTCAGCCAAGGGGGCGCCAGTGGTATCATATCCCTTGACAAACCTCCTGTAATACCCTGTGAAGCACAGGAAGGCCGTCAGTTCAGTCTGAGGGGCCGATTCCGATTCGGGCCGGAAATCCCTCCGACCGAGTCGGATTCGGAGAGATATCCGACCGAACCGGACTCTAGCAGTCCGACCGAACGAGTACGATGCAGATGCATGCTATCGGACTCGATTCGGTCGGACTCCCATTGAAGTCAATGGGAGCCGGTCGTACGACGCGTACACGGGCTCCCATTGACTCAATGGGTGCGTTGCAAACAAGGGCGCCCCCTACAGCGGGTACGCGTCGGTGCGACTCGCGCCGTACAGGCATGTGTAGGGGGGACCCATGGGTCCCCCCTGTGTGCGACTCGTGCGGCTACGCGTTCAGGGGGGTCCGACACGGACCCCCGAAGTCCAGCTCCGACTGCTCTTTCGAGCCGGACAGCGCGAGTCGGTCGGACTGTTCGAGGCGCGCATCGTACTTGCCCGGTCGGGGAACGTCTCCATTGCGTGGTGCGAGTCGAGTCCGTACGAGTCGGTAGGAGCAGAACGGAGCCGGGAACGAGTCGGTCGGGGATTTCGTGTACGCTCGCATCGTACTTGCTCGCGCGGACGGGTGTTCGAATCGGTCGGAAACAGGGCGTCCGAATCGGATCCGGTAAAGCCGAATCCGATTCGGTGCCCTACCGGCCGAGATCGGAATCGGCCCCTGAGTGTCACAACCTGTATGTTCCTCAGGAACAGTACCCTCAGTATGCCCAGCTTGGTGCGCAGTCAAAATATCGATTTTTTTATATCGACCTACACTAATATCGAGTTTTTAATATCGTAGGGACAGAATATCGTTGTCAAGAATATCGGTGACCAGAATATCGACCTTAAGGTAAGTAATATCATTTTTTTATATCGAAGTAAGTAATATCGAAGTAAGTAATATCGTTAGCAAAAATATTGTTGTTAATAATATCGATATTTATATTAGTGTTATGTATTTTAGTATGTATTTTATATGTATGTTTAAAAAAATTTGTAATGTATTTTTATTATTTTTAAATATATGTATTAAATGTTTAGAAATTAGTAATTTTTTTAAAGTAAATTTTGCGTTTTAGTATCAGAGCGGGTTGTGGGTTTATAGGGGAATAGGGTGGGATGTAATTTAATTATAATTAATTAATTAATATTTTTTAATGATTGTTATTGATAATTAATTTATTGTTAATTAATGATTAATTGGTAATTAATTTTTATTAATTGATTAATTTATAATTATATTAATTATAATTAATGTCTTATTATTTTTTATTTATTGTTATTGTTAATTAATTTATTGTTAATTTATTATTAATTGGTAATTAACTTTTATTAATTGATTAATTGATAATTATATTAATTGTCTTCTTTTTTATGTGTAGCAGGTTGTGTGTTTATGGGGGAATAGGGTGGGAAGTAATTTAATGTTATTTAAGTAAATATTAATTTTATTTTATTGGTATTTATTATACATTTTTTAGTTAATTAATTATTAATATGCTATTTATTTTACAAAAATTATTTAATTAATAAGTATGTTAACTTAACCCCTACGCTATCCAACACTTTCCCTACTGTTGCACTCACTGGAGTGGGAATAGTAATTTTTACCCCTACGCTATCCAACACTTTCCCTACTGTTGCACTCACTGGAGTGGGAATAGTAATTGTAACCCCTACGCTATCCAACACTTTCCCTACTGTTGCACTCACTGGAGTGGGAATAGTAATTTTTACCCCTATTCTATCCAACACTTTCCCTACTGTTGCACTCACTGGAGTGGGAATAGTAATTGTAACCCCTACGCTATCCAACACTTTCCCTACTGTTGCACTCACTGGAGTGGGAATAGTAATTTTTACCCCTACGCTATCCAACACTTTCCCTACTGTTGCACTCACTGGAGTGGGAATAGTAATTTTAACCCGCGCTCTATCCAACACTTTCCCTACTGTTGCACTCCCTGGAGTGGAAATAGTAATTTTAACCCCTACGCTATCCAACACTTTCTCTACTGTTGCACTCACTGGAGTGGGAATAGTTATTTTTACCCCTACGCTATCCAACACTTTCCCTACTGTTGCACTCACTGGAGTGGGAATAGTAATTTTAACTCCTACGCTATCCAACACTTTCCCTACTGTTGCACTGTTTGGAGTTGGAATAGTAATTTTATTACCTCCGCTATCTAATATTTTTTGAATGATTTTAGTTAATGTAGTATATAATTAATTTTTAAAAGATTAAAAATAATTTTAATTTTTTAATTTGTTCTATATATTTATTTAATTTTTATTTATATTATTGTTTTATGTGTATAGATGTATTTATAATTTATATGATATTTAAAAAAATATATAAGTTATTAAAATAATTATTAAAAGTTATTAGTATGTAAGTATATATAATATATATTATACATATGTATATGTTTAATTTATTTTTACATTACATATTTATTACTTATAATTTTTAAACATTTAAAAATATTTGTAACTATGTATATTTTAATTATATGTATTATTTACTTTATTTTACATTATTTTTTTAACTTAAATAAAAAACGATATTTTTTGCAACAATATTTTTGACATCAATATTTTTTTTTCAATATTTTTGTACTTACCATAATGTAGATAGGATGTCGATATTCTTGACTTCGATATTCTTGCGTCGATATTTCTGTAGGTCGATATTCTGACCTTCGATATTTTGTCAGTGATTCGCCCAGCTTCCGGCACCTCCGATCCTGCACGAATGAGCCAACAGAAGCTCAGAGACGAGGGGAGGGATGTTAGGGAGGGTACTGTGGGGAAGAAGATCTGGAACAAGATGATTCACATGATTAGCAGGTGACGTAGTTTCTCACAAAAGATCATTTACACATATAACCAAAGGATATGTCATAAGAGAAAGGCATTCACCTGGATTCTTAGAACATCAGTTGAGTATCACAAACTTAGATTATAAGTGTCTCATGGCGGAAAATGTTCCAGACACTATCGTTCTCGATACAAATGCTTTTCTTACAGGTCTCTAGTATCAATAAATGTGCTTCTAATCCACATGGATCACTGTTCTCTTATTGGCATGAAATACCACTAATGTACTTGCCAATGATATATTCTTATATGACTTTGGGATTATACACAAATTAAGTATTCACCACATGTCTAACTGCACGAGGAGCGCATTTTATTATTCAACAATTTTTACCCCTACACTATCCAACACTTTCCCTACTGTTGCACTCACTGGAGTGGGAATAGTAATTTTTACCCCTATGCTATCCAACACTTTCCCTAATGTTGCACTCCCTGGAGTGGGAATAGTAATTTTTACCCCTACGCTATCCAACACTTTCCCTACTGTTGCACTCACTGGAGTGGGAATAGTAATTTTTACCCCTACGCTATCCAACACTTTCCCTACTGTTGCACACCCTGGAGTGGGAATAGTAATTTTAACCCCTACGCTATCCAATACTTTCCCTACTGTTACACTCACTGGAGTGGGAATAGTAATTTTTACCCCTACGCTATCCAACACTTTCCCTACTGTTGCACTCACTGGAGTGGGAATAGTAATTTTAACCCCTACACTATCCAACATTTTCCCTACTGTTGCACTGTTTGGAGTTGGAATAGTAATTTTATTACCTCCGCTATCTAATATTTTTTGAATTATTTTAGTTAATGTAGTATATAATTAATTTTTAAAAGATTGAAAATAATTTTAATTTTTTTAATTTGTTCTCTATGGGGCACATTACGATGGCGGGCGGAAGCACCACCGCCGTGCTGGCGGATGCAAAAAGCACCAGTTACCGCCGGCACGCAGCAGTCCACACGCCCGTCCAATTACGATGCGAAAAGTAGGCCAAACACCGCCGGCAAGCCAGCAACACCGTCCGCCATCAAAGTGCGCCCGTACACGTAGCGGCGCAGCCCAACTGACACACACCGTCCGACGAAACACGTCCCGCCCGGCGCATAAATTACGATGCCGCAAACAAACGGCTCCCACGGCCAAGAGATACCGTACGACAAACCGAAGCGGTAACACGGATGCCGAGCACGGACAACGAAGAAGCGGCTCCCCGAGCATGAATCCAGCACTGCAGGCCCTCCCCATGCTTCTGCTGATGCACCACCAAGGACGCAACGTACCGCGGAGACGCAGGTAGGCACACACACAACAAGTGCACGCAAACAGCGCACACAGTGCAAGGGCGGAAAAGCGGACAACCCCCACCAGCGCGTGTACACTACACATCCACCATTGCATCCACATATGACACACAGGCCAAATCGTAACATCGCGTAACACATGTGTACACACCACCTGGGACTAGGAACCAACCACCCCGTCACGGCCCCAAAGCGGCGATGACGCCGCCACACATGCGCACAACGCAGAGGCCAACCGCAGCGCCATGCATGCGTCGCACACAGGGACACAACCAAGCAGCACACACATCAGCCCCACCCCGAACGCACATGACACGTGACAGGCCTGCCACAGACATGTCCCCAACGCCCAATTCACGGACAACACCCAACGCCACACAACCGACGCACACATGTCAGTGAAGACACGCAACAGCAGGACACACCCCAGTGTAACAAACATGGCGTAGCACACAGCGGCGGCAACACCAACTAGGAGAAGCAGGGCCCCTTCGGGAAGAGGAACGCCAGTACCACACTGAAACACCCATACCACCCTGCACATATGAACAAGACATATAAAACGGAACACCAAAGAGCCCGGGGACCGACAACAGGTGGCCCAAGAATAACATTCACACACAAGGCCCAACGCAGAGCGGAAAGGCAGCCTGCCGCCCACACAAGGGAGAGCAGACAGCACTGAATGACCTTCCATTCCAACTCCGAAACCACAGCCCTACGACAGAAGCCGGTGAATACAGCCATTGTCCAAGAATAGACCAACACAGGCATGCCGAGGAGACCGACCACAGGGCAGATAGCGCATATCACAGAAGCACACAACGGACGGGGAAGAAAGAAGAAAACACTCCCCCATGTCGGCCACATGCAAGTTAATTGGAAGGAGTCACACATCACTGACCTTGAACTGTCTGAGAAGCATGTGGAAGAGGGCCCGTGTCCTCCAAACAAGCAAACAGAACACAAGTCCTGTCTCCCTACGACTACACAGAGCTCACAGCAACCTCGGAGCATGCACATTGCAGACTGCACACACAGCCGGAGCACGCCACCACAACGCACCGCTGCGAAATGGCAACCGCAACACACCTACCCAACTACGCCGAACAGCTCAAGCTGTACAAAACCAACCTGTTCCATACATTGGGATGCGATCTCCTGTCCCTGCTGAACGTAAGTTACCGACTGACTTACCGCATCACATTGTTCAGCTGCGTCATGCCCGTCTTCTACTGTCGGAGGTGTCCCTACCAGCATCCCGTCGAGATATGCCTCTCCAACCCGGCATGTCTGAAGGCGGACCTGCTACCACTACTCCTCCCTCTGGACGCACACGACAGGGCCTGCTCTGCCTATGGGGGCATGGCGTATGTGGCCAACATCGCACCCGCACTGAAATGGGACCACTGTGCCTCCACACGACGGATCATCGAGAACAGCTACATCGAATGTCACCCAGCATGCCCCATCATGGTCCTCCAAGGGACAACTTACGAACAACACCTTGACAGCCACCATCCGCTTCATTGGCTGGCAAACATGTACACCACCAATGACATGGAAGCCCTGCTGGACGGCATCGCATACCTGACAACCTGTCAATTCGTCGGACCACAACGCAGGTTCCCCGAGTGACCTATGATGTCCAACCCCGCACCCATGCTTAGCTTCCGCACGGATCTGGCCAGTCACCACCACAACAGCCATACCAAACGACCGGCAACTGTAACCACACCATCAACGACATCGCCATGACATCGGATATGACCGGGACATGCACACTGTACCCCATCACATCCAGGAACACCGCATGCATCGTGGGAGGCAGTGGCATGGGCTCTGTGTATCGCACCCACATGGACGGAACTGCACGAACAACCAGGACACGACATGGATCCAGCGCCCATGGACACACACACCGCTCAGTGGACATGAATAGGTCGCCTGGAGTCTGTGGGTGCTGCACCCCTCCCACCCCCGCCCCGGGAATCCCATACCAGGACCTTTGCATGGACGACAAGTGCATACAACAACAACACGACCCCAGTGACTGTGACATGTCCAGTAACCACCACAGTGCAACAACAAGTGGCACGCCGCTGCATGCACGCAAGCACATGCCCTGATGTCATCTCACATGCACGCGTGCATGAGGAACAACCGCAGCAAACCTGTCACATGGAACTGAGATGGACTGTGCCCATGATGCCAAGCGGTCTGGTAGGCTACATGTATACCGTCTGTGTCAAAGTCCGCAGCTCCGCAGCTATACGTAAATGTACATTAGCACAGCCTTGGCCAAGCAGATGTCACTCTGAAGCCCACATCCCACATGCAACAGCCAATCACATGTAACCCCACACCCTATCCCATTTGCAATCATGCTCAGTATATCCTCAACATGTATTCCGCTGCCAGTAGTGTCCACTATACTGCATCACAGAGGACAGAAGACTCAATATAATGTTTGAAACCAAAACTGTCTCCGCTGACTCATTTCACAAGTACGAATGAGAGAGGATGAGAGTATGTGAAGTACACGGCAGTCGTGACATGACCATGTAGTCCACTGGTATTGGATGTCAACGCAAATGAGTAGCACTACTGTGGAAGACACACATGTGTCGTGTGAAGTCGTATGGACGCAGTGCTCAGGTGGGTGGGTGCGACGGGTAGATGCGCACATGCCAAGTTGGAGCACGCCGTGTTGGGAGGGGTCATGAACAGTACACCACCGCTTCCCTGGGCATCGTGAGAGGACACCTGTCGGGGGAGTGAACACGTGTGTGCACAGCAGCCGGGCACACGTACAAAGCGGTACCAGGTGCACCTCAGCCCACCCTCTGTGGACAAGCTGGATCCTGTTGTGCGCCCGCCATGCCCCTTGACAAGGCACACACAGCCCCAGTCGACCAGGTGTAACCCCAACATAGTCAATCCGCACAGGCGATACAGGGCACGGGATGGCAGTGGAGCATGGTGTGTGAGAGGTCTCCTCGCGCTCCTCCTGGTCATATCACGCAGGCAATAGAACCTCAACGTCTAGCATGGCACAAGTCAAATGGAAGTGTAGGGGACGCACCACAGCACGAGCAGCACTGACGTCACGGGAGGTGGCTCGCACCATCCCATCCATTGCCCATCATACCAACCACGCCACATGCCATTGCGACTAAGTGCAAGCGCGTGCGCCACCACCCCCGAGCCCTCCCCAGAGAGGCCAAAGAGTGAATGTGTGGGCCATCAGCCACAGACGGACGCGGCCTGGCCGCAAGGGCAGCCACAGCCACTGGGTGTCGCAGGTGGCGGATCCGGAAGGCGAAGACTGTGATGCATAGTCCATGCAGGCCGGGTCTCCATTTGGGGCACCACGCAGGTGGACGGCGTCCCGCCACACATCATACCCTGAGACAGCCCACTCGTGCAACTGGACCCACACATACACTCCTTGCCCTCTCTGGTGCGAGCTTGGGGCTGCCTGTGCAGGCGCTAGCCTCGCAGGTGAGCATGCATATTGGGGGAGCGAGGGAGGACATGAGGGCTGGGGCGAAGATGACTGTATCACTGTCAGTAAGTACAAGGGATGACCCAGATGTGGAAAGGAAGAGACGTGTCCCGTGTGTACTGCAACTAGTCGCCAATCCAACTACCCCCCCATGTCCGGAATGTAAGCCCGCACCTAGGCCCGCCCATCCGCCACATCGAACATACCACCAGCACGACAACCTTCCCATTCGAAACACTGACTGGGGGTGGCGACCAGTGTACAATCATGTGTAGCCTACCCACGCGTACATGTGGGCCCTCCATGATCCATGTCACCTGCGGCAAAGTCATGACATGCGCAATGAGGGAAGTGAGGAGAGCTGTCCGCCCCACGCGCAGAAGGTGCATCAGCTCCACAGACCCAGCAGCGAGTCCAGCAGGGGTCACATGTGCAGGGGCAGCTGTGCCTGGTGTGAAGGCACATGCATATAGACAGCACATCGACCAATGTGTAGTCTGCCCACATCTACAGTCCATCATCATGCGGACATAGGAATTGAACACAGGGCAACACATCTTCAGTTGGTGCACCCACCGTGACCAACAATGCGCAATCATCGACGTACCCGCCCTGTGCATGGCCCCCACCCAACGGAGGCACATCCAGTGCCACCATCCCACACACACAAGCCTTCCACGGAACATGCTGTGTCCAATGGTCAGTACAGAGTCAGCGCCCATCTGGTGGATCCTGAACAGGAGACACATGCACACACATGCCAGCTCCCACTATGTACGTCTGCCACCTGGCACGTGCAATGTAACCTCTCACCTGTGACGTGTGACTGCAAGCACACAGCCGTCTTGGCATGGGGCTGTCAATGTGGACACCTGTCAATGTTTCGGGAGGTGTGATCCGTACAGTGCTGTACATAGGGTGCAGTGCTGACACCTACTACGGTCTCATATCCCCTCGTGCCACAGGTCCCACTTGTTTTGGCCGCTCAGCCTGTGCCCACATCGTCGTCGTCGTGTGCCATACTCATCCAGCCGCGGAAGCAGTTCCATGCTCAGCAGACATTCATGTTGCCGTGGCGTTGCCGCTTGACGGATATGCAGTCAGTCCCCATCAGCACGCCCCGCAAGTCATTGGGGCCTAGATCCCCATGTGCATGCACATGGCAGTGGTTTGTATCACTAGCCATTGCCATTGTTGGGAGACCTGTGTAAGTGTATTGTGGCCGTGCCGTCCCAGCTTGACAGCTGGACTGTGGCTCATGTGCTTGCTCAGTCATGTCAGTGATGTGTATGCGAAATTGCTATGTGTCGTGTTGCTTTGACATGTGTCCTCTGCCATTGTCCCTAGGCGGAGACCGAACATTGACCGCCCATACCAATTGCTGGCGGACATGGACGATACAGAGGTTATTAGGAAGTTTCGGCTGGACAGGCCAACCCTGCATCGACTGTGTGCCATGTTAGAACCCCATCTCCGTCCCCGCAGGGTGTATCCGACTGCTGTCACCCCCACGGCTAAGGTGATGGCCGCCATGCATTTCTTCGCCACTGGGTCATTCCAGCACACAGTGGGCATTGGAGGAGGGATGTCCCAGCCCATGTTCAGCAAGGTGCTGAGGGATGTACTGGCAGCCATGATGCTGTACCGGAACAGGTACATCCGCTTCCCCAGGGCTCGTGAATTGGCGGCAGTGAAGGGTGCATTCTATGCCCTTGGCAGAATCCCACACGTCGTTGGAGCCATTGACTGCACACATGTCGGCCTTGTTCCACCACAGGCCACTGAGCACCTGTACCGCAACAGGAAGCACACGCACTCCCTGAATGTGCAAGTGGTGTGCCTTGCGGACATGGTGATCACCCACGTGTGTGCAAAGTTCCCAGGCTCGGCCCATGACGCACACATAATGCGCAACAGCATCTTGCCACGACTGATGTCCAATATGCAACAGGATCGTGCCTGTATTGTCGGTGAGTATGTGGAGTGGTGTAGCGTGGTGGTTGTGCGATGCTGTCCCCTGTCCAGTTGGAATTGCAACGGTTCTCTGTGTCCCTCACACCCAGGTGACTCTGCGTACCCGAATGGGGCATGGCTGCTCAGTCCATTGAGGAATCCTCGCACCCCAGCAGACGATCGCTACAATGAGGCACATGGGAGGACCAGACGTGTGGTCGAGCGTACCTTTGGCCTCCTCAAGTCCAGGTTCAGGTGCCTGGACCGCACCGAGGGTGCGCTGGCGTACTCCCCACAGAAGGTGTGCCAGATAGTGGTGGCGTGCTGCATGCTGCACAATCTGGCCATTCGGAAGCAGATCCCCCTCATCGTGGATGACGGAGATCAACCAGGGCCCCAGCCCGCAGACCAGGACAGCTCGAGTGAGGAGGACAGCGGAGAGGAGGAAGCTGGTAATGTGCGGCAGCAGCTCATCGCCCGCTACTTCACTTGACGTTGAGTGTCCATGTACGACGGCTGATGTGGCTGTATCTGTGCAGGTGTGTGTGTGCTGTGTCAGGGTGGCCGTTTGTTCACTGCGTGCTGTGTGTCAACGCTCCATGGCCAGGGTAGTATGCCACTGTTGGTGGCTGTGGCATTGTGCCCTATTGCTCTGTGCGATGTGTGTACATTGCTTGTAGTTGTTGACATGTACTGTGTGATGGGTGTGTGACACACTCATTGAATGTGCTCCTGTTCTGTCTCCCACCCCTAGGTCCCTACAGGTCCTCCGGATTCAATTGCCATGCCACGCATCAGGTGCCTTTCCGCCCAAGGTGGCCGTTGTATTCCGTACAAATAAAACACAGGGCACAAACAGCAGTTAGTGAAAAAGGTGCATTTATTACAAACTGTGACATGTGATTGTGTGTAAGGTGATGACAAAAGTGGTGCGTGCAGTGACAATGAGCTGTCGGTCATGGCTGCGTGATGATCAGGGTGTACCCACTGGTTCTATGTCCATAGTCCAACACACACATGCCATCCAGATGGCTGTGTGGAGTGGGATCGTAGTCCAAGTCAATGCAGTGGCTGGTCAAGGAAGGCTGGCGGAAGGCTGGCTGGCTGCCTCACTTGCGTTTGGAGCGTGCGAAGTCCTCCCGGGAGATCTGTTTCCACTTCGGACGGCCCCTTCCACGTTTGCGAGGGGGGTGCCTGCTTGCGACATGCTGGTGGTTGAGGTGTGCTCACTGGCTGTGGACGCAGGGGAACTGGACACTGCTGCTCCACCCTGCGCCCCGGCAGGTGGTGGCGGAGGGGGAGCTGCTGTCCCTGGCTGTGACCTCACCGCCACCACCAGCTGGCCCATGAGGTCCACGATTTGGCCCATACGGGCGTCCATGGACCTCAGCACCTCCAGCACCTCACGCGTGTCTGAAGCAGACTGGACCCATTGTCCTTGGGCCTCTTCATAGGCCCCAAGGACTCTGGCCATTTGAGGCAGGGCATGGCTCCCAGGGGAGGCTGGCGTTTCCCTGACCCTGCTCCTCCTACCAGTCCTGCTGCCACCGGCCTGCCCACTAGCCACATTGCTCACCACGGTCCTCGCTGTGGCTCCCAGGGTGGATCCAGTCGGCCGGGCCACCACCTGCGCTGGGGCTGGTGCCAGCGAAGACGTGGTGGTGGTGGCGGCGGTGGTGGTCGGTGCGGCGATGGTGGCGGTTGCGGCAATGGTAGTGGCCGCAATGACCGTGGGTGTGGCCGCAATGACCGTGGGTGTGGCCGCAACGACAGTGGCAGCAGGGGGCTGGGAATGTTCAGCAGCCCTGGATGATGGGTTGGTGGGTAGGAGGGGTCCTGGGGAGCAGCTGGGCCCTGCCACACCAGATGGGCCTGCTTGGTGGTCCGTGTCCGAAGAGGAGGACAGATCCTCCAGATCCGTGTGTCCTCGTTGGGGGCTTGTAGGCTGGCTGTGCTGGCTGCTGGCTCCATCCCCAGCATCCAGCAGTTCGTCACCTGTGGAGAGAATGAGATTTGTTATTGTGTTGCACCTGGCGAAGTATGTAGTTGTCGTCTGACATTAACAGTTCGTGCAATCTCGTACATGGGTTTCCCGAAGGCGTGTGTGTGGCTGTAGCATTTGTAGTTGTGTGTGCTTGGCAATGGGACTGTGTGCTGTGCACATGTGGCATGGGACGGATTGGCCATGCCGATGGGTGTGTTGCTGTGCCCCTACTTATTGTGACTCTGGTGTATGCGGGCTCCTGGCCCATCCTGGGTCTGGTTTGTACTTTGCTTTTGGTGTTCAGATGGGACGCTTAGGAACGCATATGGCAACATGGGGGCCATGCCCCAGATTCGCATTTGGGAGGGAATATGCTTTTGGGGTTCAAATGGAACGCTTAGGAACGCATATGGCAACATGGGGGCCATGCCCCAGATTCGCATTTGGGAGGGAATATGCTTTTGGGGTTCAAATGGAACGCTTAGGAACGCATATGGCAACATGGGGGCCATGCCCCAGATTCGCATTTGGGAGGGGATATGCTTTTGGGGTACATGCTGTGAGCCATGGGTGCCGAACGTGACATGTGTTGTGGCAGCATGACAGTGCATGGTTTGAGGTGTGTGCATGCTTGACATGGCCTGCATATTTGCTGTCTGTTGTGATTACTGGACATGGCATTGGACGCATCGTTATGAGTGAGTGATGGTTGTGTGCCAGCCAACGTATTGCAGTTGTCCCATCTCCTTGGTGTGCGTGCTGCCCTGTGCCATGTGCATCACTGCAGTGCTCGGGGGGTGTGGCCCATGTTGTGTGTTGTTGCTCACAGTGTGTCGTGCGCTTCATTGACTTCTGGCACATGGTTGGTCATGGGCATGTATCTTAGCGTGACTGCTGTATGTGTGGCAGCTGTGCGGATGACATGCCTTTCATGAGACTGGGGCTGACGGATGGGATGGATGGTATGTTGTATGTGCATGGTGTGTCTGTGAGTTTGATGGGTTCAGTGGTGTTCATGTGCATTTATGTTGTTCCGCTCTGTTGCGTCTAGTGTTGTTTGTCTTACATAGGCGTAGTTGTGGGGTGTGTGGTTGACAGGCAGTAGGGGCTACATGGACAGGACTTCAATGGTGTTTCGGTTGTGTGTGATGAGTTGCACAGTGGCTGCCGTGTGGGACTATATTCAGTGTGGCTTGTGCATGCAGACGTGGCTCCTTGGGTGTTGCTATGTCTGTGATGGGTCATGTGGGGTGTGAGTCTGTTGTTCATGTCCGTGTGCACATTGTTCACTTGTTCGTGACGGTGGGCGGTGCTGCGTGTTCGTCTGCTACGTGACATGTCCCATGTGTTGGTCGTGTTATGGTCCTCATGCCTCCAGTAATCCAGCCCTGTCCAGTTTCCCACCTGCAAGTTGTTCGGGCGTGCACTGTACTGGATGCCACATGGCTCTAAGCGGGGGTGCTCCATGTTGCAGGTCTGTGGGGGTGGGGGGTGTTGTGGGTCGTGGGGGTGGCTGGACACCCACTGACACCGATTGCTGTGGACCGTGATGTCTGCCTTTCGGCTGTCATTGTGCACTGCGGTGGCTGGGTGGTGGCTGTGGGGTGTGGGGGATGCTCCTCCTTGCTGTGCTGTGGGACTGGGGCCTGGTGTGTGTTGTACTTGGGCTGTCCACCCTCCCACCCACTGCACTTTGTGTTCCTGCCACTTACCTGTTACTTGTCGGTTAGTGCAGCTGTGGCGGACACATGGGTGTGGTGGGTGCTCGTTGTGGCGCTTCTGGCATATTTGGGGACCTGTTGGTGGTTACGTGGCTGGCTGAGTGTACAAATGTCCCCACGCATCTTACAGTTGTTCGGTTTGGGCTGTGTGTGGTGGTGTCTGTTGCATGTGTGTGTGATGTGTTGTGTATTGTGTGCTGGACATGGGGGTGTTTGTCCCTGGGAGCTGTGGCATGGTAGTTGCGCATGTGAGTACATAGCGGTGTGCTGGTATACATTAGTTTGTACTTACCAGCCTCCACTCCCCCTGCTAATCCGGCGAGGATCTCCGGATGTATTACGACTCGCACCTTCTCCTCCCACGCTTTGAAGGTCTTAAAGAGCGCGGGATTCCCTCCGCCAGTGACGGCAGCCAGCTCTCTGTTTTTGCCCTCCTTCTTGACCAGGCTCTTTACGTCATTCCAACGTTTGTTTATTTCACCTCTGTTCCTGGGCAGGGTCCCGACTGCATTGACCTGGTCTACGATCCGGTTCCACATTCTGTTTCTGGTGGCTAGTGGTGTGTGCTGGACCATGTTCCCATAGATTTGTGGGTACACCTTGATGATCTCGTCGACCATGACCGTCAGCTCAATGGGCGTGTACTTGGGCATTCTTTGTGGTGCCATGGTGTTTGTGGTGCTGGTGCGGTGTGTGTTGTGTAATGTGCAGGGGGTTTGTGGTGCCGGTGTTTGGTGGTGGTGGTGGTGGTGGTGGTTGTGATGTGTGCGTTTCTGTGGTGTGCTGCTGTCCTTGCTGTGTCACTGTGTCCTCTCCTCTCCTCTCTGGTTTGCAATGTAGCAAGGGGTTGTGGTCTGTGGGAGTGCTGCTTTTGTACTCACCTATGTGGGTGTGTCCTCATGGTCTGTTGTTTTCAGGTGTGTTGTGTCTGGGGTTCTGGCCTTTGTATTTTTTGTTTGTCCGGGGGGTGTTTTCGGGATGTGTACTGTGCTTGTGTATATGTGCGTGCCTTGCTGTGTGGACTTGTTGGCCATGTTGTGTGCTATTGGTTTTGTGTGCGGATGGTTTCTGTGCAGGTACGTTGGCGCCATGGCTTCTGCCGTGTCGATTCTCATCGGCGTTGTTTGCGCTGGCGGGCGGTATATTTGTGGTTTTTCCGCGCTCATGTCGGTGCGATTGTAATTTCACGTGCGGTGTGTCGGCCGTGAGGGCGGGCGGTTTTGTGTTGTCGTGCGTGTTTCCGTCCGTGGCGGGCGGTTTGACTCCGACTCGGACGTTGGCGGGCGGTATTTTGTGTGATTTTTCCGCCGATGGCGGTTTTCGGTTTGTGTAATCGTAATGGCGTGGTCGGTGTTCAGGCGGTGTGTGCGGGCGGATTTTTGCCGCTTCCATGCCTGGCGGATTTATTTACGCCGGGTATCGTAATGGGCCCCTATATTTATGTAATTTTTATTTATATTATTGTTTTATGTGTATAGATGTATTTATAATTTATATGATATTTAAAAAAAAATTATGTTATTAAAATAATTATTAAAAATGATTAGTATGTAAGTGTATATATTATATATTATATATATGTATATGTTTAATTTATTTTTACATTACATATATATTAATTATAATTTTTAAACATTTAAAAATATTTGTAACTATGTATCTTTTAATTATATGTATTATTTACTTTATTTTACATTATTTTTTTAACTTAAATAAAAAACGATATTTTTAACGATATTTTTGACATCAATATTTTTTTTCCAATATTTTTGTACTTACCATAATGTAGATAGGATGTCGATATTCTTGACTTCGATATTCTTGCGTCAATATTTCTGTAGGTCGATATTCTGACCTTCGATATTTTGTCAGTGATTCGCCCAGCTTCCGGCACCTCCGATCCTGCACGAATGAGCCAACAGAAGCTCACAGTGGCCAGACGAGGGGAGGGATGTTAGGGAGGGTACTGTGGGGAAGAATATCTGGAACAAGATGATTCACATGATTAGCAGGTGACGTAGTTTCTCACAAAAGATCATATACACATATAACCAAAGGATATGTCATAAGAGAAAGGCATTTACCTGGATTCTTAGAACATCAGTTGAGTATCACAAACTTAGATTATAAGTGTCTCATGGCGGAAAATGTTCCAGACACTATCGTTCTCGATACAAATGCTTTTCTCACAGGTCTCTAGTATCAATAAATGTGCTTCTAATCCACATGGATCACTGTTCTCTTATTGGCATGAAATACCACTAATGTACTTGCCAATGATATATTCTTATATGACTTTGGGATTATACACAAATTAAGTATTCACCACATGTCTAACTGCGCGAGGAGCGCATTTTATTATTCAACAATTTTTACCCCTACGCTATCCAACACTTTCCCTATTGTTGCACTCACTGGAGTGGGAATAGTAATTTTTACCCCTATGCTATCCAACACTTTCCCTAATGTTGCACTCCCTGGAGTGGGAATAGTAATTTTTACCCCTACGCTATCCAACACTTTCCCTACTGTTGCACTCACTGGAGTGGGAATAGTAATTTTTACCCCTACGCTATCCAACACTTTCCCTACTGTTGCACACCCTGGAGTGGGAATAGTAATTTTAACCCCTACGCTATCCAATACTTTCCCTTCTGTTGCACTCACTGGAGTGGGAATAGTAATTTTTACCCGTACGCTATCCAACACTTTCCCTACTGTTGCACTCACTGGAGTGGGAATAGTAATTTTAACCCCTACACTATCCAACATTTTCCCTACTGTTGCACTGTTTGGAGTTGGAATAGTAATTTTATTACCTCCGCTATCTAATATTTTTTGAATTATTTTAGTTAATGTAGTATATAATAAATTTTTAAAAGATTGAAAATAATTTTAATTTTTTTAATTTGTTCTATATATTTATTTAATTTTTATTTATATTATTGTTTTATGTGTAAAGATGTATTTATAATTTATATGATATTTAAAAAAAAATTATGTTATTAAAATAATTATTAAAAATGATTAGTATGTTAGGTGTCCATTACGATACCGGGCGGTATTAAATCCGCCAACTCACATAGCGGTAAAAATCCGCCCGCCTACACCGTGTGGAAACCGACCGAGCAATCATGATGCCGCGAAGCAAAAACCGCCCGATGCGGAAAAAAAAGAAAAAACACCGCCCGTTCATGACCGATACTAAGTCCATCCGTCCGCCACGGACGCAAATACGCACGACAACCCAAAACCGTCCGCCCTGACGACCGAGACACCGGCCGTGAAATTAGGATCGCCCCGACATGAGCGCGGTAAACCTAGAAATACACCGCCCGCCATCGTAAACAACAGTGATGAAAATGGACACGGCGGAAGCCCTGGCGGCCACGTCCATGCACAGAAACCATCCACGGACCCAAAGAAACACACACAACATGGCCAAAAGTCCACACAGCAACCCACGCACAAATACCCAAACACAGTACACATCCCGAAAACACATCCCCCCTGGACAAACAAATAAACTACAAATCCCAGAACACCAGCCACAACACACCTGAAAACAACAGACCATCATGACACACCCACATAGGTAAGTACAAAAGCAGCTCCTTCACAGACCACAATCCCTTGCAACACTACAAACTGAGGACGAAAGCACAGAACACAGCGAGACAGAAAGGACAGCAGCACACCACAGACACGCACCCATCACACCCATCACCACCACCACCACCACCACCAAACACCTGACCCACAAACCCCCTGCACATCACACACCACACACTGCACCAGCACCACAAACACCAAACCACAAACCATGGCAGCACAGAGAATGCCCAAGTTCACTTCCACTGAGCTGACGGTCATGGTCGACGAGATCATCAAGGTGCACCCACAAATCTATGGGAACCAGGTCCAACAGACAACACTAGCCACCAGAAACCGGATGTGGAGTAGGATCGTAGACCAGGTCAATGCAGTCGGGAACGTGCCACGCAACAGAGCCGAAATCACCAAGAGGTGGCACGACATCAAAAGAATGGTCAAAAAGAAGGAGGCCAAGAATCGGCAGCTGGCTGACAGGACTGGCGGAGGTAATCCTGCGCTATTCAAGACCTACAAGGCGTGGGAGGAGAAGGTGCGAGGCATCCTACATCCGGAGAGTATCACCGGAATACCAGGGGGAGTGGAGGCTGGTAAGTACAAACAAATGTATACCAGCACACCGCTATGTACCCACATGCATTACCACTATGCCATAGCTCCGAGGGACAAACACCCCCATGTCCAGTACACAATACACAAGACATCACTCACACATGCAACAGACTAACTAACAAAACCATGGGGGCATGTGTACAGTCAGCCAGCACCGCAACTCCCACCTGGTCCCTTGTACTCCATAAGCGCCTGAAGGAGCACTTCCCACACCCACACCCATGTGTCAGCCATAGCTGCACTAACCGATAAGTAACAGGTAAGTAGCCGGAACACAAAGTCAGTGGGTGGGAGGGGGACAGCTGAAGTACAACACACACCAGGCTCATAGTCCCACAGCGCAGCAAGGTGGAGCACACCCCACACCCATGTGTCAGCCACTGCAGTGCACACCTTCAGCCGACAGATAGATATCTGACCGTACATGGAGGGGTCTCTGTGGGTGGTAAGCCAGCACCACAACTCACAACACCGCCCCCACTCCCACAGACCAGCAACATGGAGCACCCCTCCCTCCCATAACCATGTGGCATCCATTGCATTGCGCACTCAAAAACAACCTGTAGGTGGAAAACTGTACAGGGCGGGGTGTCTGTAGGCATGAGGACTGTATTACGACTAACACATGGGACATGTCACGTAGCAGAGGAACACGCAGCACTGCTCCCTGTCACAATCATGTGACCAATGTGCACACAGACATGTATTACAGAGTCATAACTCACATGACCCATCACAAATACAGCAACACCTAAGGAGCCACGTCTGCATGCACAAGTCCCACTGGAGTACAGACCCACATGGCGGGCACTGTGCCACTCATCACACACATCAGCAACACCATCGAAGTCTTGTCCATGTAGTTCTTACTGCCTGTTACCCACACATCGTACAACAAAGCCCATGTAAGTCCAACCTGTCTAGAAGTAACAGCGTGGGACCACAATAATGCACATAAACACCACTGGACCCATGAAACACACAGGCACACAATGCACATTCAACATATCATCCATCTCATCTGTCAGCCCCAGTGTCATGTAAGGTATGTCATCCGAACAGCTGGCCCACATACAGTAGATATGCAAAGATACCTGCCCATGACAAATAATGTGTCTGCAGTGACTGAAGCGCACGTCACACTGTGATTAACAACATACATAATACAAGAGCACTGCATTGATGCACTGCATTGATGCACATGGCCGAGGGTAGCACGCACACCAAGGAATTGGCCCATCTGCAATACGTCGTGTGGCACACAACCATCACTCACTCACAACAATGCTTCCAATGTAATGTCCATAAATGATAACAGTCAGCAGATATGCCGGGTATGTTAGACATACACACACCTTTGTCTCTGCACTGTCATGTTGCCAAAACACATGTCCCGTTCTGCACCCATATGTCACAGTATGTACCCCAAAAGCATATTTCACCTCAAAAGCGTTGAGGGGGCTGTACCCCCTTTTGCCATCGGCGTTTCTAAGCGTTCCATTTGAACCCCAAAAGCATATTTCACCTCAAAAGCGTTGAGGGGGCTGTACCCCCTTCTGCCATCGGCGTTTCTAAGCGTTCCATTTGAACCCCAAAAGCATATTACATCTCAAAATCGTCGATGGGACTGGAGCCCGCATACACCCAAGCCACAAAATGTAGGAGTACAGCAACACACACAGATTGTCATTGCCAATCCGTCCCATGCCACATGATCACATCACACTGTTCCATTGCCTTGCCCAGGCACACACACATCGTACATCCACACACACGCCTCTGGGAAACCTGTGCACGACAGTGCACAGACTGTGAATGTCAGACAACCAATACAAACTTTGCAAGGTGCAACACAATAACCTATCTCATTCTCCCCACAGGTGCCGAACTGCTGGATGCTGGAGAGGGAGACAGCAGCCAGCACAGCCAGTCCGCAAGCCCCCGAGCCGGACTCACAGATGTAGAGGATCTGGACACCTCTTCGGACGAGGACCACCCAGCAGGCCCATCTGGTGTGGCAGGGCCCAACCGCTCCTCAGGGCCCCTCCTACCCACCAACCCATCAGCCAGGGTTGCTGACCATTCCCAGACCCCTGCTGCCACGGTCATTGCGGCCACCACCACCGCCGCAACCACCACCACCGCCGCAACCACCACCACCGCCGCAACCACCACCACCACGCCATCCTTGGCCACAGCCCCTGCGCAAGGGATGGCACGGCCGTCGGGCTCCACCCTGGGAGCCAGATCGAGGACTGTGGTGAGCAATGTGGCCAGAGGGCCGGTCGGTGGCAGCAGTACTGGTGGGAGGAGCAGGGTCAGGCCAACGCCATCTGAGCCTGGGAGCCAAGCCCTGCCGCAAATCGCCAGAGTCCTTGGGGCCTATGAAGAGGCCCAAGGAGAATGGGCCAGGTCGGCTGCCGACACGCGGGAGGTCCTTGGGGTGTTGAGGTCCATGGTCGCCCATATGGGCCAATTCGTGACCCGTATGGACCAACTTGTGGACCTCATGGGCCAGCTGGTGGTGGGGGGGAGGGCACAAGCAAGGCCAGCAACACCACCTCTGCCACCACCTGCTGTGGCGCAGGGTCGTGCAGCATCGAGTTCCCCTGCGTCCACAGACAGTGAGCACTCCTCAGCCACCACCAGCAGCCCACCAACACAACCCCCCCTCCCAAATGTGGAAGGGGCCGTCCGAAGAGGAAACAGGTGTCCAGAGAGGACTTCGCATGCACCAAATGCCAGTGAGTCAGCCAGCCACCTTGACCACCTACTGCATTGACTTGTAATACGATCCTACCCCACACTGCCATGTGAATGGCATGTGTCTTTTGGACATAGAACTTCATGGGTACACCTTGACCATCACACAGCCATGACCGTCAACTCATTGTCACAGCATGCACCACTTCTGCCATCACCTTGCACACAATAACATGTCACCGCTGAAAATAAATACACCTTTATCACATACTGCTGTCTGTGCCCTGTGTTTATTCAACGATGTGCAACCGCCACCATGATCAGAAAAGCATCTGATGTGTGGTATGTCGATAGGCTAGGAGAGGCTGTAGGGACCTAGGGGTGAAAAACAGAACAAGAGTCCATTCAATGAGTGTGTCACACACTCATCACACAGTACTTGTCACCAACTACAAGCAATGTACACACATCTCACAGAGCAACAGGGCACAATGCCACAGCCACTGTCAGTGGCATACTAGCCTGGACATGGACCATTGCCACACAGCACTCAGTGAACAAAAGGCCTCCGTGACAGAGCACACATACACCTGCACAACTACAGCTACATCAGCCGTCGTACATGGTCACTCACCGTCAAGTGAAGTAGCGGGCGATGAGCTGCTGACGCACATTCACAGCTTCCTCCTCTCCACTGTCCTCGTCACTGGACCCGTCCTGGTCTGCAGGCGGGGGCCCTGGCTGATCACCGTCATCCACTATTAGGGGGATCTGCTTGCGAATAGCCAGATTGTGCAGCATGCAGCAAGCCACAACTATCTGGCACACCTTCTGTGGGGAGTACGCCAGTGCACCCCCGGTGCGGTCCAGGCATCTGAATCTGGACTTCAGGAGCCCAAAAGTCCGCTCCACCACACGTCTGGTCCTCCCATGTGCCTCATTGTAACGGTCATCAGCCGGTGTCCGAGGATGACGTAATGGGCTGAGCAGCCAAGGCCCATTCGGATAAGCAGAGTCCCCTGTGTGTGAGGGGGACAGAGAATAGTTGCAATTCCAACTGGACACAAGACAGCATCGCACACCCAGCACGCTACATGAGTCCACATACTCACCAACAATCCAAGCACGGTCCGGTTGCAGATTGGTCATCAGACGTGGTAGGATGCTGTTGCGCATGATGTGCGAGTCATGGGCCGATCCTGGAAACTTTGCACACACGTGTGTAATGACCATGTCCGCAAGGCACACCACTTGCACATTCAGGGAGTGGGTGTGCTTCCTATTCCGATAAATGTGTTCCATGGCCTGTGGTGCAACAAGGCCAACATGGGTGCAATCAATTGCACCAACAACGTGGGGGATCCGTCCAAGGGCATAGAAAGCACCCTTCACTGCCGCCAAATCACGAGCCCTGGGGAATCTGATGTACCTGTTCCTGTACAGCATCATAGCTGTCAGTACATCCCGTAGCACCATGCTGAACATGGGCTGGGACATCCCACCTCCACTGCCCACTGTGTGCTGGAATGACCCAGTGGCGAAGAAATGTAGTGCAGACATCACCTTAGCCGTGGGGGTAAATGCAGTTGGATACACCCTGCGAGGACGGAGGTGGGGTTCTAACAAGGCACATAGGCGATGCAGGGTGGCTCGGTCCAAACGGAATTTCCGGATCACCTCCACATCCTCCATGTCTGACAGCAATTGGTAGGGGCGATGTATGTTTGGTCTCCTCCTAGGTAGGATGGAAGTGGACACATGTCAAAGCAACACGCCACAGGGCATTTTCACATACACAAAACAGAAATGACTGACCAAGCAATAGAATCACAGAAAAGCTGACAAGTAGGGACAGCACAGCCACAATACACCTACACAGGTCCCCTTACCAATAGCAATGAGCAGTGACACACAACATTGCTATGAGCATGCACATGGGGATTTAGGCCTTAATAACTTGTAAGGCATGCTGATGATATCAGACTGCATATTTGGGAAGCGGCAACACCACGGCAACATAACTAGCTGCTGTGACTGACACAGCTTCCGAGGCTGGGTGAGTATGGCACACACCAACAACGCTATGGACACAGGCTGAGCGGCAAAAACAAGTGGGACCTGTTGCACGAGGGGATATGAGACAGTCATTGATGTCCCTACTTCACCCTATGTTCAGCACTGTACGGATCAGACCTCCAAAACACAATGACAGGTGTACACATTGACAGCTCCATGACAACACAGCTGTGTGATTGCAAATACACATCACAAGTGACACGTAACGTTGCACGTGCCAAGTGTGAGATGTACATAGTGATAGATGGCATGTGTGTGCATATGCATATCCCATGCTCCCATGCCAATGTGTACATGATGATGTGCCAACAGACATGTGGAGGCTGAGCACTGGCCGTCCCTGCCTATGCACACAGCATGTTGTGGCCCTGTCCAGAGTGGACCTGCTCCCACACACAAGTCATGGCCACACCTGCAGATGCATTGCGCACATCATACTGTGTAGTGCACATGGCATCAGCGGACTGTACCCGCCATGGGCCAGGCCCTTACGGCCAACTCCAATGGCCCTCGCTGTTGCACCCTGCGTGTTCGACTATGGAGGTAAGCGTCCCGGGCCAGCTCGGAGCAGGCCTTCGTCTGCAATTGAAGCAGGCAGACATGGTACACCAATCGCAGCAGCTTGGACCCACTGAAACAGCCCCAGGGGGCTATATGAGTGTGGGAGTGAGACCGGCATTACCACAGCTACCTGGGACTGCAGCCTGGCATCCCTCAACAACACCTGCTTCTGCCACCTGTCCACCTTAACGTCGATGACGCAGAGGATATGTCCAGGTCCACTCACCAGCGAGGAGCTGGAGTACCTGGATTCCGAGCTCCACGCACACTGCACATGGCTATTCCTTGCGATAGTTGTGTGTGAAAGACAACTACAGTGTGTGTGGGAGTGCATGTGGGGGCCACACATGTCGTTGATCCTCAGCACTATGAGTCAGAGCCTGTGGGGTTCCAACATGCACTGCTCACCATGCTTACTGCAGGTGGCAGGGGTATGTGAGCTCTCGGGCGCTTTGCCATGTCTGTCCCTCCCGAGTGGTGGTACATGGCAACTTCATGTCAGACATCCAGTGACACAGCAAATAGGCAATGCAGGTCTCAGAGCACTTGTTGCTCGTGTGAATGACAGACTGGGGCCATGCTGCCCTTCTCAGTCCCAGCAGGCCTGGCCTGCACATTGACTGCACAATGCCAGTAGGTGACAACACAGACTGCCAAGTGGGTTACATGTGTCTCCTGTTCAGGACCCTCCGGATAAGCGCTAACTCAGCACTGTCGATTGGACACACCATGCCTCGTGATAGGGATGTGTGTGTGAGATAGTGGCACTGAATGTGCCCTCCATTGTGGGGTGGGCCATGCACAGGGCGAGTACGTTGATGGTTGCGCAGTGTTGGTCACAGTGGATACACACACACAGATGTGTTGCCTTGTGATCTTACTGTATGTCCACCTGACAATGGACAGTAGATGTGGGAAGACTACACATTGCTCGATGTGCTGTCAAAATGCATGTGCCTTCACACCAAGCACAGCTGCCCCTGCACATGTGACCCCTGCTGCCCTCAGTGCTGGGTCTGTTGAGCTGATGCGCCATCTGTGCGTGGGGAAGACAGCTCTCCTCACTTCCGTCATTGCCCATGACATCACTTTGCCGCAGGTGACATGGATCATGGAGGCCCACATGTACGCGTGGGTGGACTACACCAGACTGTCCAATAGTTGTCACCCCAGTCAGTGCTTCGAATGGGAAGATTATAGTGCAGGTACTCATTTAAATGTGTTGAGTGGGCGGGGCTAGGTGCGGGGCTAAATGCAAGACATGTGAAGTGTATCGGCTCATATACTAGTTGCAATACACACGAGACACGTCTTTTTCTAAACAAATCAGGGTCATTCATCATGCTAAATGAAAGTCAAACAGTAATATTTCAACCTTTCCTCATGGCCTCCCCTCGCTCACCCCAATATGCGTTTGCATCTGAGTAGCCAGCGCGTGCACAGGCAGCTCCGAGCTCGCACCAGAGAGGCCAAGGAGTGTATGTGTGGGTCCATTGGAACAAGTAGTCTGTCTCACGGTATGTACAGTGGCGGGACGCCGTCCACCTGCGTGGTGCCCCGACTCGAGACCCGGACAACATTGACAATGCAAGACAGGCTCCGCAAGCCGGATACACCACCTGCAACACACAGAGGCTGTAGCTGCTCTAGCGACCCAGGCCGCGTCCAACTGGAGCTCATGGACCAACACATTCACTCTTTGGCCTCTCTGGGGCGAGCTTGGAGCTGCTTGTGCACGCGCTGGCTTCTCTGTTGCAATGGCATGTAACGTGTGTGGGAAAATAGGCAATGAGTGAGATGGTGCGAGCCACCTTCCGTGACGTCACTCCTGCTCGTGATGTGTGCGTCCCCCCACTACTTATATTTGACTTGTGCCATGCTGCACATTGAGGATGTGTTGCCTGCGTGATGTGACCAGGAAGACCGCGCCATGACCTCTCACCCACCATGCTCCACTGCCATCCCGTGCCCTGGATAGCCTGTGCAGGTGGACAATATTGGGGGTACACCTGGTCGACAGGGGATGTGTGTGCCTTGGCAAGGGCCTGGCGGACGCACAGCAGTATCTAGCATGTCCACAGAGGGTGGGCTGACGTCTACACCTGATGCAGCATTTTCCGTGTGTCCGCCTGTTGTGCACACACGTGTTCACATTCATCCCCAGACAGGTGGTCTTTAGAAATGCCCAAGACAGTGGTAATCTAGTGCTCCGGAATCCTCCCAACACAGTGTGTCTCAACATTGCATGTGCGTACCTACCCGTCACACCCACCCACCTGAGGCAAGCGTAACTCCCGCTTCACATTACACATGTGTGTCATCCACAGTTGTGCTACTCTCTCAGGGCCGGACCTGCAACTGTCCCGTAGCACACACACAGCACCGAGTCGTACTGGCATCCTGTTAGATTGGTAGGCACACTAACACATCTCCTTCTGAGACAGTGGTGGCTGTGATGGATATTGTGACTGCCATGGCAGTGTTGGCTGGCCATGGCAGGGCACACTCACACACATTGCATCCGCAGCACTTCGTGTCACTACTCGGCACATCGGACTGGGCACTGTCCCTGGGGTTGATGAGTAATGGCGCCTGTCGATGTGATCTGTGACTGGATGCTGTTGTCCCTGTAGTCGGTTGTATCTGTGTAGTTGCTGATTGCAGTTGTTGCAGTGTGTGCTTGGTTAAGTGGGGCAGATGCCGTGTATGTGACCTCAGCAATTGCAATGTCTGGTCTCTCATTCTAATGTGTTGTACACGTGGCAGGGACTTAACTTTTTTCAGACTCTGCTACTTGTGTGTGTGTGATGAATCGGCTTTTCTGTGCAACGGATTGACTGCATGTATTTGGTGTTATTTCTGTGTTAATGTATCCGTGTCATGTTTGCGTGCATGCAATGCACAGGGTGTGAGTCTAGCCACAGGTGGACTGGCAGCATGCGCTGAGTATGCGGGCATGTGTGAGCTTACTTGCTGTGTGGCCAGCAGTGTAGGTGTATGTTAGTCATGTGATGTGCATTGTGGCTGGGCACATGGCTTACTTTCAATGTGTGCATTTGGGAGGTGGTGGTGTGTGGTGTGCGTGGTGTGAGTTTGTGGTAGCGTTGGTGTGTGTGTGTGTGTTGTGGCCATGTCGACTACACACATATGTTACCCAGGCCCATGGTGGATGTTTGTAACCGTGTTGTGGTCTGTGAATATGATGAGATGTGTGTGTTGTATGTTGCACAGTATGCAGTGTGTGGGTGTGTCCTTGCAGTTCAGGCTGACTCCTACTTGTTATGGTTCAGACGTTGTGTGTGTGCAGGGAGTGTGACTGTCAAGATTGTGTCTAGTTCAATTGTGCATGTAAGCATTTCTGCAGTTCTTACTCACTGTGCAGTGCTGCCCACCCACACTGATGTCATGTGTGTGTTTTGTCAGGCATTGCTGTGGCATGCTTTAGCGTGGCTCCTACTTCTGGTTGCTGAGTGTGTGGTCAGACTGTGTGGGACATTGTAGACATGTGTAGGACTGTGCTTTGTAGTGACCAGGCCGTCAGTGTTAATGTGATGATCTTTCGGGCCACTTCAGTGTCTGACGAGTCCAGCTCCACGAGCTGTGGTATTTCCCTGTGGCCACTGTTGCGGCTACTCATTTGCGTTGACATACAATGACAGTGGACTACATGGTCATCTCACGTCTGGCGTGTACTTCACACACTCTCATCCTCTCTCATTCGTACTTGTGTTTGTGAAATGAATCAGCAGAGACACATATTTACTTCAAGCCATGTATTAGGACTTATGTCCTCCATGATGCAGTATAGTGGACACTACTGGCAGCGAAATGCATGTGGAGGATATACTCAGCATGATTACACATAGCATAGGGCGTAGGGGTACATGTGATTAGTTGTTGACTATGGGATGTGGGCTTCAGAGTTACAACTGCTTAGCCGTTGCTGTGCTAATGTACATTTGCTAATTACTGAGGAGCTGTTGACTTTGACACAGACAGTATTCATTTTGCCTACCAGACCGCTTGACATCATGGGCACAGTACATCTCAGTTCCATGTTACAGGTTTGCTGCAATAGTAACTCCGACACACCTGCGTGTGAGGTGACATCAGGGCATGAGCCTACGTGCATGCAACAGCGTCTCACTTGTTGTTGCAATGTGGTGGCTACTGGACATGTCACAGTCACTGGGGTCATGTTGTTGGGGGATGCATTTGTTGTCCATGCAAAAGTCCTGGCACGGAAGTACAGAGGTAGGTGAGGTGACAGCTCTCACATACTACAGCAGACCGATTACTGTCCACTGACCGGTGCATATGTTCATGGGCGCAGGATACATTTTATGGCATAGTTGTACGTGCAGTTTTGTCCATGTGGTTGCCATACACAAATCCCATACCTCTGCCTCCCCCTGTTCATGCAGAGTTACTGGATCTGGTGAGGAACAGAGTTCATGTCCCCGAAATGTCCGATATCATGGAAGTGTAGTTGATGGTGTGGTGTTAGTTGCAGGTTGTATGGTACAGTTGTTGTACAGCTAACTGCCCAGTCCGTGCGAAAGCCAAGCATGGGTACGGTGTAGGACATCATTGTTCAATTGGGGGTGTTGCATCGGGGCCCGACGAATTGACAGGTTGTCAGGTATGCGATACCTTCCAGCAGGGCTTCCATGGCATTGGTGGTAAACATGGATGCCATCCAATGAAGCGGATGGTGGCTGTCAATGTGTTCATCGTATGTTGTCCCTTGTAGGAGCCTGATGGGACATGTTGGATGACATTCGATGAAACTGTGCTCCAGAATACGTCGTGTGTAGGCACAGTGGTCCCATTGCAGTGTGGGTCCGATTGCAGCCACATACGCCATGCCCCCATAGACTGAACAGATTCTGTTGTGGACGTCCAGGGAGTTGAACAGTTGTACCAGGTCCGCCTTTGGACATGCCGGGTTGGAGAGACATAAATCCACAGGACAGTGGAAGGGACACCTCCGACAGTAGAAGACGGGGATGACGCAGCTGAACATTGCGATGCGGTAAGTTACTCGGTAACTTACGTTCAGCAAGGCCAGATTTTCACAGCCCAATATCTGTAGCAGGCTCTGGTTGTACAGCCTCATCTGTCCGGCGTAGTTGGGTAGCTGTGGTGCGACTGCCATTTTGCTACAGGGCGATGTGATGGCGTGCTCCAGCCATGTGTGCAGTCAGCAGGGTGCACCCTCCGACGATGCTGGGAAATCTGGAATAGTCGTACGGAGGCAGGGTTTGGGTTATTGTAGCTTGTGCGGAGGACACAGGTCCTCATCCCACATGCTTCTATGAATGGTCAAGGTCAGTGGTGTCTGACTCCTTCCAGATTACTTGCATGGGAACCACATGGAGGAGTGCTCTTATTTCTTTTTTGTGGTCAGGAGTTCTTTCATGTTGTGCGCTATCTGCACATTGGACTGTTTCCTCGGCATGCCTCTGTTTGGCTTGTTGTTGGGACAATGGCTGTATTCTCCGGCTTGTTTAGTCGAAATGTGGTTTCAGAGTGGGAATGGAAGGCCATTCAGTGCTATCTGCTTTCCCGTATGTGGGCAGCACGCTGCGTTTCCGCTATACGTTCGGCCTTGTGTGTGTTGTAATTGGTAACACCTGTTGTCAGGCACCCGGTTTTTTTCGTGTTACGTATTGCATGTATTGGTATTGGGTGCCGGATGGTATTAGTATTTTTGTATGGTAATGGTGTGCCTTTTGCGGACGCGGTACATATTCTGCGGCGTGATGTCGCAGCCGCTGTGTGCTTCGCCATGTTATGCACACAAGGGTATGTCCTATTTTGGCGTGACGTCACTGCCCTGTTCGGTACACTTGTGTGGCGTCATGTTGGCACCTGTGAGTTGCCGGTTGGGGACATGACTGATGCAGGTATGCCACGTGACATGTGCGTTCAGGGTGGGGCTGGTGTGAGGTGTGTGTAGTTGTGTGCCTGTGTTATTTGTGTGCGGCCCATGCATGGCGCTGTAGTTGGCCTCTGCGTTGTGCGCATGTGTAGCTGCGTCATCGCCGCTGCGCTGTGTTGCCGTGACGGGGACGTCAGTTCCTGGTCCCGGGTAGTGTGTGCCCGGTAGTTGCGAGTTGTTTCATTTTGCACGGTGTGACATTTGTGGGTGCAGTGGTGGATGTGTCCTGTCCACACAGGGGTGTCTGGGGGGGCCATGTTCAGTTTTTCCTCCCTTGCACTGTGTGCGGTGTTTGCGTGCCCTTGTTGTGTGTCTGCCTACCTGCGTCGCCGCGGCGCGTTGACTCCTAGGTGCTGCATCAGGTACAGCATGGGGATGGCCTGGAGTGCAGGATTCATGTCGGGGTGGGCCGCCTTTTTGGTGTCCGTACTCGGGCGGTCGAATTTCCGCCTTGGTATCTCGTGCGGTGTCTCTTAGCAGTGGGAGCTGTTTGGTTGCGGCATCGTAATTTGTACGCCGGGCGGTACGTGATTTCGTCGGACGGTGTGTCTCCATTGGGCCTCGCCGCTACGTGCACGGGCGCACTTTGATGGCGGACGGCGTCGCTGGCTTACGGGCGGAGTTTGGCTGACTTTTCACATCCTAATTGGGCGGGCGTGTGGGCCGCGGCGGGCGGACGGTAACTGGTGGTTTTTGCATCCGACAGCACGGCGGTAGTGCTTCCGCCCGACATCGTAATGGACCCCTAAGTGTATATATTATATATTATATTTATGTATATGTTTAATTTATTTTTACATTACATATATATTACTTATAATTTTTAAACATTTAAAAATATTTGTAACTCTGTATCTTTTAATTATATGTATTATTTACTTTATTTCACATTATTTTTTTAACTTAAATAAAAAACGATATTTTTAACGATATTTTTGACATCAATATTTTTTTTTCAATATTTTTGTACTTACCATAATTTAGATAGGATGTCGATATTCTTGACTTCGATATTCTTGCGTCAATATTTCTGTAGGTCGATATTCTGACCTTCGATATTTTGTCAGTGATTCGCCCAGCTTCCGGCACCTCCGATCCTGCACGAATGAGCCAACAGAAGCTCAGAGTGGCCAGACGAGGGGAGGGATGTTAGGGAGGGTACTGTGGGGAAGAAGATCTGGAACAAGATGATTCACATGATTAGCAGGTGACGTAGTTTCTCACAAAAGATCATATACACATATAACCAAAGGATATGTCATAAGAGAAAGGCATTTACCTGGATTCTTAGAACATCAGTTGAGTATCACAAACTTAGATTATAAGTGTCTCATGGCGGAAAATGTTCCAGACACTATCGTTCTCGATACAAATCCTTTTCTCACAGGTCTCTAGTATCAATAAATGTGCTTCTAATCCACATGGATCACTGTTCTCTTATTGGCATGAAATACCACTAATGTACTTGCCAATGATATATTCTTATATGACTTTGGGATTATACACAAATTAAGTATTCACCACATGTCTAACTGCGCGAGGAGCGCATTTTATTATTCAACAATTTTTACCCCTACGCTATCCAACACTTTCCCTACTGTTGCACTCACTGGAGTGGGAATAGAAATTTTTACCCCTATGCTATCCAACACTTTCCCTAATGTTGCACTCCCTGGAGTGGGAATAGTAATTTTTCCCCTACGCTATCCAACACTTTCCCTACTGTTGCACTCACTGGAGTGGGAATAGTAATTTTTACCCCTACGCTATCCAACACTTTCCCTACTGTTGCACACCCTGGAGTGGAAATAGTAATTTTAACCCCTACGCTATCCAATACTTTCCCTACTGTTGCACTCACTGGAGTGGGAATAGTAATTTTTACCCCTACGCTATCCAACACTTTCCCTACTGTTGCACTCACTGGAGTGGGAATAGTAATTTTAACCCCTACACTATCCAACATTTTCCCTACTGTTGCACTGTTTGGAGTTGGAATAGTAATTTTATTACCTCCGCTATCTAATATTTTTTGAATTATTTTAGTTAATGTAGTATATAATTAATTTTTAAAAGATTGAAAATAATTTAATTTTTTTTAATTTGTTCTCTATATTTATTTAATTTTTATTTATATTATTGTTCTATGTGTATAGATGTATTTATAATTTATATGCTATTTAAAAAAAAATATGTTATTAAAATAATTATTAAAAATGATTAGTATGTAAGTGTATATATTATATATTATATTTATGTATATGTTTAATTTATTTTTACATTACATATATATTACTTATAATTTTTAAACATTTAAAAATATTTGTAACTATGTATCTTTTAATTATATGTATTATTTACTTTACTTTACATTATTTTTTTAACTTAAATAAAAAACGATATTTTTAACGATATTTTTGACATCAATATTTTTTTTCAATATTTTTGTACTTACCATAATGTAGATAGGATGTCGATATTCTTGACTTCGAAATTCTTGCGTCAATATTTCTGTAGGTCGATATTCTGACCTTCGATATTTTGTCAGTGATTCGCCCAGCTTCCGGCACCTCCGATCCTGCACGAATGAGCCAACAGAAGCTCAGAGTGGCCAGACGAGGGGAGGGATGTTAGGGAGGGTACTGTGGGGAAGAAGATCTGGAACAAGATGATTCACATGATTAGCTGGTGACGTAGTTTCTCACAAAAGATCATATACACATATAACCAAAGGATATGTCATAAGAGAAAGGCATTTACCTGGATTCTTAGAACATCAGTTGAGTATCACAAACTTAGATTATAAGTGTCTCATGGCGGAAAATGTTCCAGACACTATCGTTCTCGATACAAATGCTTTTCTCACAGGTCTCTAGTATCAATAAATGTGCTTCTAATCCACTTGGATCACTGTTCTCTTATTGGCATGAAATACCACTAATGTACTTGCCAATGATATATTCTTATATGTCTTTGGGATTATACACAAATTAGGTATTCACCAGATGTCTAACTACGCGATGAGTGCATTTTATTATTCAACAAACTGCAGCACTATGCGAGGAGCGTGTGTAGGACTGTCCAATTCAAAGAGCTTCAGTATTCAACAAATGATCACACACTAAGGGGCTGATTACGATGGCGGGCGGAATAGCATTCCGACCGCCGTGCTAGCGGGAAATTTCTGCCCACAGGTACCGCGGCATGACCGCCGGCCAGATTAGGATGCGCTGCCAGAACCTCCCTACTGCGGCCGTCGGATTCCAGGATTCAGCGGCGGATAAGCTGAAAATCCGTCGGCGGCGGTCGGATTTGCTGCGGAAAGGCCAAAGACCGCCGTTTCCCCAGCGGACTGGAACACATGAAGCTATCCGCAGTATTGCCACCGCCATCCTCGAATGGCCGGATTCTCCGCAGCGGTGTGGTGGGCTGTTTGAGGCATCGTGATGTGACCGGCGGTCGTGACTGCATTCCGCAAGGTGGTACCTCTCTTTTGGCTTCGTCCGCTACCGTTGCGGAACGGAGATTTTCGGCGGAATCCGGAACACCGCAGCGGACGGGAAATGGGCTATCTACGCCCATCATAATACGGCATACGCAAAGACCGCCGATGGAGTGCGGAAAAGGGCATTTCCCGCCACCGCCAGCATGGCGGATGTGCCTCCGCCCGCCATCGTAATCAGCCCCTAAGTGCGATATTAAAATACAAAGAAACGATCCAGCACACCAAAAACAAATTCAAATTGCAACAGTAAATGAGAAAAGTGTTCAAAGAATGATTCAGCAGGTCTGATGTCGTTCCAATTCTTTATTCAAAAATCTTCTTAAAAGATAGATTGTAGCCTACGCATTTCGTCCATCAAGGACTTCTTCAGGGCTACAAATAAGTACATACGATATACATTATATTTACAATATTTACAACATATAAGAAGAATTGACATAACAATAAGTTAAAAAATATGAACAATGTGATCCGGCTATATTTACATAAAATACAATAAATTTACATTTGTACTACTCAAGTGAGTCTCGCATGTCAAATGGAAATATAAACCGTATGGTCATTATATCATTATGAGCTTCTAATCTCAAACAACCTGCTGAAACAGCACTTTAAAGACATTTTTTCAATATTAATTAATACCAGCAACATCTTTTGATTATAGTAGGTAATGGCATATTATGATGATGAGGAGACGCAAAAAACAAGAATATACAATGACTACTTTGTTTAAGAAGAACTAATTTTAAACACTGGCAATTGATTTGTTTCATAAGATACAGTTGTTGGTCTTACCAAAAAGTAAGACGTTGCCTCTTCAAGATTCATAGAGGCAAATTTCTATATGGAGACTCGGTTTCCAAAGGAAATGTATTAAATCCTAATCAGAGAAAGGAGAACATGTATAAATGGTGAGTGTGTCAGGATTCCATTTTTTATTTCTGTTCCCGATTATAGAACATACCTTAAGTATTTTTAACACCAATCTGGGAGTCATCCAATGTAATGAATCCAAACGGTGTTATGGACCATTATTATCTTTGGCCATGTGTAATGAAGCCATTGCTCTCTGTAAAGAAAATGAAAAGACTTAAAAGATTGTTCGCACTAAATCTGCTACCGAAATTGTATTGAATTGGGTTTTTTTGACCAATAGCCTATTAAACTCCAGTTACCCAAACATGACTGGCTGAAGCCTCAAAGGAAAGAATATTCCCTTGTATTACACAGATTTCACATGTCTGGGCTTTGTACAGCGATGTTGTTGCTCAGATTGTAATTGTATATTTAGCCCCCAATGATTTACTAAGTAGTCATTAGAGCAGGGTCAGACAAAGGCTACTGCCTGCTAAGTTTAAAAACCGACAAAGATTTATACTTAAAGAATACGATGCTATTGGAACCTGTAGTCGATCAAATCATTATGGCTATGCTTGAATGTTATGCAGTTAAGTGTCTGTCCCCGAATCCACAATAAAACACGGACAGAGTAGAGGCTGCTACCTGTTGAATATAAACAGCAAAATTTAAGTTTAAAAACGGGACGAAAAGCTCTATGAAAAAAGGAGCGACAGACGCACAATGCATGTTTTACTAAATAGTCATTGAAGCAGGGTCAGCAAAAAGCTACTGCCTACTAAGTTTAAAAAACGAAGATCTGTGTCTAAAAACTGCAAGGCTATTAGAGCCTCTAGTCGGTCAAATCATAAAGCTATACTCCAATGTTATACATTCAAGTGTCTGGCCCCAAATTCACAATAAAGCGCGAACAAAGAGGGAGCTGCTACCTGTTGAATTTAAACAGCATAGTTTAAGTTTAAAAAAACGGGTTAAAGAACTCTATGAATAACTGTAAGGATAGCGCAATGAAACCAGAAAAGCTGCTTTTGCTGGAAAAAACAACAATCTCGACAAAAATGTATAGCACACACTTACTGGAGAGCCGGTGAATGGGCTGCTTGGTGAACGCGATCGGGTCATATTTGGATGTCCCGGCTCCCGAGTTTAAATACTCCGGGCAAGTCACCACCTGAAAGCAATCGCTTTAGGCGCACTCAGGATGTGCAATAAACGCGGCCGCCATTTTGTAATGGTCATAAACAGGCATATTCCTCAGTTTGACCGATAGATATGAAAGCAATCCAATGTTTCATTAATCAATATTGGATGATCTTTGTCATCCATTGTGCTCTGTGGCCTACAATAATATCCACGTCGAACTATAATCACCGCCGTTATTTAAGTGGCGTTTTCGGCCTCCATCTTACAATGATTTTTTTATATGGTGAAAGCCGGATGAGGTGAAATTTGCCTCCATCTTAGAGTATTCAAAAAAGTAATATTTTATGGATTTACCCGAGGTGGTTGGCCGCTGGTTAAGTTTTAGAAACGCATAATACGATGTGCGCGACGAGGTATGGTCACAGTCTTTCTATTGGACCTAACTTGATACACTGCCTCAGAGTGATCGTGAAATCATTACATTTCAATTACTTGCTATATTTTTCATTTCACTTCCCAAAGGATGATATGATATGTCAACATCGCCGTTTTTGATTCATTAAATGATCATATGAAGTTATAATTTGAACAAGAAGCATATTGAGCATGGTGCATATGATCTATTACAGCCATTCTCAAACTAAGTGAGAGATGGCCACCATCTTTAAATAGTCTTAAGACAATGGTTTTTAATGAATTTCTCAATAGAGAAATGAGATTACTTTGTACTTGTATTGGTTTATAGTCCTTGACCACTGATTGAGTTCGAAAGGGTAAGAGTTCCTTTTACTGAGATTGATGGTCTGTTTCTTTGTTTTCCCGAATTGGTTGCCCAACTATGGTGCCAACCAATATAATGTTCAATATTAAAAGGAATCATGTTTCTGAAAGGCCATGTCTAATAGTTTTTAAAATGGACATATAATCAAGATGATGAAGTATTAAAGACCATTGAACATAGGCATTCAGCCTAACGAATTTCTTGGTATACTCACAGAATGATATGTTTACATCCACATGATGAAATTGAATAAAATACGATACACATGAAGATTAACACTCCTATTCCTATCATATTCTTATTTAAGAGTCCATGAATCCTTAACAGAGTGTTCAAACAAAGAATAACATAATTTGTGCAGAAAGCAAAGCTAGTCAGCGAAAACTTTGATTAAATATTTCTGATAGATTTAATTAGATGCTCTGCACATATTTATGTGGACCCTTTAGGTATGAAGTTTCACAAGAAATGATAGAATTCATTATTGATATTAAGACCCAAGGGAATAGTCCTCAGACGACATATATGTTCAATTGCATGAAACCAGATCGTTGATTCATTGGGATGTGAATCAACGATCTGGTTTCATGCAATTGAACATATAAGATCTCCCAAAAGGGGGGGCGACAGGGAGGTCCTGCTACGACGGGCTGAAGCAAGTTGGATCTGTCGTCTGAGGACTATTCCCTTGGGTCTTAATATCAATAATGAATTCTATCATTTCTTGTGAAACTTCATACCTAAAGGGTCCACATAAATATGTGCAGAGCATCTAATTAAATCTATCAGAAATATTTAATCAAAGTTTTCGCTGACTAGCTTTGCTTTCTGCACAAATTATGTTATTCTTTGTTTGAACACTCTGTTAAGGATTCATGGACTCTTAAATAAGAATATGGTAGGAATAGGAGTGTTAATCTTCATGTGTATCGTATTTTATTCAATTTCATCATGTGGATGTAAACATATCATTCTGTGAGTATACCAAGAAATTCTTTAGGCTGAATGCCTATGTTCAATGGTCTTTAATACTTCATCATCTTGATTATATGTCCATTTTAAAAACTATTAGACATGGCCTTTCCGAAACATAATTCCTTTTAATATTGAACATTATATTGGTTGGCACCATAGTTGGGCAACCAATTCGGGGAAACAAAGAAACAGACCATCAATCTCAGTAAAAGGAACTCTTACCCTTTCGAACTCAATCAGTGGTCAAGGACTATAAACCAATACAAGTACAAGGTAATCTCATTTCTCTTTTGAGAAATTCATTAAAAACCATTGTCTTAAGACTATTTAAAGATGGTGGCCATCTCTCACTTAGTTTGAGAATGGCTGTAATAGATCATATGCACCATGCTCAATATGCTTCTTGTTCAAATTATAACTTCATATGATCATTTAATGAATCAAAACGGCGATGTTGACATATCATATCATCCTTTGGAAAGTGAAATGAAAAATATAGCAAGTAATTGAAATGTAATGATTTCACGATCACTCTGAGGCAGTGTATCAAGTTAGGTCCAATAGAAAGACTGTGACCATACCTCGTCGCGCTCATCGTATTATGCGTTTCTAAAACTTAACCAGCGGCCAACCACCTCAGGTAAATCCATAAAATATAACTTTTTTGAATACTCTAAGATGGAGGCAAATTTCACCTCATCCGGCTTTCACCATATAAAAAAATCATTGTAAGATGGAGGCCGAAAACGCCACTTAAATAACAGCGGTGATTATAGTTCGACGTGGATATTATTGTAGGCCACAGAGCACAATGGATGACAAAGATCATCCAATATTGATTAATGAAACATTGGATTGCTTTCATATCTATCGGTCAAACTGAGGAATATGCCTGTTTATGACCATTACAAAATGGCGGCCGCGTTAATTGCACATCCTGAGTGCGCCTAAAGCGATTGCTTTCAGGTGGTGACTTGCCCGGGTTATTTAAACTCGGGAGCCGGGACATCCAAATATGACCCGATCGCGTTCACCAAGCAGCCCATTCACCGGCTCTCCAGTAAGTGTGTGCTATACATTTTTGGCGAGATTGTTGTTTTTTCCAGCAAAAGCAGCTTTTCTGGTTTCATTGCGCTATCCTTACAGTTATTCATAGAGCTCTTTAACCCGTTTTTTTAAACTTAAACTATGCTGTTTAAATTCAACAGGTAGCAGCTCCCTCTTTGTTCGCGCTTTATTGTGAATTTGGGGCCAGACACTTGAATGTATAACATTGGAGTATAGCTTTATGATTTGACCGACTAGAGGCTCTAATAGCATTGCAGTTTTTAAACACAGATCTTCGTTTTTTAAACTTAGTAGGCAGTAGCTTTTTGCTATATAACATTGGAGTATAGCTTTATGATTTGACCGACTAGAGGCTCTAATAGCATTGCAGTTTTTAAACACAGATCTTCGTTTTTTAAACTTAGTAGGCAGTAGCTTTTTGCTGACCCTGCTTCAATGACTATTTAGTAAAACATGCATTGTGGGTCTGTCGCTCCTTTTTTCATAGAGCTTTTCGTCCCGTTTTTAAACTTAAATTTTGCTGTTTATATTCAACAGGTAGCAGCCTCTACTCTGTCCGTGTTTTATTGTGGATTCGGGGACAGACACTTAACTGCATAATATTCAAGCATAGCCATAATGATTTGATCGACTAGAGGTTCCAATAGCATCGTATTCTTTAAGTATAAATCTTTGTCGGTTTTTAAACTTAGCAGGCAGTAGCCTTTGTCTGACCCTGCTCTAATGACTACTTAGTAAATCATTGGGGGCTAAATATACAATTACAATCTGAGCAACAACATCGCTGTACAAAGCCCAGACATGTGAAATCTGTGTAATACAAGGGAATATTCTTTCCTTTGAGGCTTCAGCCAGTCATGTTTGGGTAACTGGAGTTTAATAGGCTATTGGTCAAAAACCCCAATTCAGTACAATTTCGGTAGCAGATTTAGTGCGACCAATCTTTTAAGTCTTTTCATTTTCTTTACAGAGAGCAATGGCTTCATTACACATGGCCAAAGATAATAATGGTCCATAACACCGTTTGGATTCATTACATTGGATGACTCCCATATTGGTGTTAAAAATACTTAAGGTATGTTCTATAATCGGGAACAGAAATAAAAAAATGGAATCCTGACACACTCACCATTTATACATGTTCTCCTTTCTCTGATTAGGATTTAATACATTTCCTTTGGAAACCGAGTCTCCATATAGAAATTTGCCTCTATGAATCTTGAAGAGGCAACGTCTTACTTTTTTGGTAAGACCAACAACTGTATCTTATGAAACAAATCAATTGCCAGTGTTTAAAATTAGTTCTTCTTAAACAAAGTAGTCATTGTATATTCTTGTTTTTTGCGTCTCCTCATCATCATAATATGCCATTACCTACTATAATCAAAATATGTTGCTGGTATTAATTAACATTGAAAAAATTTCATTAAAGTGCTTTTTCAGCAGGTTGTTTGAGATTAGAAGCTCATAATGATATAATGACCATACAGTTTATATTTCCATTTGACATGCGAGACTCACTTGAGTAGTACAAATGTAAATTTATTGTATTTTATGTAAATATAGCCGGATCACATTGTTCATATTTTTTAACTTATTGTTATGTCAATTCGTCTTATATGTTGTAAATATTGTAAATATAATGTATATCGTATGTACTTATTTGTAGCCCTGAAGAAGTCCTTGATGGACGAAACGCGTAGGCTACAATCTATCTTTTAAGAAGAGTTTTGAATAAAGAATTGGAACGACATCAGACCTGCTGAATCATTCTTTGAACACTTTTCTCATTTACCGTTGCAATTTGAATTTGTTTTTGGTGTGCTGGATCGTTTCTTTGTATTTTAATGTTTGGTGGGATCTTGTATCCTAGGGGACTTACGGGTATTGAGTCTCAGATCCTTGGCACCCAGTTAGCTCAAATCACCTATTACCCCACACAAGGGATAAGTGCAGTCACTATTGCCCCATACCCTATCTCACTGTGTTTTGCCCTAAGTGCGATATGCCTGCTGACCTGAACTGCGGGTGCTCAAGTCTGCACGTGGCAAAGAGCGTTGATCCAATAAACACGAGTGCATCAGCGCTTACATTACAGTCAAGTCTCCTACCTGTTGGTCACTCACCATATGGGTTTACCGGTGCAGGGGATATCGTGTGCAAGAACGCTCAGGCTGGAAGCTGTCCATTGTTTCTTCCTCTCAGCTGATGGCTTTGTAGACGGAATTGCTTCAGAATGGAGTGCTTCTCAGAAAACACTTGGGAATACTGGACTCTGACGCTGGATCCAGAATAATCTGCATCAGTGACTGGGCGTGCCTGCTTATATGCTGTTCAGGGGGGTCATGGAGGCTGAGACTTGTGATGTTGTCTCTCGAGAGGCCACACATATGGGGAAAGCTATCGGTGCAAACAGTATGGGGGAATAAGATGATTGAGTATGTCAAAACATAATGGTGAGGATAGTTATCAGTGCATACATTACATGGTACTGTCACTTGTCTCATGCTATCATTGCATAGCATACATTACATGTACACAGCATTTGCACCATAACAGTGTCCCAATCTATTTATATACAGAATTGCTCAAATGTTCAGAGCCACACAAGTCACTGTGGATTCATTCCACTTCATACTAAGCAGAGTATGGATGCATACCATGCCATATGCCAGAAATGCTGCTGTCACCATACTGAGAGTGGTGTTGCTGTTACACCATTGACAATATACCCCCTACTGCATTGCAGCATGATAGGATAGCGAACGGATTGGGACACTGAGTTTTTGGGGGCTCCCAGGCCTGAATAGTCTCTATCTTGGCCTGGAGGAGCTGCACCTTACCCCTCACCCACAAGGTGCCCTAAGTACACCATAGACCCCTGCCCTATCTGTCACTTACTGGCCTTGATTTGTAGGTCTGCATGTTGCAGGGCCTGAAGCACTTCTTGCAGGTGAACAAGGTTGTATTTCTAGCTGCTACTGAAGACAGCTATGTTATCCAAAAGGCAGCACTGAAGTCCTCCATACCAGCCAAGACCTACTTCATCAGCCTCTGGAAGGTGGTAGGGGCATTTTTCAGAACAAAGGGCATCCGTTTGAACTGAAAGTGGCCCTCTGGAGTGGAAAAGACTGACCTCTCTTTAGCCCCTTCAGTTAGGGCAATCTGCCAGGACCCTGATGCTAAATCAAAACTACTCAGGGACTTGGCAACCCCCAAACTGTCAAAAGATTTGTCAGCTCTGGGGATGGAGTGAGCATCAGTCTTATTAACTGAGTTGAGCCCTCCCATTCCACACAGAACCAGAGTTCTAGGGTGGCCCCCCATTAGCAGCTTTTGTTACCAGCACCATTGGGCTCGGGGAGGGGCTACTGGAGTGCTAACTCCAACAACTTAGAAACCTCCGCTTTGATGCTGGTCCTCACTTTATCAGACAACCTGCATAATTTGTTTTTGACAAGGGGGCTGTCTCCAGTGTCAATATCATGGTTACACAGATGTGTAAGCCCAGGTGTGAGGGAAAACAGAGAGGCAAACCGTCCAAAGTACTGATCGCAGTCCCTCTGCTGTTCTGGGCCAGAGTAGGGGAGAGGATGATGTCTTCCACTGGAACCATATTTCTCCTTTGATGACAGGAGGCCAGGGAGAGGATAGCTCTCCTTGTCGTTCCCATCATCTGTCACCAGCAGCATGGTGACCTCAGTCCTCTCATAGTGTGGCCTGAGGCGGTTGATATGGAGGACTATTAAGGAGTGTCTGGGGATCTTGACATCCACCAGGTCAGAGGCCTCCCCCTTCCTCTGAACTACCTCATAAAGCCCAGTCCAATGGTCTTGGAGGGCCCTGGACTCCACTGTCTCCATTACCCACACATTCTGCCCAGGCTGGAATTCCACAAGGCTTGACATCTGGTTGGTCATACCACTGCTTCATAACCTCCTGGATAGCCTCCAAGTTCTCAGAAGCTTTCTTCTAGAACTTGGCTATCTGGTTTCTGAGGGATATCATGTAGTCAACCATATCCTGGGGGGCTGTTCTTGGGAGCTTGCTCTCACCCCTCCTTAACCACACTGAGAGGTCCCCTAACAGGGTGGCCCAACAGATGTTCAAACAGGCTGAATCCAACCACCTTCTGTGGCACCTCTCTGTAGGCAAAGAACAGGTGTGGTAAGAGGATGTCCCACTTTGGCCTCATGGGCTCAGGCAGGCCAATAATCATGCGCTTCATGGTATTATTAAATCTCTCAACAAGTCCATTTGTTTGTGGATGGTAAGGGGTGGAGAACTTGTAAGTTACTCTACACTCCTTCCACATTGACTTCATGTATGCAGACATGAAGTTGGTGTGCCTGTCAGACATCATTTCCTTGGGGAACCCCATGCTAGTGAAAATCCTCATCAGAGCCCTATCCACTGCAGGTGCAGATACAGTCCTCTGGGTATCTAGTAGCATGGTCCACCAAGACCAGGATAAACCTGTTGCTTAAGGCTGTCTTGTGGTACAAGGGTCCTACAATGTCAATGTCCACCCTTTCAAAGTAAATGCCAATGATAGCTAAGAGATTCAGGGGAGCTTCCAGCTATTTCCCTTTCTTCCCAGTGGCCTGGCAGGTTAAGCAAGTACTACAGAATGCATCTGAGGAACTCCTCCTCTGGGACCGATAGAAGTGCAGACAAGCTTGGCAAAGGTCTTCTCCTGCTCCAGATGTCCTGCCATGAGTCACTCAGGAGCCAGCTTCAGTAGGAAGGTCCTGTAGCATTGGGGGAGTACCAACACTTCCGTTGCCCCATGCACTGGTGCCTTAGGCTCACGATACAGAAGGTTGTTCTCCCAAAATATGAGGTGATCTCCAGAGGTATCACCAGCTGCCTGGGTTTCAACTTGCTGCCTCATGTCCTTCAGGGTTGAGCACTCTCTCTGTACCTTACAGATTTCCTTCCCGGTAGGTTCCCCTTCTGTTGCTATCCTGCAAGCTCAGGCAGGCCACCAATGGAGGCAATGTTCTCCTCGGTAGGCTCTGGGGCAGTCTCCCCCGTTGGCCCATCCACCTGTACCATGGGACATTCAGGGGCTGGTTTCCCACAATCCTTGCCCTTCCCTCTCTTGGCAGCTGTCTGGGCCATTTTTCCAGGCTCCATACCTCCTTGACTCCCTCCCTGGGCAGCCATGAACCTGGTGATCATACGGACCCACTCAGGCAACCCCAACATTTCCAGGTGTGACCTGAGCTCCACTTCCTTCCTGACAGCTTGCTCCAGATCCTGCCCTAACAGACAGTCCACAGGCATGGCAGGGATCACAGCAATTTTCAGTAGACCTGAGAACCCCCATTCAAAGGGAATAAGAGCCACAGGGTATTAACTCTCCTGGTTGTCTGCTACTACAACCTGATTGAATGTACTGGATATCATTTTCTGTGAGGATAAGTGCTCCTCAGAGCCTCCACCCTATGCCCATTGATGGTGACCCACTGACTGTAGTTGAAAGTACTTGAAGACATGTGGACCTTGGGCAGCATCTCCTTGTCACCCTGGAACACTAGGGTAACCTCACTGATTTCCTCCACACTAACTGGAGTCATCTCCTCCCCAAGCACTACACTATCCAATCCCAGGGTTTGCCCTCTACTTGGGGGTTGTGACCACTTGGGATCCCTCTTGATGTGCCCATGCTCATAACACTCATACCACTTGGGGACAGATTTGGTATGGAAGCCTTTTTATGTAGGCCAGATAGGGATTGGAACACTTTCCCTTAAGAACTATTTTGGGGGCCTTCAGAGAACTTCTTCTTTTTATCTCCACACTCCTTCTTCTGGTGGGAACCCTGACCACCCTTTTGAGAGTCCCCCAAGATGCCTTTTAGGACACTCTGGTGCTGACCCAGAGGTCTGCCTCCTCAGCAAGCTTGCTGGGGTTAGTCGGCTTGCTAGCTACCAGGTGTTGGTGCAGTTCGCAAAACAGCTATTGAGCGTGTGCTCCCTCAGAATCAGGTCGTACAGTCCAAAAAAGCATCCACTTTGCTGTTCCTCACTCAGACCTTCAGTGCCTTGCTGGAATAATCTAAGAAGTCCACCCAGGACTGGTTTGGGATTTTGTGGCTGTCCCTGAACCTCTGTCTGTACTTCTCAGGGGTTAGCACAAATTTGGTCAGAAGAATGTCTTTCGTGGGGGCATACTTGGTTTGGTTTGCTACCTCTCGTGTGAGAAGTGTGTCTCTCTCCACGTGGGCACGTACCTCGGCAAGCTACACCCCAGTACTCATCTGGAACCTTGTTTACCCTCAGAGCTACTTTGTTTGTTGAGAACCATTTACCTATATAATCTCTCCACCTCATAACTGGGCACCAGGTTCTTGGGTATGTGGACCCTCACCTCTCCAGTGGGCACTGCTGGTGCAATGCCAACAATTGTGCTGGATTCCACTTGCTTAGCTTTCATGTTCAGCTTCTTGAGACTGAGCTCAGGTGGCAGCCTCTTCTTTTCCATCCGTAGCTTGGCCATAATTTTGAGTTTACTCTACTCTCTCCTGTCCTCCATCTCCTCTGGGGTCAGGCCCCTGGCAGACACACGGCTGCCTGCTCCATCCCTGGCATCCCGGGCATCCTGGTCATCTGCTGGGGTTAAGTTGGGCTCTTCGGGCAGTTCGGGACCCTGGGCTGGGTCCTTTCTCTCCTCATCTTCTGTTTTTGCTGCCTCCTCCTCATTGTAATCCATATCTTCCTCTCCTTGGGCGGATTGCCATCATTGCACCTCCCAAAGGCCATGAGAGCTACCTGGAAAACAAGTTTGGTAGCCCGTTTCTCTGCCTCAGCCCCTTTGCTTGTAGAGTTTCAGCAGCTCAGCCCTGGTGAGGGTGTCAATGTTGCACAGATCCATCTCCATGGTGCAAAGAGGAAGGTAGGGCACTTAAATTAAAAAAAGGAGAAAACAGTCAATGGAAAACTAAGGAAGAATTTAAAAGGGGTCACTCTGATGTCCAATTATTTATCTGTGATTTGTGTGTAACACAAATCACTGTATGGTACAGCACAAACACAATTCCTGATCCACACCACTGAACACCAATGTCTGAGATTGGATTTTTGGTTGACTGGGGTGTGAGTCCTGGTGAAGCAACAGCCACAATCCCTTGCAGGGTGAACCACAAGAAGTCACTAAATTAACCTGTGCTCCACCCTGGGTAGCTTGGCACAAAAGCGGTCAGGCTTAACTTAGAGCCAATGTGTAAAGTATTTATGCAGCACACATACAGTCATAAAGTGGAAAAAACAAGAAAAATCCCAAACCAATTTAGAAAATAGAGAAAATGTTAAGAAATCATTTGACACCAACACAACAAAAAAGCAGTAGAACCGGAGTTATGAATTTTTAAAGTTTACAGTGAAAACTTGTTCCTAAAAGTTCAAAGTGCCATCCACAGACATCTAGTCACGCAAGACCTGCCAAAGTCAAAAAATATGGCTGACCGCAATGGAGCATGGGTCAGATACACAAAGTGCATTGGGTCTGGTTAGTGCTTACCTTTGGACTCAGAATAAATTTTGAGAAAAAGTGTCTGAGAAGGTAAGGTTCATCGGATCAAGGCTGCAGGAGGTGTCCGAGGAGGGAGCATCGTCGTAAGATGGCTTTGAGTCGAAGTCTCAGTGAAGGTTTCTACTTTCAGACTTAGCCACCAAAATGGAAGTTGAACATTTTGGGGAGGGACGAAGCAGAGGGCTGTAGCTACAGATAGTTCCACAAAGTCGGATACCCCTTTGGCGAAGGACTGATGAAAAGGATTTGCTGCTGCAGGGACTAACATAGCAAGAGAAGCAATAAAGTAAATCCGACTGGCGATGCAGTTCGGGCGGATAGGTGAGCAGGTTGGTTACAGTTTCCTTCTGGTTCTCAGAGCAGTTTTTGGCCAACATTTTTTAATGTCCTCAGTTTGGGGAATTGGCCATCTGGGTACCTTTAGCCCAACAACTAAGGGTCCAGGACTGGTGGGACACCTCTTAGGGGTTCAGGACTCCCTCAGGATGGGTCAGGTGCGGGTGCAAGATGGTGGGAGCCTTTAATGTCTTTGTGGCTCTGAACAGGAGGACAGCTAACTAGCCCATCAAATCACTCTGAGAGTCCTGGGCACAGGTGAAGATGTAGGGCTCAATGGCAGGGCTGGCCTCTGAGGGTTCAAGGCAGGTTCCAGGCAGCAAAGCAGTCCTTCCAGGTACCCCAGCAGTCTGGCAGAGTCCACAGCAGGTCACAGCAGCAGGCAGTCCTCTTATAGTCCTTCCTCAGGTCCAGTAGTGAAGTGAAGAGTGGGCCAGAAGGTCCTATTTTTGTACCCTGGTGCCCTTCTTCTGGAAGAAGGGAGAAGCTTCTGGAAAGGTTTGTTGAAGTGCCTGGAATTTCCTGGCTCCCCTGCCCTGGCTCCAATCTGACTACAGTGACAACACAGGGTAGTTAACCCTTTGTGTGAAGGCAGAGCAGAGGCTATTCAGTTGTAAGTGGGGTTGTGCTCATTTCCGCCCCACCATCCTGCCAGCAGATGGCCCATTGAGGCCCACCTAATCGCTCAATTATGTGTCTGTCTGGGAGGAATTCTCAAAGTCTAACTGTCAGCTACACCCACTCATGTGACCCAAGGCAGGCTGCATGCACAAAGAGCTAAGGGCAGGAATATGACAACTTTCTTAAAGTGGCATTTTCAAAATTGTAATGAAAAATCTGACTTTACCATTAAAGAGGGTTTATCATTCCAATTTCATTGATACCAAACATGACATAGCTACTAGCTGCCAATTGCAAATTAGTTTAGCACTTCTTAAATGTAATAAAGAATTTCCAATGTTATCCCATGGGACGGGCAGGCTTCACCATGGTGAAAAGTGAATGTAGGAATTTTGTCAGTATCAGGACATATAAAACTTAAAAGTACATTTCCAACATTTAGTTACACAACACCCTGACATATGAGCTACCTAGGGTCTACCTTGGGGTTGACATAAGTAATAAAAGGGGAGTTTAAGGTCTGGCAAGGGGGATTTAATGCCAAGTCGACATGGCAGTTTAAAACTGCATTCAAGCTGCAATGGCATTTCCTGGTCATTTTAAGATTGCTTCTTAAGTGGGTGGCACAATAAGTGCTGCAGGCCCACTGGTAGCATTTAATTTACAGGACCTGGGTATATGGTATACCACTCTACAAGGGACTTATAAGGATATTAAAATGGCAATTAGGTGTATGCCAACCAGACCATGTTTAAAGGAGTGAGCATAAACACTTTAGAACTGGTTAGCAGGGGAGGAGGCGCGCAACGCGATCCAAGATGGCCGCCTAGCTGCGGAGCTCCGCATCGCGTCAAAGATCGCCGATGTGATTCCGGCGTTAAAAAAGGGATTTTCGGCTGCCTGCGGGCATTTTCTGATATCGGAATGCCTACTCCTCGAGATGTTGCCTCCAGCGCTAATTTATTCCTTTAATGGGCTGAATTATCACAGGTGATGTCTTTTTTCTACTGCAGCGACCGCCATTTTGTATTTTACTCGGTGCATTTTTTTTTTTTACCTTAGAGCACCCTATTCTCTTCAGGAATGTCGTTTTTCCTGCAGTTTTTTAAGCCTTAACTCCTACTCAGCTCATATTACTTCTCTTTTTCTCACATTGTTGAATGACTTTTTCTGCCTGCTGAGAGGAACTTCAGTCTACATAAGTTTTTGATATTAGCGTGCTGTGTTTTTTGCGACTTTCTCTCTCCCAATTTGTTACTATGGAGCGCTGTTCTTAATTTTAAAGAAACATTTACTTGTGGAGATTTCATCTTTGTCGCAGTATCCTTTACTGTTTGCTTAAACTGAGACATAAGGAATTCCTGTCAGTTCTTTGCGCTAGCTCATGGGAAGAAGCAAAGATCTACTACGTTCTGCCAAGAGTCATTCTCCTAACGTACCAGCTCCTCGCTCTACTCTGAATTCACCCTTACATAGCTCCTCACAGTCATTTGAGGAAATGGCGCAGTCAGTGTCTTCTCGTTCTATGACTCTGCCTGCTTCTGCTCCTAAGACACAATTGCCTTCATCTACAAATAAAAGAGTCAAACAAGATCAACCGTCTCCTCCTAAATCAATGTCCCCTATCTCGTTGGAAACTGTCCTGGAGGAGATACGGGCATTGCGACCTTTCATTGAAGACACTAATTTTCGCTTACAGACTTTGGATAATAAGTGGTCAGATATGGACTCTCGTCTATCTTCTGTGGAGCAACAGATAAGTGACATACAGGATTCATCGACTAGAATTTCACATTTGGAGAAAGAGGTCTTGCAACTTAAAAACTTAAAAAACCGTCTGAGGACCTTGAAAATAGAAACCAACGTAATAATCTTAGTTTGTATGGCCTTCCTGAAGGTCTTGAAGGAGATGACCCTGTTGCCTTTTTCACCACTTTCTTGCCACAGCTCCTTTATCTCTCCACATCAACCAAGCTAAATATCTAGCGTGCACACCGATTAGGTCCACGCTTGTCTTTCTCCTCTGCTCCTTCTAGACCCCGTGGAGTAATTCTTCTATTTTTAGAATTTACTGATCTTCTAAAAGTCTTAAATGCAGCTAAACTCAAGAAACAGCTTTCCTGGACTGGTACTAGACTGTTCATCTCTCAAGATGTCTCGTCAGCCACCGCCAAGCGTCGTAAGGAATTTCTGGACCTTCGCCCTGCTCTTCGTTCTCTTGGTGCAAGATATGGATTATTTCACCCTTGCTTGTTTAAGGTTACATTCTTGAATAAGACTTCTTCATTTGAAAGTCCTGCTGATCTCAGAAAATTCATTCAATTTCACTCTCCATCTTCACTGGAAATTGCTGGTCCTTCATCTTCAAATTGATTCTTCTTACCTTGTTTATTGTATTTGTTCCCTTCTGTCTTTATTGTAACATGTTTCCTTGTTAACTGGATCGCTCTTTTTATTTCGTGTTTCTCATTATGTTCTATTTTTATTGTCTTTTTACAGATTTCATGGAATTTGGTTTCTATTCGCCTTATGTTCCAGATATTATTGGTGTTACGTATGGCGTTCTGATGTGGTGTGTTGCCCTCCCTGTTGGGTGTGCTGTCTATGTTTTGTCCGTTGCCACCCCTCATTTTACCCTTGTTCCTCTGTAAGGTATGTATCGCAGTCGTCAGACTTATGACATGTACTGTCTCTTCTTGTTCTTTCTTTTTTCTCCTTTTTTCCTCTTTCCTTGTAGTGATGCATTCCCCTCCCTTTCCCTTATAGTATTCTATTATTTCTTTATTCTATGTATCTCTCTCAACGATTATGCTCTTTTCTTAGCATGTTCTTTAAGCTCGTATATTATTGTTAACTTTGTTGTTTTATATATAATGTTATTTCTTTTCCATTCAGAGTTGTTACATGGAATGTAAAAGGTTTTAATAATCCTATAAAAGGCAGAGAATCATTTCCCATTAAGCCTCCTACAACCCTGATTTAGTCTTGTTACAAGAGACCCATTTAACGGAAATTGAGGCACTTAAGCTTAAACGTAATTGGGTTGGTTCAGTTTTTGTTTCCCCCACTAATACAAAAAAGAATGGTGTCATTATTTTATGTCATAAGAATTTGAAATGCTCTAATATTATGCAAGACATAGATACTGAAGGTAGATGGATTTTGGTTAAATTGCTTGTTAATAACGTTCCTTTAACTGTATTTAATGTTTATGGTCCGACACAACCAGATTATACTTTTTGGCCCACTATTACAAGTAAATACTTTCAACATAAAGATGACTTTTTATACTTGGAGGCGATTGTAACCAGATTATAGACCTCTTCATTGATCGCAAATCACAGGTACGTTTTATTCCCCACAAGACTCATAAGCAATTTCATAGTACAATCATACAGACACACCTTGTAGATGCATGGAGACTCTGTAACCCGGATCGGACAGAGTTTTCTTTCTTCTCTCCTCCACATGGCTCCCTAACTCGTCTAGACTATATTTTCCTATCTAAACCTTTAGTTCAAAATTTAATTTCTTCCTCGATTGAACCCATTTTGATTTTGGATCATGCTCCAGTGATTGTTGATTTTGATCTGCTCCGTTCGCACTCCAAATCCTCCAGATGGAGATTCAATAATTTCCTTTTGCAAGACCCAGTTTTTTCCTCCTCTTTCACTTCTTTTGCTGAGGATTTCTTTTCTCTTAATGAGACCCTGTCAATTTCTCCTGATGTGGTATGGGATAGTTTTAAAGCTACTGCTCGAGGGTTTATCATTGATTTTGTCGCTAGGAAAAAAAGCAGAATCTTAGCCCTGTTAACCAATATAAATTGTTTGGAACATCAATTTTATACTTCTTCCTCAGACACCACACTGCAACAACTTGTCTGTGCTAAATTGCACTTTAATAAAATCTCTACAGATAACGCCTCTTCTACTTTATTTCAAAGTAGCGCCCTGTATTACGGTGGACGAAATAAGGTTGGTTCACTTCTCGCTAATTATCTTCAATCTAGGAAGGAAAGGGTATTGATAGACTCTATCCAATCAGCTGATGGTAAGCATATATGTAAAGATCAGGATATTTTAGATGAGTTTAAAAAATTTTATGAGAATTTATATACTCCAGAAGCGCCAGCCTTGGATGCTTCTATTGATACATACCTTAGCAATATTCCCCCTCCTTCTTCTACTGATCTTGACTTTTCTTCCCTAGACACTGATTTATCACCTCAGGAAGTTGCTACCACCCTTAACTCTCTAAAGAAAAATAAATCACCTGGCCCAGATGGTTTTTCGGTTGAGTTTTACCAACATTTTTCCAATTTACTACTCCCAAAGTTTTTTAAACTTCTCCAATATTTTTGCATAACTGGTAGGGCAAGCAGAACCTTCTTAGACGCTTCTATATGTCTAATTCATAAAGAAGGAAAAGATCCCAAATTCTGTAAGAATTATCGTCCTATATCCTTGATAAATGTTGACTATAACATTTTTGCTAAACTTTTAGCTTTACGTCTTGAATCCTTCCTTCCACATTTAATTGGGCCTGAACAGTGTGGTTTTGTCAAAGGCAGACTAACTACTGATAATTCCCGACAATTTTTTAATGTTTTAAACAAGGCTTCTTCATTATCTTACCCCTTAGCCGCGATTTCTATACACGCGGAAAAGGCCTTTGATAGGGTTGACTGGTCTTTTCTTTTTAAATCCCTTAGTTGGCATGGCTTTGGTCCTAAGTTAATTTCTCTTGTCTCCTTACTTTACTCCGCACCTATGGCATTCACCATAGTTAATAGTCTTGTTTCCAATCGTTTTTCACTTCATCGTGGTGTACGTCAGGGTTGTCCCCTTTCTCCTCTTTTATTCATTTTGTCCTTTGAACCTTTTTTATCTCGGATCCGCCACAATACTTCTATTTCTGGCTTTCTTTATGGAGATCATCACTTGAAACTTTCTGCTTACGCAGATGACATTCTATTTTTTATTTCAAATCCACAGTCCTCTCTTCCTCCGTTACTACAAGAAATCTCGGGTTTTTCTGTAGTGTCAGGATACAAAATAAATGCAGATAAAACGGAGATTCTTCCTATCTCTAAGTTTTGTTTTAAGGAGCAATTTGATATAACCGGTTTTCGCTGGAACTGTTTCAGAATCAAATACCTTGGTGTTTGGTTTACAAATTCCATTTTAGATTCTGTTAAAATAAATATGAAGGATGCTCTTGACCGCATTTCCAAACTTCTTTCTTCTTGGAATCCTCTTTTTCTTTCCTGGTGGGGTCGTCTTGATTCCATTAAAATTATGATTCCTCCAATTTTACTATATTTCTTTTCAATGATTCCAGTTCATGTCCCCCTTACCTACTTTAAGAAAATAGATTCTATAATTTCCAAATTTTTGTGGAACAACAAAAAACCTAGGATTTCTCTATCTCATCTAAAAAAGCCTAAATCTTCTGGAGGTGTGAACTTCCCTGATTTTCGTGTTTATCATAAAGCCTTCTGCCTTAAACAAGCTTCTTTTTGGCTCCTTACAGAAATCCCTCCTACTGTTCCATTATGGGTTACTATTGAAAGATGTTTGTTAACCCCCTTATCTTTTAAAGAGATTCTCGTATTTACCACTAAGGTTACTCTCACGTCTCTTCCACTATTTAGATATACATGTTCATTATTAAGACCTCTTTATGAACAATTTTTTTTATCTAGAAACATGTTCTTACGCTCCCCTATCTGGTACAACCGTCTTATTACTATCAATAATAGACCCTTGTTTTGGAGTTCCTGGAGAAATAGAAACATTATTTGGGTCCAAGACTTGTTTGATGGTATTTCTCCTTGCTCCTTTCCTCAATTCCAAGCTAACTTTAATTGCCCGCGTTCGTTTTTGCTGAAATTCTCGATTCTTATGGAAGTGATTTTAGATGTTTTCTATTCCCTTCCTCCTGAAGATTCTCTGTCTACTCCAGACCCACTTCTTAAAATTCTACGGGTTCTTCCAAAAGCTTCCTTGATTTATAAATATTTCTATTCTGTTGATCCAAAACGGTCCAAGACTAAAATAGAGACTGCATGGGAAACGGATTTGGGTTGTGAATGGAGCATTGATTTATGGAATAAGATCTGGGCTAGATCCTTAAAAATATCTAGATCAGCCTCTACCACTCAGTCTATGTTTTATCTTTATCACAGATTATTCTATACTCCCATCTCCATAGCTAACTTTAGGCACACTAACAATAAGACCTGTTGGTCTTGTGATTCACCTCCAGCTGATTTATTTCACCTCTTGTTTTTATGCCCTCCTGTAGCTTCTTTTTGGCTACAAATCTGGTCCCGCATGTTAATCATTTTTAACTTAACTACTCCTATATCAAACACTCTTATTTTTATGGGGAGCCTTTCAGCTTCCTTAAGCTTATCATCTCACGAAAAAGGGTGGTTTGATTTGATGTTAGCTTTAGCGTTTCAACATATTACAATGAATTGGAAATGTTCAGCAAAACTTTCTATCAGAGCATGGTGGAACATCGTTTGTCAATATCATAGACTGGATACTGCTTTTGCCTCCCGTTGGAATCCACATGTTAATAGAGACTTATTTTGGTTACCGCTGACTACTTATCTGAATAAGATTTCAATTAATCAACTATCTCGCAATTGTTCTGAAAATTTCCAACCTCCATGATTTTCTTTTTTCTCTCTGCCTTTTTCTCTCTGTTTGCTTCTCTTTGTTTGCTTGCCTTTAAGGTTGTTGTATTAATATATAATTAGGTTATTATATTCGTTTTGTGTCTTTAGAGCACTATTATTATTCCTTCTCCTGCTACAAACACATACAGCAAATTTAGAAACACATACAGCAAATTTAGAAAACTACTCAAAGCTTTTCTATACTAATTTGACTTTGGCACATATCTAACCAGGATCTGCTCACAGCGCCGAGATGCCCCCGGGTGAGACGTGCGCTATAGTAAATTCTATTAACATAACAAAGTATTTTCTTTTCTATATTTCCATCTTTCCCTCCTCTCTTCCCCCCTGCTCCTATATAATCTTTAAAATGTAAACAGCTTTCTACTATTTTACTGCCTATTTGTATCTCATATGTTTATTATTAAGTTGTTCGCTTATGGCCTATGTCTTATGTATAACATTTATTCAATAAAGCTTGTTAAACATAAAAAAGAACTGGTAGCAGTGGCAAAGTGGCCAGCAAAAACAGATTTTAAAAAAAATTGGAGGTAAGTAGGTAAAATGTTTGGGGGAAGAGTGAAAGACCACCCTAAGGCTGATAGGTATATCAGGCCAGCTGTACGAAGCTCCAGAATACTAATTTGCAAATTGTGTTGAATTCCAAAACGCAATTTGGGAATCGGTATTCGTGTTATATCATAGATCTACATTCTAAATTCCCAATTTAGTATGACTCGCATTTGCAATTTACCGATTCTCAAACATCGAATTGGTAAATTTGAAATGCATTTGCAAATTGTGATAATCCCATTTGGGGCTGTTTCATGAAATTACAATGAGGAAGTGCTAACAACACAAGCTCTATGGAGGCCTTGAGAACATTGAGGACTTCATGCATTGTTTACTAGGCAAACAGTTAAGGGATGTTTTGGTGCAATACCTACATATTGACCACATGTCAAGAGAAGAGGCTGAGAAGGATAGTGGAGGAAGAAAGCACAAACTCAAATTCAGTGAGAAGGAGTTAGTGGTACTCACTGAACAGTGTATGGCTCATAATGATGAACTTTTCGGAAAGAGCTCCTTTACAGTGCCGGTTTACCAGAAGAAAAAATAATCTGGAAAGGGATTCAAGAGAAATTTAACTCTGTGGGAGTTACTGAACCTACCATCAAGAGATTGACGAAAACATGGTACGGTCTAAGATATAGAACCAAAGAAAAAAATTGCAATGTGTCTAACAGAGGCAGGTGCACAGGTGGAGGACCCTCAACTAAGCTGCAACCAACACAGCTGAGGCCTTAATATATTCAACCTTAATGCACGAGAGCATTGTAGGTTTACAATATTGATAACTCTAGACCACCCTGTACATCTAAAGGTAAGTGTAAAAATACTAATCTTAGCATTTAAACTTCTAGTCATAACCCAAGACTAAACTAGTATTTAAAAACACAACTTCCACTTGAGACTCATTTTGGGATTTATTTTACTGTTGTGTTAGGGGATATGTAGGACATACATTTAAGTGTAACTATAACATACATAGAAACTTTATTAACAATCATACATACATTACGAAATGTGAAATGAAACACACTAGAAGCTTATGTAGCTGGGAATTGAACGGTTAATGTATCCTTTGAAATTACAAAATAATTTATTTAAAGGTCAGCACAGTCACAGAACATTGTATATAGCACAGATGTACCATTATAGAGACCCAGGGGCCGATTCCGATCTTGGCCGGTAGGGCTCCGAATCGGACTCGGCATTACCGGATCCGATTCGGAGCCCTGTTTCCCGACCGAGTCGGACGTGCGTCCAGTCGAGCGAGTACGATGCGAACGTACGCGAAATCGCCGACCGACTCGTTCGCGGGACCCAACCGCTCCGACCGAGTCGCACGGACACAACTCGCACCGCGCAATGGAGACGTCCCCCTGCCGGGTAAGTACGATGCGCGCCGCAAGCAGTCCGACCGACTTGCGCCGCCTGGCTCAAAAGAGCAGTCGGAGCCGCACTTTGGGGGTCCATGTCGGACCCCCCTGTACGCCTAGCCGCGCGAGACGCACACAGGGGGGACCCATGGGTCCCCCCTACCTGTGCATGAACGGCGCGACCAGCTTCGACGCGTACCCGCTGTAGGGGCGCCCTTGTTCGCCTCGCACCCATTGAGTCAATGGGAGCCCGCGTACGCGTTGTACGACCGGCTCCCATTGACTTCAATGGGAGTCCGACCGAATCGAGTCCGATAGCATGCGAACGCATCGTACTCGTTCGGTCGGACTGCTAGGGTCCGATTCGGTCGGAAATCTCTCCGGGTCCGGCTCGGTCCGAGAGATTTCCGGCCTGAATCGGAATCGGCCCCCCAGTATAGAGACGGCAAGAGTCAGAATCAGAGGCACAAAGTCTGACATGGAGGGAGGCAATGAGCCAACCCCCTTTGTGCTTTCAAGACACAGACCAACAGTGCCAGATTTTTCCAAAGGACTCGTAAGAACCTACAAAACCCAGAAAAACACCACACCCTGCTTTAATAGAAAGGCAAATGTGCATGACGTGTTTACTCTGTGTAGTGGAGTCACAGTGCTTCGACTCAAATATCTTATGATCCTGCGGCACCAAATGATGGGGCAGAAACCGTAGGTTTGTTTTATGGTTTAGAGGCCTTTATGTTGGCAGTGCAGCCCCTGCAAGATAAAAGCATATAAGGTGTTATTAAACAGTGTGCATTAACAAAATCATGAATTCCATCAAAGATGGTTTAGATAAGCTCAGAAATACTACTGACAAATTTGATTACTTAAGAGAGGCAGTAACCAACTTATGTTCTGTTATGCAGCAAGTAAGTGTCTGACGCAAACATCAGCTATATAGCTCATGCATTATTGGGTTTACTAGATCAATTAACTCTTTCTTATCCTATTACTATTTTATCAAGGCACATGGTTAACATGCAAGTTGAGATGGGGCACAATAGTGTAGATTTTGCATGCTGCCATGTGCAGGGACTCAGTGCCTTAGAGAACATTCAAACACACAAATAAGCTGCTGCTCGAGAGTTAGTTGGTGGTGAAAGTGAAGAGGCTCAAAGTCTCAGGCTGCTGAGACTTAAAGCCTCTTCACTTTCACCACCAACTAACTCACAAAAAAGCCTGTTACTGAAGACATTAGTGTGTGACTGTGTCGCATTTTTAGTTAAGCTACATGCGGTGATGTCTCTGCAAATGAAAATATTGGAACAAGGGATTGATGGTAGAGGGAGAAGAACACATTAGGGATATTTGTTTAAATTTCAAATTATTGGTTTGCCCTTTGTCACAAATTAATAATGTAATCAGTGTTAAGCTTGTCAACACATGGATACCTTTTTGGAAACATTGATAGTAATTCAAGGTCTGTAATATAGGATAATTTTGTGTTCAATAACAGCAAAACTGTTGTCTTGTGCTTTGAGCAAACTATTATTTTTACACTAACCTTGAAAATAATGAGCAGTTTTGGCTGCTCATTGTACTCTTCCTTTTGCAGCTCTTAAAGCTTCTTATGGTAGATGGGTAAGTGGATTTATCTCTTCAGTATCAAAATCCATATTAGGATCAACATATAAGCACTGTCTACTATGACAAAACATTTTTATATTAATACATATGAAAAAGCACCCAGGCTTGATATGTGTACGATTATCAAACCACATAGCATGCAAATACCTATCATCAAAGTCTCCTTTAGATAGACAATTGTAAATCCCACTCTGTCTTTTTATGTAGGAGTTGTGTATGTTGCCTAGGAAACGTACAACCATGTCAGTGATAACAGAGAATGCAGCACACACAACCAGTAGGTTTCAAGAATGAGTATTTTTTGTGATTATGAAACTAATTTGGAGATTGTGTGCATATTGCTACATAAGTCCCATCTACACAGCCAATTAGATGTGGGTAATGCGCAATACGATAAAAGAACAAGTTACTTACCTTCGGTAATGATATATCTGTAAGAGACATAGATTAGTTATAGATTCCTTACCTGTAGAAATACCCCCAGGCGTCAGACTGGATCAGGAGAATTTTTTTGTCAGCAGTACCCCTGCGCGTCGAAAGGTGGCGTCGGTCGACTCTGCGTTCGTCGTTGGCAACGTGGTCGCCGGGATGACGTCGCAGTAGCTGCTTAGACGCCGCCCTCGCGCGCTGACGTCAGTTCTTTTACACAACATTCCACACCAGAAGCGCAGAGCCATGCAAGACACTGACCACTGGTGCACAAAACTAGGGCCCTGAAAGGGATTCCCTGACCCTAGAAGTCAGTTCGCAGAACGGGGAGGATGGGTGGGGCGGTAAGGAATCTATACCTAATCTATGTCTCTTACAGATATATCGTTACGGAAGGTAAGTAACTTGTTCATCTGAAAGAGACAATTAGTTATAGATTCCTTACCTGTAGAATAGAAACCCCAGCAATATCAACCCCGGAGGTGGGTCTGCAAACCAAGTTCACACCAGAAAGTCCTGGAGAACAGAACGGCCAAAGAAGCCGTCTCTCCGGACTTGGCTGTCCAGGCAGTAGTGTTTTGTGAACGTGTGCAGAGATGCCCACGTGGCTGCCTGACAGATGTCATTGAGAGGGACTCCCCATCCCAAAGCAGTGGTAGCTGCCGTCGCCCTGGTGGAATGGGCGCACAGTCCCTCTGGAGGCTCCTTCTTTGCCAAAGAGTAGCAAGCTTTAATGCACAAAACGACCCACCAAGAGGTGGTCCGTTTGTGCACGGCCCGACCTTTTTTGGCGCCCACGTAGCCAACAAAGAGCTGGTCATCCACCCGGAATTGCTTGGTGCGATCCAAATAAAATGAAAGCGCACGTTTTGGATCCAGATGGTGGAGCCTCTCTTCCTCCTTAGAAGGATGCAAAGGTGGAAAGAAGGTGGGCAAAGTGATGGTTTGACCAATGTGGAAAGAAGTAACCACCTTGGGAAGAAAGGAAGGTCTGGTTCTGAGGACGACCTTGTCCGGATGAACAGCCAGAAAGGGAGGCTTTGAAGAAAGAGCTTGGAGTTCACTCACCCTGCGAGCAGAGGTGATGGCAACCAGAAAGGCAGTCTTTAAAGTAAGAAGTCTAAGAGGACAGGTATGATGCGGCTCAAAGGGAGCGTACATAAGGTAAGTAAGAACAAAGTTCAAGTCCCACTGAGGCATTACGAAGGAAACAGGAGGAAAAAGATGAGTAATGCCCTTAAGGAAACGATTTACAACAGGGGACTTGAAAAGAGAAGGCTGATCAGGATGTCTAAGAAAGGCTGAAATGGCAGAGAGGTAGCCCTTCAGAGTGCCCAGAACAGAGCCCTGCCGGGCCAAAGACAGAAGGAACAAGAGAACCTCAGAAAGAGGGGCAGAAAGGGGATCCACAGCCCTTGCTGTGCACCATGCCACAAATTTGTTCCATCTGCAGGTGTATACCGTCTTAGTGGAGGGACGCCTGGCTGCCAAAATAACATCACAGACTTCGGGAGGAAGGTCGAAGGCTGTCAACTGCCACCGCTCAATCTCCAAGCAAGGAGGTGGAGACTGGACAGGTTCGGGTGGAGGACCGTCCCCCACTGTTGCGACAGAAGATCCTCCCGAAGAGGCAGTCGGAGTGGAGGATCGATGGCCATGTGTAACAGCTCGGGATACCAGATTCTTCGTGCACAATCCGGAGCCACAAGAATGACTTGGGCTCGGTCACGCCTGATCTTCTTCAGCACTCTGGGTAGAAGTGGTATAGGGAGAAAGGTGTACAGAAGACCGTAACTCCACTCGCGATGAAAAGCGTCGCCTAGCAGGTGCCGCCTTGGAAATTCTACCGCGCAGAATTGCTGACATTGTGCGTTCTCTTCAGTGGCAAATAGATCTAACCAAGGCTCGCCCCACTGCTGAAAGAGACCTTGTGCCACCTCCGAGTGAAGACGCCATTCGTAATCCATCATGCATCTGCGGCTGAGTTCGTCCGCCCTGGCGTTCAGTGAACCTGCCAGGTGTTGAACCACCAGGGATATGCCCTGATGTTCCAGCCATGTCCAGAGATGGAGAGCCTCTTGACATAGGATCCACGACCCCACCCGCCCTGTTTGTTGCAGTACCACATGGCGGTGGTGTTGTCCGTGAACACCTGCACCACTCTTCCCTGGACAGAGGGAAGGAATGCTTTCAGTGCAAGACGGATCGCCCGAAGCTCCAGAAGGTTGATGTGGAGCCCAGACTCCGCCGCAGACCAGAGGCCTCTGATCTCTGCCTCTCCCATGTGGCCGCCCCACCCTAGAAGTGATGCATCCGTCACCACTGTGTACTCCAGTTGGGGAAGGGAGAGGGATCTGCCGTTGACCCAATCCTGGTACTAAAAAGGAGGGGTGGTCCCAGTGGAAACACAATTTTACATGGACATCAACATCACCTGATCAATCAATTACAAACAATATTTATATATATTGAAAATATTTAATTGAGATTGAACATATATTCATCATGTTCAAAACACATTACATTCATCAAAAAAGTTTGTGCATAGGTGCCCCTAAGGGGAGAAGGGAGGAATTAGTGCATCAATGTGCAGAAGTGAGGGTGAGTGATGGATGGAGGGCAGTGAACAGTGTGTACATCCATAAACATAAAAGGCCTGTCCAACCTTAATCAAGGCTAAGTTATTTACAGAAAACATAATGTCAAAAAGGACACAGTGAATCTATCACTGTTGTCCACATTCAATACAGAAAGTAGAGCTGTCGACGTTTCGACCCCGGGTTAGTATAGGAAATTCTGCTCCTTACAATAGGGTCTTCATCAGGACCAAGGGGGGCACCTATAGGTGATTAGGAAAGGGACTTTTAGTACATACAGGTGATGGAACAGTTCTATACAGATAATCCACAAGAGAAAGGGGAAAAATAATTACCCTTCATCCACCTGGGAATGTGGTGGAGTGAACAAAAACGGGCCCGGAGGCTCCAGGGTCAGAGAGGGACGGACTCTCGGTGAATAATGTTGAAAAGAATTTAAAGAATATCAGCATAAAAGAGAAAAAATGTATGGGGCGCAGGGAATAAGCATGGGAGAATTAAAGTTGTCCCCAGTGACAGTGAAAAGAAACACTTACTGAATATATTCAGTTCATTCCTTTAATTTAACTTGAAAAGGCACAAATGAATCAAAGTGCTCCTTCCGTCTTGTAAAGTTACTTAAGAAACCAAAAAGGGGAAGAATTAGGGAAGTTCTATTAGCCTCACCACCGCTCTAGAGGGAAATAAAACAGTAATGGGACCAAATTTGCACATACCTCCGTGCTGCTTTTACATCCGTCCACTTGCTAATCAACCGAAGCACTGAGGCTTCATTGTTGAAATACTGCCAGCACGGCTGGGAACGTGCATGCTTGACGTTCTGTGAACAGCCGCTGAATGCTGTTCACGCCTCATTAGTCACAGCTGGTCTGTTATTAGACACAGCGGAAGAGAGCAGCTGAATCACCTGAGGCTATCAGAGCTGCCATGGAGGTGCGACGTGGTTTCGAAGGGAAAGGAATTTATGTGATGTTATCGGTTGACCCAATCCTTGTTCGTCAGCCACCACTGTAATTGACGTGCAGTGCCCTCCGAGATCTGAACGCAATCGGACAGATTCCCCATATGCTGTGCCCACTGGAACTTCAGGTCCCACTGCAGAGCCCGCATATGCCACCTGGCATGATCTACCAGCAGGATCCAGGAGGCCATGAGGCCCAGCAGCCTCAGGGTCATTCTGACCGAAACCCGGGATAAAGGCTGAAATATAGGAATCATAGCCCGAATATCCCGGACTCGCTGCTCGGGAGGATAAACCCAAAACTGCGTTGTGTCCAGAACCGCTCCAATAAAAAGGAGCTTCTGAGAGGGAGTCAGGTGTGACTTCAGCATGTTCATAGTGAACCCTAGCGAGTGCAGAAGGTCCGCCGTAGTCTGGAGGTGGGAGACGACTGCCTGGGGCGAGTCCGCCTTCAACAGCCAGTCATCGAGATAGGGGAAGACTGGAACCCCTGATCTGCACAGATGAGTTGCGACCACCGCCATCACCTTCGTGAACACCCAAGGGGCGCTGGTAAGGCCAAAGGGGAGCACGGTAAACTGAAAGTGCTTGTGGTCCACCGTGAACCGCAGGTGGGCCAGCAGGACGGGGATGTGAAAATAAGCATCCTGCAAGTCCTACGCTATCATCCAGTCTCCAGGGTTGAGGGCAGACAGGACCTGAGCTAGTGTCAACATTTTGAACTTCTTCTTCCGGAGGAAGCGGTTGACGTTCCTGAGATCCAAGATAGGACGCAGGCCTTTGTCCTTCTCGGGCACCAGAAAGTAGTGGGAATAGCAACCAGGACCTACTTCTGGGGCAGGAACTCGCTCGATGGCTCCCTTGGCCAAGAGAGCTGAAACTTCCTGTTGGAGAAGGGCCAGATGATCCTCCGACATGCGACGGTGCTGAGGTGACATAGATGGAGGGGTAGTCTCGAAGGGGAGGGAGTAGCCCCTTCGGACTATCTGCAAAACCCACCTGTCTGACGTGATGGTGCGCCAGTGGGGGAGGTGGTGGCAAATCCTGCCACGCACTGGCGATTGGTGGCCTTGAAAGGTCAGACTAGGAGGGTTTGGATGCTGCTGCAGAGGGGTCGGTGGTGGACTGGCCCCCAGACCCATGGCAGTGGGTCCCACGTCCCCGGCCGCGCAGGGGCTGAACAGGTTGTGCCAGCCTGTGGCTCTGGGTGGAATGTGGTAGGGCACCCCTTCCATAGCCACAAAAGGGCAAAAAGCAGACTGCGCAGGGTGGGTGGTGGAGAGGCCCAAGGACTTGGCCGTAGCCCAAGAGTCCTTGAAGTGCTCTAGCGCGTTGTCTGCTTTGTCACCAAACAGGCGACGGCCATCAAAGGGCATGTCCATTAGGGTAGCTTGGGCATCCCCGGAAAAACCAGTCGACCTCAGCCAGGCGTAGCGTCGAAGGGCTATCAACGTTGAAATCGTCCTGCCTAGCGAGTCGGCGGTGTCCAGTCCACATCGTATGGTAAACTTGGCTGCGTCTCTCCCCTCAGCAACTGCACGGGAGAGCACAGCCTGGGCTTCCTCCGGGCACTGGGGCAGCACCTGCGCTACCGTATCCCACACAGAGTGGGTGTAATGGCCCAAGAGACATGCGGTGTTTACCGACCACAGTCCCAAGCCGGAGGAAGAAAGCATCTTCTTCCCAAGATGATCCAAGTTTTTGGATTCCCTATCAGGTGGAGCGTTAGGGAATGCGCCTTTGGACGTCGAGGCTTGGACCACCAAGCTCTCAGGGGTGGGGTGTTGGGAGAGGAAAGTGGGGTCGCCCGGAGCCGAGCGGTGGCATTGGGCAATCATCCTATCCACAGGAGCCCCTGTGTTGGGCCTGGACCAGGTGCCCAAACGGATGTCAGTTAGGGCTTCATTAAACGGCAGCAGGGGCTCTCAAGAGCTCGCTGCCGGTTGAAGCACCTATGTCAGGAGGTTAGTCCTGACCGCCACCGTAGGTAGCTCGAGGTTGAGAGCCTCGGCTGCCCTATGCAACACCACTGCGTAAGAATCTCCCTCCTCTGTAGCCACGGTAGAGGAGACAACATGCCAAGGTCTTGGGAGGTATCCAGACCACTGGCATCCCCCAACTCCTCTCTCCAGTCTGGATCATACTCCAACTGGTCAGTTAAAGGGTCTCCAGACCCCTCCCAGTCCTCCTCACCTTCCTCTGGTTGCCAATCTGGCCTGAAAGAACCAGGGTGGAACAGGGGTAGAAAAGTGCCCGTCGGCGCCGGATCCGGCGTCAGTTGATGTCGGTCCGGCTCCATGTCCATGTCGGGGTGGAGGCCGGGGTTGATGCCGGCTGGGGGCACAACCGGTGTCGGCTGCCGGTGTGGTGCCGGTTGAATCAACGCCGGTGGAGGTGTTATAAGGTCGACCGGCGCCGATCCGGATCCAGGCCTGGATTCAAGGGGACCCTGCGGTGCCAGGAACGAAGCTGCCGGCGTCAAAGGCCCAGGGCCCCCAGCCGAGTCTGCGGGGCCCGAAGGCATGCTAGCAGAGTTGAGCTGCCCATAGATGCCATGCATTGCTTCGTAAAAAGTTCTAAACTGGGCAGGGGTCGCTCCGGGTCCCGGAAAGGGAGGGAAACTTGGAGCCGACCCTTCGGGCTCCATATGCGGAGCCGCGGGAGGGGCACCACCCGCATCCCTCGCCACATCTGCCGACAGACGGAGAGGTCGAAGAGCGACAATGCTTCTTCGACTTCTTCTTGTGCTTCGACTTACCTGTGAAGTGCGAAGACTTTGAAGACGAGTGGTGGTGGTGGCTCCGCGACCGGTCCCTCGACCTCCCGCATGACCGGGACCTCGAATGGCGCGGAGCAGACTGCTTGGCCTAGAGAAGCTACAGGACCGCTCCCGCAAAGACTCCAGATTCATGGTCCGGCAGTCGGAACACGACTTGGGATCGTGGTCAGGTTCCAGGCACCACAGGCACACGCACTGCGGATCCGTCACCGACATCAGTTTTCGGCAGTAAACGCAAGCCTTGAAACCGGGCCCACAATGGAATCCAGTATCCGTGAGGAACCGCTTACCTTGGATGGAGATAATAATGAGGAGGGGCTGTGTATGCAGCATTGAGTAGTGTTGGAGGGGCAGGTAAAGACGGGTGACATATCCCACTGGCAGGTGGCACAAAAGTACAGAAAGTCTCGACAGAGGGTCATGTATGGGACAATGCACAGGTCCAGAAGCAGACTCAGGGTCCTTGTCGTCTCTAAGTGGAGGAGCTTGCTTGCAGCGAGGGAAGGTGAGTGGATCCACTTCACCAAACTATTACATTTGACAGCTCTGTTGGTGATAAACAGAATCTGGTAGGTGCCACACCAGCAAGGCTGTAGAGCAGTCTTCTTCTGGTACACAGAAATGTGCATCCAACCTCCAGGATGGAGGAAGTGGGAGGCCTTGGTAAGGCACTCCGTTAAATTTGCTTGGATCTGAGAACTGAAACTATAGAGACAGAGTATGACCTTTCTTCAATATTGTAAGACTGCATCATCATATAACTGTAATTCTAATTTTGCAGCTGAAGTGGATTTGAGGGCAGCATCATGGGTTGACCCATGACTATTTTATAAGGGTTTTGCTTCATTTTCTGAGAGGGAATTGCTCCGAGGGACCATAGTGCTAATGGCAGGCCATCAGGCCATTTTAAATTGATTTATGTGCATATGTAAGGTATCCTATTTTTTAGATTACTATTGTTCCTTGCTACCTTGCCTGCTAATTCCAGGTTATGGGCACAGTGCGAATGTTGGCCTATTCCTAAAGACTTGAAGAATTTCTGTACCACTGCTGAAGCAAAGTGTGTTTCTTGATCATCAGAGATTTGGATTGGTATTCTGAGTCAAGGAATACAAACTCAAAGTAACTGCATAGATAATGTAATGGTATTAGCATGGACACAGGGGTATGCTTCTACACAACCTGAAAATATACACACTATCCTCAAGACACAGGAGTTAGTAGCAGACCTTGGTATCTGGATAAAATCCATCTGAAGATGCACAAAGGGGTCCAAAGGGGTCCAAAGGGAGAGGGTGAGCAGCCAGGGTGGTCTTCATTCTCTTTCCCGCATTGTGTGATAAAGAGGTAGTACAAGAATAAGGATAATTCTGGGCTACAGAGGAATTTAAGATTGCATACCAATGGGTTGATATGGCACAGAACTTGCAGAAACAGACTGCTCCATGGTACAAAAGGAAATCATAAGAGAGCAGACCCACTATTAGTGATACTCTAGTGGAGCGTGGTTAGCTGGTTCAAAATGGCAGATGCGTCTTAGGGAAGCTCCGCACTGCTGCCCCTTATCCGCTTTTAATCCTGCATGCCATTGCACATCGGCACCACCTGTGTACCCCACCCTGCTCCCTGACCTGCCCTGCAGCTGCTGTCATCGTCTCCTTGCCATATGACGACAGCGAGCAAGACATTGCTGAGGCCCTAGCTGATACCCACCACCATGAGGAGATCGACCGAGAGCGGCCACCGAGCATGGGCAAACGCGGAGCCTCATGGACCCTGACTGGCTGCTGGCCCTGCCTCGGAGAAGTGGGCCATGCGAAGTGGTGGTGTGGTGAGTGGAGGATGATGCAGGCCTGGTAGAGACTCCTGCCTGCTAATGTGCCTAGTTTTTGGAGCGAGCACGGTCCCTGCGACCTGTTCTCACTGGCCTTCCGGTGTGGTGCTCTGGTAGGGCCGCAAGACTTGCTGTGCTGCTGCATTGTTGGCCTCTTCCCCCCCACACAGCATCTGTGGAGGACTCCTTCAACATTGCAGCTGAAGGGGGCTGCTGCGTGGGGGCCTGCTGAGGACGAGCCTTGCGAAGTGGGCAAGAAATCCACAGGTGTGGGCGTGGCACCTGCTCCCCTGCTGAAGATCTCCGCGGCCCTGCCGGGGCTTGATTATCGTGTTGTGCCAAGTCAGCAATAATGCCATGTTCCCCTCTGCCCCACTTGTTGAGGCACGCACTTGCCCATCCTGGTGCCTACACCCAGCTCGACTGGTTATCTGTGCAGGGGGCAGGATCCAACTGCTAGAACCCAGGATAGGCCAGTTTTAGAGTCCCTGAGTGACCCCTGAGAATAGCGGTCAGGTGCACGCACACAGCTGGTCCTGGTGTCGCTGGGCCCTGGTGGCGTGACTGGGCCACTCACCACTGCCCCCACCACCTGTGGTGACAGCTAGCTCCCCCCGGGCATCACTGCAGGATCCTGTCCCTTGCTTGGCCATCTCATTGCATGGTGGAGCTGGATTATTGGCGGGGACCCAGGGACCAGATCTGGTCTAGGCCTTGCCTTTGTGCTGCTGCAGGACCTGCAGGTTGCCTGGGGGAGTAGACCAATCGGACATGCGGGGACATTGCTGGCCTGCATACTGGTGGGATCTGCTGCAGATTACTGCTGGCCACCCACTGTACAGGCCACGCCACAGTGGGAACTACTGGCGGTGGTGACATCCACACTGTGATGCTGCTAGGTGCCAGCGGGCAACGATGGGTGGGCCTGAAGAGGAGGAATTGCTGGGACATGCACAACATGCCCAACACACTCAGGCATGGTCCCCAGGATCCTTGCTACACAGATGCAGTCTATCATGAGACCGGGGCAGCTCGTGCTGCAGCGCCTTTGACCCGTTTGGTGCACGCAAGCAGGTCCTGAGTTATACAGTCCTCCTTGTGACCTCTGGTGATCAAACCTTTCTGGAGGATCTCTGGGCTACTGGTGCTGCGGTGCCTATCACTCACTAAGGTGCAAGCAAGCGGACCCATGGTCAGCTACTAACATTTCAAACCCCTGTGGACGTGGTGGAGGAGCTCCATCTGGCTCTGACCTCGGCCCCCTGTAGGTGACGCACAGCACTCTGCCGGTACCTCTGAACACTCTGGGAGGAGACCAACCCAAGTGTGCACTGCCCGTCCTGGACCCCCCTTCGGATCAATGCCCGCCACTCAACCATGGGTCCCCTACGCTCAGGAACCCAACAAGTGATGCCATGACAACTATAAGTCATGGAGCGGCAAACTGGGGACTATGCAACAAAGGGACACCCTGATAGTCCTTTGGCACTATACATGACACTGTACTACAAGCTGTGGAAAGGATAGGGACAGCCCTTGAACAGACATACACATCACTTGAAAGCAGAATAGATAAAGTGACAGCAGGCTTTAATCTGTTACATGCTGATCACTGCAAGCTAGCGGACAAAGGACAAAATGTTGAGCAAACATTGGCTGAACTCCAACTGACAAGTGCAGGCCCTGGTGAATCGTGTTCACATGCTGGAATGCAGGATGGAAGACACGGAGGGCTGCTGCAGAAGGAACAATATATGCATGGTGGGTCTCCCGGAAGGTGTGGAGTGTTCGGACATGGTGAATTATGCTGAGACCTGGATCTGCAATCTGCTCCCTGACATGGCCTTTGAATGAGACCACTGCGTGTCTATCCGCAGCCACACCACATGGTGCCAACCCCTGACCTTTCCTATTCCCCCTGCTCAATTACAGAAATCGCAACTCCAACCTGCATGAAGCACGTAAGCTGCAAGCAAGAGATAAAAACAGACAACGCCTCTGTCATGCTATTCCCAGATTACACCATGGCGGTGCAGCAGCAGAGGAGCTCTTTCCACGTCGTCAAGTAGCGTCTCCAGGACCTGGACACATGATACTCACTTTTGTTCTCCAGCTGTCTCAGAATGATGGCAGATGAGACCGCACATTTCTTCTACTCCGCAGAGAACACCTGGGACTAGATGGAGTCCACTGGACTTATGACCTTACGCTCCATACCCAATGAATCGACGCAACCTCACGGAGTAGCTGGGGGCCATGGGCATCAGAGATGGGAATGCCGCACCCTCACAGCCTGGCACCACGCCAAATCTGGAAGAGGTAAATTTGGAAAGGCGTCAGGCCCTACAGATGACATCTACAATGCGCGGCCACACTCAGTCCGGACCCTGATGCAACCTCTGTGAAATCCTTTAGTGACGATGGATCTGCCACCACATGGCCTTCTAGAATGGACTCGATGGCACCACCAGAAGTGACTCCTTAAGCCACTGACGATATGCTATGTGTCATTGATAACTGCCACACGTATACCTTAAATTGTTCTCCTTTCCTTATCTCCGCCTGTACTGTTTACACACATGCTAAACTCTCTTACTTTGCAGCTGATGGTGACCTGGTCCACAGGACATACCACCCACCCAAGTACATAGATAGACTCTACATCACTCTGCCTTGTTGCTCAAATTACACTCAGTTCTATAAATGGCATCTCTTCACCTTGTCATATGGGGCGCTGCAATGCTATCCTTTGCAATCCCCGCAGTGCTTTTCTTAACCAGCCTCTACAGCTGGTACTTGCCACTCACAGTTTAGGCTGATAACCGTTGTTCCTTAGCTTTCATAATGTTACTTGTTAAGAATTCCCCTTTCTCCCCAGTTTCAACAGATTGCCCAGAAGACCCCTGCCCCCCTTGCTGCTGTAGCTCATCAATAACATTGCACATCACATGGGCCCCAATTCTTGTGACATAGTCACAGGTGGGGCACTGACCCAGTCCTCCCATGTCTCACACTAACATTATTACCTGGAACATGAGGGGTATGCACACACTCTCGCGTAGCTATGCTGTATATTCCTACCTTAAATGCAGGTTCGCTCACATTGCGCTGCTACAGGAGACACACACATTTGACACTGGCTGAAGCCCGCAACCTCCAGCAGTAGTGGCGCATACAAGGCTACTGCTCCTCTTATACCAGGGAGGTATTGGTCTGGGTGAGACCAGGGATCCCTTTCACACTGGACGAGGTTGAGACTGATGCTGATGGTCGGTATGTGTTGGAACATTCGCAAGCAACTAGATGGTGATATCACGTGCCTTGAGTGAATGCTCCTGAGACTGGAGATGCATTCAGTGACTGACACGCCGTACATCTGCCGGCTGGTGGAGGCGCGCCGCGAACACATCTCTCTGCTGGAATGGCTGCGATGCCTGAACTACACAGACCCCTTCATCCTGCCCTCATGCAATGGCAGACCGCTCCGGCTGACTTCTGGCGTGGCTGATACACCAGGATCAGCCCCGACAACCCATTATTTCATTACACTCCTCTGCGGGGCACCTTCTGCATACTCCACATGAAATACATGTGGAACTGACGAAATGTTACACTTTGTTCTACAAATTGGTCACGGACACTGATCCGGATCATTTTGAGGCTTTCTTCTCCATGATTCACCTGCCCACCATCACACCTGAGCAGTGCGTGGAATTAGACGAGCCCATTACACTCTTTGAAATTCAAGATGCTATCAGGGCCTTAGCCACAGGCAAGTCCCCGGGGCCAGATGATCTGCCCACTGAATACTATAAAGCCTATGCTCCTGTCTTGGCCCCTCAACTACATGCCCTTTATGAAGTGCCCCTCTTGGCTTCCTCCCTCCCTGTCTCCTTGTGTGAAGCCCTACTCATCTCTATACACACTGCTCAGGGATCCTATCAATACTGACTATAAACTCTCGGCCAGAGTTCTAAATCCGTATTTGTAAAGCGCGAACTACTCACCCTTACGGGTCTCAAGGCGCTGGGGGCCGTTGTGGAAATTAAGTGAGCTATTGCCCAGAGTCACAGGATGCAGACCGTCTGGTGCCCTAAGTCCCATCCCTGGTCCATATTGATCAGAATGGATTTGTACCAGACCTCAAAACATCGTTCAACCTGCAGCGCTTCTACCGTGCCTCCAAATATTCTGCACAATGATGGCCTCACTCTGGGTGCCTGGTATTTGACCTCTAGAAGGCCGTTGATTCACATGAATGGGGTCTCCTGTTTGACACCCTGCCAAGTTTTGGTATTGGGGCTTCCTTTGACTGATTAAGCTGCTTTATACCACTCCATCTGCCAGAGTTAAGACAGGCTCTTATATTTTGGATCCTACCCCGATAAGCAGGGGTACCCATCAGGGCTGCCCGCTGTCCCCACTGCTCTTCTCCCTAGCTGTTGAGTAGGCCTGGGCGGAAAACTACGCTACGCTCGTGTAGTTTGCAAAGTTTGCGCTACTTCGCACTACGCGAATTGCACGTAGCACAGTGCAAAAACGCGTAGCGTAGTGCAGCGGTCATTTTTTGCTTGCTCGCGGTCCTCAACGTCAAGTTGGCGACCGCGAGCAAGCAAAATGACATCCCGGCGAGACTTTTTCCTCGTTCGCGATCAGCAACATCAAGTTGCCGATCGCGAGCGTGGAAAATAAACCTCCCGGCGAGATTCTCAACGCGGGAGGTCAGGTTTCTCATTGCGAGTGGTCGCGTATGCTCGCGACCGCTCACGATGAGAAACTACCAGTCCGCGTTGAGAAAGCTGCCGCTCGAGTAAAAATCTACTCGAGCGGCAGTAAAGACAGCTCGCACTGTGCAAGATGCCGTTTTCAATGATTGCACAGTGCGGACAAGCATCCGGCACTGTGCAATCATCGCGAACAGCGCACTACGCAGTTCGCGTAGTGCTACGTGTAGCTCGCGTAGTGCGAAGTGCACTTCGCGTAGCTTCGCGTAGCGCTACTTCGCGAACTATGCCCAGGGTTACTGTTGAGCCACTGGCCATGGCTATCCAGGTGCACGGTGCAGGGTGCAGGGTGCAGGATGCAGGGTGGGGTATCCCAATGGGAGATTGTTGGAAATGGGGGTCTCTAGTTGGCAATGGCTGGTGCCACTGTCCAAATAGGGACCCTTCTCCCCAAGTCAGGGCAAGTGGGCTACCCCCTTTGATAACCACTGCTCAACCCTGTGGTAACGTAGCACGAGCAGCTAGGCCTATCTCAGAGGCAGTGTGTGAAGCATTTATGACCATGCACAATAAGGCAGTAACGACACCACAAAAGGACACAACTCAAGTAGGTATAGAAAACATAGTATCTTTATCTAAGGTTTGGTACGAGACTCTCAGAAGCGTTTTAACCAGTCATCAGGCATGTAAATCATTAGGGACTTAAAAAGGCAATACGTGTTCACCAGAACGTGGCACTGACTGAGTTCAAGGCCTGGGTCTATGCGACCCGTTGCGCACCAGATACCTGCCGTTGGACGGGGACCCAGCACGTAGCTTCTCGAAGAAGCGGAGACGGTGACAGGCGGACTCCCAGCGACCACAGTTCTTGATGGCAGTGGTCCGCAAAGTGCACTCACAGTGATTCGGGCACTCCGGGACAGGCGGGCCCTCAGCAGCAGCAGCAGCACGCAGCTGCGGCGGCCCGGGCTGGTGGTGGCGATGACTCTCGTCGTGCAGCTCCGTGAAGGGCTCGCGGCGGCAGCAGCGCTCTCCTAGCTGCGGCGGCCCACAGGACGAATCAAGATGATGCAAGGTTGACAAAGACGTGGGAACTCAGCGGCAGCAGCTCTCTTAGCTGCGGCGGCCCACAGGACAAATCCCAATGATGCAAAGTTAGCAAGGGTGCGAGCACTCCGCGGCGGCAGCTCTCTCTTAGCTGCGGCGGCTCACAGGACAAATCACAAGGATGCAAAGTTAGCCAGGGTGCGAGCACTCAGCGGCGGCACCTCTCTCTTAGCTGCGGCGGCTCACAGGCCAAATCATGATGATGCACAGTTAGCAAGGGTGCGAGTACTCAGCAGCGGCAGCCCTCTCTTAGCTGGGGTGGCTCACAGGTCAAATCACGATGATGCACAGTAAGCAAGGGTGCGAGCACTCAGCGGCAGCAACTCTCTCTTAGCTGCGGCGGCTCACAGGACAATTCACGAGGATGCCAAGTTAGCAGGGGTGCGAGCACTCAGCGGCGGCAGCTCTCTCTTAGCTGCGGCGGCTCACAGGTCAAATCACGATGATGCACAGTTAGCAAGGGTGCGAGCACTCCGCGGCAGCAACTCTCTCTGAGCTGCGGCGGCTCACAGGACAAATCACGGTGATGCCAAGTTAGCAACGGTTCGAGCACTCAGCGGCGGCAGCTCTCTCTTAGCTGCGGTTGCTCAAAGGACAATCCACAATGTGGCACAATTAACATGAGTGCGGGCATCCAGCAGCGGCAGCTCTCTTAGCTGCGGCGGCCCACACAGTTTCAGCGCAGGTTCTGCAGGTTCAAATTTAAGGCAGGCACTCAGCGGCGGCAGCTCTCTCTTAGCTGCGGCGGCCCACACAGTTACAGCGCAGGTTCTGCAGATTCAAATTAAGGCGGGCACTCAGCGGCGGCAGCTCTCTCTTAGCTGCGGCGGCCCACACAGTTTCAGCACAGGCTCTGCAGATTCAAATTAAGGCGGGCACTCAGCGGCGGCAGCTCTCTCTTAGCTGCGGCGGCCCACACACAGAGTTCACAAAGGTTACCAGTCCGCGTTCCTCACAGTAGAACTAGAAGTTCCGGATTACTCGACGGAGGCCTCACCTGCAAGTAGAATTCCTAGCGAAGGAATTCGGGCGGCTGATGGGGTGAAGTCTAATGTCCCTGAGACTTCAGCAGGAGGCGCTCTCAATTCAGGCCCTTGGGTAGTTTCTTCAGCAAGCTTGGTGAAAGTTTCAAAGTCCTTTCCTCTGTCCGCTCGGACAGAGTTTCGTCTTGACATCCAGAAGGAACACACTTGAAACAGGATTCGGCGCAGCGCTTTATACCTAGAAAGTCGTTGTTCTCTGCAGTCATAAATCACTGCATCCAGTCAGAACCAGTTCGGTGGGGTCGGGGAGCACTTGGTTTACGAGGCGACATCCTGCCCTTTGGGAATCTGGGGGTCTGCTATCAGACGCCCAGTGGGAGATGGAGCCATCATTCACCTTGCCAGGCACGGCCCTACTCGGATCAAACAGTCACCCCTCCCCATACTCTAAATGCCGATATCTCTCTCCAGCCAGGTCTGACCCAGCTGGCCCTGCTGCTCCAAAACCAGACGGCCAATACACACGCTAGCAAAAGCCTACAGGAAAGCTTCAGACCAGAAAATACCTCGTTTCTAGTAGAGGCATTTTCGACCACGGGCTACGCTAATAATCCTTACTAAAAGATGCATCTCCATGTTCTGAGCTTACACATACACATATCAAATTCGACGTTCCTATCAGGTTCCTGGGGGCAGGGAGGATTAAGGCATGCAATACTCAGCCTGCACATTCTGGCCTATGAGAACGGGTGGCCTCGCAATAGTGAACAGTGAAATGGAGGGTAACTCGCTATTAGAACATGCTACACAGACATACTTTCAAAGCTGCTTCGGTGGGTAGCGCAAATCAGCGCTGCCGGTCCACCAGCAGTATTTGGTCTATCAGCCCTGGGCACACGCAGTGCACTGATACTAGGGACTGACAGGTAAACCAAACGAGCCAATTATGATTATTCCAATTCCTACAGTTATCTTTACACAGGGAGCATACGCGCTGTGTCACTGATTGGCAGTGGCACAGCGCCCAGAGCATCTAAATCCAGCCAACATAAAAGGTCAGAAGAGAAAAGAGGAAGGGGGGCCCGCGCCAATGATGCCAGGTCTAACACAGATGGAACACATACAATGTCTCTATACACCGACGACCTTCTCCTGTTTGTTCGGGACACGCGAGTGGTACCTGACACACTAGCTCGGACTTTCAATGACTTTGCTACCCTCTCTGATCTGCGGGTCAACTGGGCCAAGTCCTGCCTGTTCCCAATTAGCCCTTAAAATTCTGAGCCTACCTTTATCCTCAGTGGTCTCCCAGTGGTATGGCAACCCGCTACTTTTCTGTATTTAGGGGTCAGAGTGTACCGCCAACCAATAGACCTGCTGGAGAGCAATCCAATGAGAGCACTTACCAGATGTTGTTTTGGCGCACGCTCCCGCTGTCTGTCATGGGGTGTATAGCTCTGCTCAAAATGGTGGTCCTACCCCGACTACTCATATTTTTCACTAACCTGCCACTATATATCCCGCCTCCCCTTTTTCGCTCTTTTGAGGGAACTATGAGAGAATTTATTTGGAATGAATCTTGCTTGAGGGTGGCACTCTCTAAATTGTACTTACCCACTGATCGAGGCTGGCTTGCTGTACCAAATGTGGAACAGTACTACCCTGCCTCACAACTCCAGTAGGTGGCCAGATGGGTGGTGGGGTTGCAACTCCAGGACACTGTCATGGTATCGCCGGCGTGGTCCCTCCCTGTGATACTCTGACTTTTTCACCCCTGCACTCATGGAAGGCCTCCAGAATCTTTGCTGCTGGAAGTTGCACATAAATGCTTTCATCGTAGCCTATACATCGCTTGTACCATCACCCCATGTGCACCTGCGCTACCCCTGTTGGGCACGCCTAGGGGTGGTAACACTACCTCGCCCACTGAGCTTTCTGCTTGGCTAGAGGCTGGCCGGCAAACCTTATGGGACCTTTACCGGGTTGGCGCACTGGCACCTCATGACAAGTTAGTGGTGGAAGACGGGATACCACAGGGCCAATTCGTCTTACACATCTCGTTAATTGCAGTGTTGGGTACCAAATGGGGAGATATGTCAAGGACAGTAGCGGTCGGTGGTGGGAGTGCCGCCGGGCGCTGATGTGGGGTGGGGGAGGGGGAGGGTGGGGGGTAGTAAACTACGGATTACGGGCGATTACAGGTAAGTACACATATAAATAAATAAAACGAATTTCGTTTCTCGCGCTGCATCACCAAATGTGATGCAGCGCGAGAAACGAAATTTGTTTTATTTATTTATATGTGTACTTACCTGTAATCACCTGTAATCCGTAGTTTGCTACCCCCAACCTGCCCCTCCCCGCCCCACGTCAGCGCCCGGCGGCACTCCCACCACCGACCGCTACTGGTCAAGGAAACCTCCGACACACACCTTACTATTCAATACCTACACATCATGAGGACGGGAGACACCTCACTAAATGGTTTGCAGAATCCCTGTGTCACCACACTGCAAGCCCACTCACATCTCTGAACCGACACTGGGACGCTGATTTGGCTCATCCAAGCACAGACAAGGACTGGGCTGCCATATTGAAAGTCCAGTTCATGTCCCCAGGAATGCTCACTTTCACCTCATCCAGTACTATATAACTCAGAGAGCTTATTTAACCCCATAAACAGGTACTTTAATCATGCGAATGCTCATTGCCCCAGATGCCACCTTCTGGATGCTGACCTCCTTCACGTGCTGTGGGCTTGCCCACTTCTCACAACCTACTTGCAGCATGTAACGACTCAATTATCTGCATGTATTTGATGCACGGTATCCCATAAATGGGAGACGTGAATCCTGGGTCTATTTTGTAGGAGTAAGGGGGAGAGGGTCACTTCTTGCTTCCTTGGTTAAGGGCTACTGACAGCCAAAAGCTTAATCACCAGGTGCTGGAGGTCGCCTGAGCCACCTCCTTTGTTAGCTTGGAAGCAGTCGCACCTGGTATTTGTATTTGTAAAGCGCAACATTCATCCCGGAGGACAACACAGCGCTAGTAGAACATGCAGTGTGGTGTAGGAAAGGGTATTTGGTTGCGGCGTAGGATATTCTTGAGTAATGGCCAATCTACTTAGTACCTAGGTAACAGGAAGGTTTTTAGCTTCTTTCTGAAAGGTAGATATTCGTCTGTCAATCGTTGGTCAAGTGGGAAGTCAATCATAGGTCAAGTGGGAGGTCATTCCTGGTATGGGCACAAGCTGAAAGCAGCGCGTTGCTTAAGGACGACACCCTGGGACTTCACAAGATCCCTATTGTTATGAAGAGGGGCACTATATTACATGATTTCCATGCTGACCAACACCCCAACTCAGACCACTCAAATACCATAGATGGAGCAGGACAGAGGGATATAGCACCTTAACTAACATGTCGCAAACCAGGGATGGGGCGGTGGCACTGTGCTTGCCCCTCACACAATCCGGGACTTAATGGATTTGCCAAAGGGTGATGTGCATGCTGTTGTACACTTTTGGAAATTGAGTGATACATCGTGGGTCGGGAGACCCTAGTTGGGCCGTAATTCCCCCAGTTTTTGTCCTTCCTTCACTCCCTCCACCCCTCTTTCTCTCTAATGACCACTATTGTCGGTGATTTCATTGCAGGTTTTCGCCCACACCAACCATACATGTACTAGGCCCTGTATCAGGAACCATATAAGCACCAGGTAATGGCTCCTGCATTTTGTGATTTCTATACCCTTGGTCTACACACGTGTTGTTCCATGCAACACTGACATATCTTTGGCAAAATACCATTCTTATGCTCCATTTTGAAAAACAATAAACAGATTCAACCCAAAAAATGAGTGATACTCTAGTCCCTGTATCCCTTTGTGAAAGACTTCACATCTTTTTTAAAAGGACTCTCACTCACAGGTAACATGTGGCATACTTCATTACTTAGTCCTCACCCGGATGTAGGTACATTGTCTTAAAGTTTGTCAAAGGATCCCCAGAATAAATGTGTGAGTACAGGGCTTACCTGTAGGCAATTTTAATTCCTGAAGGTCCCCCACGAGCACAAGATATCAAGAGCTTCTTCCATAAGACAGGTGTAGCTCATCCGGATGTACTGACATTCCAGGGAAGGACTCAAGGATAAGGCAGGTCACAGATTAGCTGAGAGTAAAATTCCTCTAAAACAAGTCATTTCGCAGAGGGATTCAGGGACTGTTGTATCATTAATATTGTGCCTGCTCTTGTTTGATTTATTTATGATCATCTAGCAGGCAGAGATAGGCCACTAACTTTACCAGCTTTTACCTCCCCTTCTACCTTTTGTTCAATGATACAGTCATACTAGGTTTGGAACTAGAAATTGTGGTCTGACCACATGGCCATTGTTGTTTCTTCACATGCCTTCAGATTCTCCTTCATATTTCTACTTAGTCCAATATTATTGTTCACTTTCAGAAGCGTGCTCCTCCAATTGAGACAACTCTTTCAGTGATGGTTCGGGAAACAAATCAGTTTTCACAATGTACATAGCCAAACCAGCATTTTGAGACAAAGCTGAATTTTTAGAAACCGAATCTGCTAAGGTGTTGCCTTCGAAACATCATTATCAGTTTGCTGGTGCCTGGCACACTTTTGCACCGGAACCTTCTTTTGTAACTGTAGTGCATTTTAGAGGCTTTCCAACATACTGACCCTTCTTAATAAGGGTTCAAGCAGATGTGAAGGACCCCATTTGCATCTAACGGAGGACAAAGTTGTGTGTGACTACAAAGCATACCGTCTGTGTATATTTCCATAATCTTTTCTTTGGCTAGACCATAGCCTCTGGTAAGGGCAACAGGCGCAGCCCACTTTTGGAAGGTGACAGCTTTCTACTATTTGATACACAGTAAATTTACAGCATTATCTGCAACTTAGACTCCATCGTTTCTTCTGAGACATGATCCATCAACAAAATACATCAATTCACAGTTAGAAATGGGTATATCAGTTAATCAAGACAGGGCATAGACACATGGGTAGCGATGAGCAAGTATTCATGAGGTTTCCTCTCAAATGTGTACATAAAAGAGGCAAGGTTCAGGGCAGGACACTGGACAAAGATAATATGAGAGGCAGACAACACATGAATTTCATAATGGGAGAATCAGGCTGTAGAGAGGTGCAGGTTTTTTGGTGAGAAGGAAGATGACAGCAGAATGTGGCACAGCAACCGTTAAGGGAGAGCTCAATACAATAGTCTCAATGTTTTACTAAGGTTTGGGACCGCTGACACAGATCACAAACATGGTAGGAGCCCAGCCATGACTATGTCCAATACTGAGGAATCATATATGGGCTTTTTCTGATTCCTGTGATTCTGATCTAACATGCCAAGTGCAAACCCATTATGTTCATGACGGTGCAAAGTGAAAGGCTCAGCATAATCAGCCTAGAGTGGGTGCAAAAGTCAAGGCTTGCTTAATTTTCATAAATGATTTTTGGCTTCCCTAGACTACTGCAAGAGTTCAGTAGTGTTTCCTCTGATGTCATCTTGCAAGTGCTTTCTTTTCTTAGCATAGCCAAGAATCCACTGTCTATAATACCCAGCCATGCCCAGAAAGTATTAACCTGGGAGACAGTGATGGGGTGGGGCAACCTACAAATGGCTTCAACTCGATCATAGGACGGGTGGCACTTATCAACAGAGATTTCATGAACAAGGTATTGTGCTCAGGCAAGGCCGAAGTGCAATTATTCCTTTGAAGTCTTATGCCAATTAATGACCATATCAGTGAGGGTGTAGATGGAGTCCTTATTGTGCTTTAGAATAAAATATTTCAATAACAGATCGTTAATATCTAAAAGTAATGTGGAACACCGGAGAAAGTCTGACATGTCCAGATCTTTCTTTAGGGTTTCAGAAAAAATTGACAGTGGCTGTTAATCCCTGAAGGAGCCCCCTCCACAAAAGTTGAGACCCTTGGAATGAGAAGGCAAAGCGATATCTTCATGTATAGGGATGGAAAAGAAGGCAGAGAAGAGGTCTACCACTTTAAACTATTGGGTAGATGTGGGGATGCAAGAAAGGATGGTACATATGGCTGGGTTCAAACTGGAATGGCATGGGGAGCAAAAAAACGATAGATTTAGACCCAAATCTCTGTACTGGGGAGAATGTATGACATTGTTCTGCATTCTGTCCATCAATTGTTCTTTTTGCACTGGTGTTGGGGACTACAGGGAGGTTTTGGATAACCACATTTTTAATTGCCCCAAGGTCTTGCACAAACTTGTGTACGTTTGCTTTGCCCGCCTTGTGTATCAGGACAATCAGGATATTACTTTGACTTGACAATACACACTGAAACCCATTAATCAATAAAATCAGCAAATAGAGGGGAGATCCCTTCCTCTGCCTCAGGACACTGGAATATTCTGAGTAGTTTTTTCTGGGGGCTGTCCTTGATCTTGTTTTGGTTCCACAATGATATGAATCCCACATCCTTCGTCCCGGTGGACCACAATGTGCACTGTACCTGTGAAAGTAATTTTGTTAAATCAGGAGTTTGACAGTTATATTCTTGTTAGTCTGGAAATTCGCCTTTTCACATAAAAGTAAAAGCACTGCATTTTCTCTTTGCTGGGTACATGTAGAAACACACCATCCAGCGAACAGAACACAGTGCAATTTAATTTTCATAGAAGCTCTCTGACTAGCAGACTGGCTGAGGAGGTAGCGCTAACTAAGAAGGAGTGTGTAAAAGACCCAAGGAAGATAGTTACAGGATTAGAAATATGGTGTGGGACTCATTGGTTTGAAGAACCAAATTCATCTAGGGTCATGTCCAAGAAAGGTAGAGTGGTGAATTCAGAGGTTTTAGAGCTAAGCAGCTAGCACCTGTGTTATTAAGGCAGGTCGTGTGTTTACCACTAATAAAACAATCTACATGGAGGACTTTTTAATATATATGGGGACTGAGGTATTCATGACCCAGTCAGAAGCTCTCAGGCTGTCCTAACACTCAGGTAAGAGCTCTGGGTTATCTGATAAAACTCAGAATGATTAGGGAAACCATGTGCATTAGACATGGTGTTATGGCAATCCCATTTCCAGTGTCTTGCTGACCAGAAGCAAAACAAGATCCTCCAACTTCCTGGGCCTCTCCCAGGCCCCTTCCATTTGCCCTTTCATCTCTTTCTCCTGCCTATTCTCCCTTCCCACTCCTCCCCTTTATGGAGCTTCTGTCGCATTCCTTTAACCGACCAATTTTGTCTATTCACTTCAAATACACTCTTCACCTCCTCTCGGAACTGAGTAAGATTTTCTCCGATGTTTGGGATTTTTTTCTTAATGTTCATTAGTTCAAGGGGCCAGGAACATGGGCTATATCTCAACCCTGCCTACTGGGTCCCTCCAAGGTAGAAGGACACTAGAGAAAAGATCCTTATCGTTGGCATCACTTGACTTGGGAGAAGGGAAATTCATCCCAGTTAGATGGTTTGCAGTCCATCTTAAGCTCTCTCTAGCAGTGGTAGGGCTGCATTCTCCGGGAACTCATTTGTTACTAATCCTCAGTAGTGAAATTAGCATCTTGTCATTACTGAAACCCCTCTACCGGGCGCTTTACTCTCAGACAGTCGCGTCATGGCCCTCACTTGCATGTTACCTTTTTGTGCTCCACTTGCGAGCAGACCCACAGGCGCTGTTCCATTTCTAGGTGCGCCTGCAGCTACCTTACTGGGCTCTTTAACTGGCATGGGGAGCAAATCCCAAATAATTCTCCTCCCTAGGGTCCTCGTTCTTTTTCTCTTGTGATTCAGTGATCTGAGGGAATAGATAAAGAGGAGACGGAGCAGTCTTAATACGCGCCCTAAATCTGCCACTCTTTTAAACGTTTGCATGTGCCTTTACCATATTAGCGATGCATAGTAAGGGCACGAGCCCCATTCAGTGAGGGCTTGCTATGTTTAGAGTTTCCAGCCCCTTCACTTTTCTGCCAGTTACACACACATGGGTAGGAAGAAAAGGACTCTGACAGCCATGCACCCTTAGCTTGTCCCATCCATGAAGAGTAAGGAAAGGAAAGGGGAAACAGAGTAGGGCTTCACTCAGTTATTTTTCTCCAATTGATCATGTAAAGGAGGGGGATGGTGTGATACACTCATACTCAAAGATCCCCTTGCCTTTGGCATTTTTGCGTTTGATCAATTCCTAGTGGTGCTTGCCAAGGTACCAGGGCAGCTAGATGAGAGGGCCTCTTTCTCTCACACATTCATCCTTCACGGGCCTGTGCTTTGGGTCCTAGCCCTTCTTCCTATCTTCACCATTTTGATGCTATTTCTACAGCTCACTTGTTTTAAACCATGGATTCACACACATACATATTTCCCTGCTCAACAGACTCCTCCCATTCCTATCTACCTAACCAACTTAACATTTTCTTTATCATCTCGTTGTGGGCCCCGTTTTTAACAAAACACTGACAACCATAGAGCAATACAAATCAGGCAAAGCAAGCATGCAAATCTATAGTAAGCACAGTTAGATTTTACTCAGGGGCGCCGCCTCCACTAGGGCGGAGGAGCATCACTCCACTGCTTACTCGCAGTGCGAGAAGCAGAAACATAAAATGGTAATAACTACCATTTTATGTTTCTGCTTCTCGCACTGCGAGAAAGCAGAAGTGTTTGGTTGGGGGCAGGTGGGTGGGCGGGTCTGTTCTAGGGCAGGGGAGGAGTGGCTTGCCCTTTGCTGAGAGCGCTGACTGTTTGGTCAACCAAACCAGTCATGTGCACTCTGCCTTTTCTCCATGTAGGCTGCATGCAGCCTACATGGAGAAAATGGCCTCCCCATAGGCGCCTGGCTGGTCGGCGTCCCGACCAATCACAATGCTGCCATTTCAGCATTGTGATTGACTTAGGGGAGGGGAGGGAGGCTGCCTGCTTCCTGAACCTGCCAGAGGCAGGAGAGCAGGAGCAGGCGCCGAGCAGGACTGGCGCTGAGAAAACGCGGGACCCGGCCGCAGAGTTAAGTTAACTTTTTTTATTTTTTATTTTAAATTAAACCTCTTTCCCCATGCGACCCCCCCATGCGTGACCCCCCGCCACCCTACCAGAGAGCCATGCCGACCGTGACTGACTTAACTTACATTTTTATTCAGTGTGCTCACACTTTTCAGCCAATTTTCCAGGTCTATTACTGGGTGGTGCTCCACCCAAGTCCTCCTGGAGAAACTTCTCCCTTACCTCTGGTGTCTGGGGATCATCGTGTAGAGTCCAGTCAAGCACTCTTCCCATTTGGTTATGCACAATATGTAACATATGAAACAGCATATTGAAGCTCAAAGTCTAACAAATGTTAAATGCGTAAATAGACAATAGGCAAGCCAAATCGTAAGTGAAAAATTGTCATTTCAGTGGACCGGAGCTTCTACCAAAAGTAAGCTGAAGCATGTAATTCTAAAAATCAACACATTTCTGACTCATTTTCATACACTTTGCTCTCAATACGAGTCAATGGAAACATAAATGTGAAAGAAACTGATACTTTAATGAAATTAACTAATGAGCAGGAGGTAGGATCTTTTCACAAGAAGAGCAGTGTGAGGCGGGGCCAGCTGGGAGTCCGCGGAGAGCTGGAGGTGCCTGCGGCACCGCTGTGATCTTTGTGATCTCTGTGATCTCCTGCGACCTCCCGCAGACAATCCAGGGCGTACCCGGTGTGCTCCTTCCGAATCCGAATTTTGAATCCCGAGACCGACAACTCCAGGTGGGGCAAACGTGTGGGGCAATGTGTAGACTAACGCGGAAGCGTAGGCGCGACTGTGCAGTGAGCGCGGCTGCCATTAGGTGCGGCCACAGAGTGCGAGCCCTGCGAGTCCGCGGAAGCGGCCCAACTAGGTTGGGTGCGGCTTGCGGCTCGCTAGAGTGCACTGCTCCTGCCGCTATCGTCTACTCTAGTCGCCTCCGACCCCCCCTGTCACCTGCTCTCACCCTAACGCCCTCTCGCCCTAACGCTGCCTTCAGCCTGAGCAACAGACACGACACGAGCAACGGACAGGCTTCTAAATCCCGGGTTCTACCGGGACGAGTCGCAATAGCAGAAGCAGTGCCATCACCAGAGGGGGTGCCAGAGGGGGGCGCCAGAAGTCAGCCGAAAGTCAGCCGAAATTGTTCTTGGACCACTAGGGAACCACCAGGGAGCAGCTGGGGTAAGCGGAGTGGTGCATGAGAGTGTGTGTGACCCCGCTTTCTTTCCCTGCTCGGCGTCCTATACACCTATACGCCCAGTGGGAACTGGCAGTGCTGGTACTAGACCTCCCCTCTTGGGGGGTTTCTCCCTTCTTTTTTGAGAGACTAGAGTCTGCCACCCGCCGCCTGCCCAGGGAGAAATTAAGAGCAGCGCAGCAGCAGTAAGAGCGCTGAGAGCGCTGAGTAGCAGGGCTGGGCTAGGGCAGTGCCAGGTCCAGGTCCAGGACAATCTGAAGAAGTGAATCGAACCGAAGAGTTGTCTTTTCATTGGCAGCCGAACCTGCCTAAAAGCACCTTAAAAGTGCCTCAAAAGTGACTCAATGTAATGCAAGAGTGAGAAAGTTGCAAAGCTCTAAGGAAGTAAGGACCGCCACAAGCAGCACTGAACTTTTCCAGGCAACAACTCGAGAAGAGTTGGAGAAGGGCTTCCAGCACACTCCTGCTCACCCCCGTGCACTCCAGTATATCAGTTCCGGAGGCTTTGGTTTATTCTCTATCATGAGGTCTGGCAGGAAGAGGGGCCAGCCCTCGGTCCCCGTGCGCAAAGACAAACAAAATGGAAACACAAGACAAAATACCACAGATCTGGCTGTGTCCTTCGAGGATGTAGAGGATGTAGAGGGCCTCTCTGCCCTAGTACAGCAGCGACCCGGAGGTCCCCCACCTCATCTTTTCCAACCGAAAATCTCCTCGAAATTTCACTTCTTAAAGGACCCAGCATCGTCCATATTTTCTTCTAGTGGCAAAATTCAAGGCCTTCAAGATCCCCTTCTCTCCTTACAATCATCCAATCCACCAGCTATGGCACAAGCCAGCGTGGAAACTCCCGCGGTCCAATTTGTGGCCTTTCCGCAATCATCAGACAAAGTTTTGGAACACAAAGAAAGTAGCTCCAATGACCCACAAGCAGGGGAAGCCGAAACGAGAGTTGTGGAGCGCTCTAACTATCTACCCTTGTCCATTCCCACTTTCACTCATACAGCTACAATCAACCCAAATAAGCAGAACGAAGTGCAATCAGCACAAGTGTTAGCACAAGTGTTAGCACAAGTGATAGCGGCAGACGATGGAAAGGGCATAAATTTAAGGCAAGAAGACATAAATAAATTCCAATTGAGTCACTCTCCCGAACACCAGCACAAGCTCCAGCCCTTAAAAGACCCCCAAACATCCCCTCAAGATACGCCAGCACAGCCTGAGGCCACCAAGCCTACAAAGGCCCTTTTGTCTCCGGAAGTGGAAACAGAAACGGGGGGCAGGACAGAGAAACCTAAAGTGACCTCCGAAACCTCGCCTGAAACAAGGGGAGGGGGGCAGGATGCCCTTTCTTACCTAGGATCACAGCAGTGGGCTGACTTAGTCGCCTCCTACGCCTTGGATACTCCTGGAAAACAGCCACCGCTGATGGTTGGAATCAGCTCTAATCAAGACATTAAACAAGGCAGTGATCAGGAAGTAGCGGATAATAGACCAACTTCACGCCACAGCCCCCCAAGTTCTACTTTGGATCCATCACTCCAAGCTGGTAAGCAAGCAGAGAACACATTGGACATCCTATTAAACACAATGCAACGAACTGTCGACGTGTTACCTTATCAGTCGGACAAAATGGACCTGCAATTGACATTACTAGACACTCTTGCCCTTTTTGTAGGGGGGATAGACGAAAAATTGGGTCAACTAAACCTTCTAATCAGCAGAGCCCAGCAGGAGGCCAAACTGAATTGCAGTTGTGGTCCCATCATCGACAAATTGTCGTCGCTTCCCTCAATCGTATCCACTCTCATAGAGAGGGCCTGCCAAAGGGCCCAAATCAAGGAAAAACTAAGGCAAACTCAAACAAAGCTGCGCCCAACGGGCCACCAAAAAGGGATCCTGCGGTTCAAAACACTGCTGGTCTAAACCAACTGAGTCATCAAGAGGTTAATCCGGCCTTCCGATCCCCTCCACCACCCAAGGAGCAAACCCTAACTCAAAATGCCAAGCAACGTCGCCAACTTCGGAGAAAAGGTCGAAACAAAATATCATCCCCGAGCTTTACAAAAGTCTATCCTCTTTATGCTACAAAAACATCACAGCAGTCAGTGCCTTCACAAGTTATCACAGCACACGACCCAGCAGCTCACGGATCAACAAACCAGCCAAAGGAAACTTATTTTATGGCAGATAAAAATGTGGAACAAGTGTTAAGACTTTCTCCGGGGGCAGTCTTGTCGTCACCAATCAGCCAAACTGGCACCCTAGGCAATAGAAAAATCAAAGTCACATGGAAACAGGAAGACAGCTCAACCAGCCGACCATCTACACCAACTGAGGGAAGGCAGGCCTTTCCCACGCATGGCTCTAATCAAGCGTTGACTTCTACTTCAGACCTACCCCTGTCGCATCAACAGGGCGCCAATTATAATATAATAACCACGCTAAATCAAGCTCCAATCTACAGGACTATTCAAGCTCCGACTATTCAAGCTCCGAAAGCAAAAAAAGATAACATCAGCAAAACCCACACGGAGGTGCAGGGGGTCCCTTCAGGAGCCGACGACAACAACAACCGGGCACCTGGGCCGCTCTACAATGGGAGACCAAACCAAAAACACAGATTGTGGCTCAGAAGCTTTCTCAGGCCCTAGGTGTCAGGAATCCTGAATTCCCGCCAAACCCAGCGAGCCAATTCAGCAGTCCATCAACACCGTCGGAGACAACCATTTGGGGACAAACTCGGCAAGAGCCCCTTCAGTCAACCAAACCATGAACTCAGCCATCACACTTTTTACGCCTGAGTATGACTCGAAAGGTCCTTTCGACATCCTCAATAGAGGGTATGTCCTCCAACTACTAGGTGCAATACCAACATTAAAAGACATTAACTCAACTGACCTTCTTTCGATAGAATTCATAAAGTTAGACAAAGCACAAGGTAGGGAATCCACTAAGGCTACCTGGGGGTCCATTCAGATTGCAAATAAAGTTTTGGAAGAACAGAAAACCTTCAAAGCCTGGGGGATACGAACCTCTATGCACCATAACATAGGATACCCGCTCCCTCTGCTTGCCAGAACATGAGAAGGAATGTTCAGCAACAGAGACAAAACATCCTCTGTACTCAGGGGAGCTCGAGGACGGTCACCCCAATGGGAATAGGCATCAAATACACAAATGAGCACAAAACATCATAATCCCATTATTTCTGATCACATTCAGATTATCAGAACTATTAATACAGTCAGCCATCCACAATGACAGATCAACTGTCAGAGGAATCGTGGAAACCTCGACAAATCGCCCTTGAGGGTATGTTCATGGAATATTAATGGGCTGAACAGCAAGGCAGCAGATGCCGAATTCCTTGAGTATTTAAAATCCTTTGACATTGTTTTCCTGCAGGAAACATGGCTAGAGGAGCCACTGCAAATAGAGGGGTATACTTGCTTCCATACTCCTGCCCTAAGGAAAAGCAAATATGGCCGTCTATCAGGCGGTCTAGCTACTTATGTCAAAATAACAAAAATCCATAGTGAGCAGGAATCCCCTTCTTCAATGTCAGCTGTAAATACTATTAAGGTTGACTTAAACCTTAGAGGTAAAAAGGAGGAGGTGTTGCTGATCAATACATATTTAAATCCGAAACGGAAAATACAGGAATCAAAAATCTTAATTGAACATCTGCTTCAATTAATGAGTTCGTACACCACACCGAACCTTATTCTGTCTGGCGACTTAAATCAACAAATTCTAGGCACAACCCCAAATGAAGATATTCAGGTCCAGTCCTTTTATTGGAACATTCCAACTCAAAAACAAAGCGACCGCGGAAGAACCTCTAAGTGCGGTTTAGAGCTGCTAGAAGACCTGGAGCACATCGGCCTAAGGGTACTAAACGGAAGATTTGCCGATGACTCTCCGCCGGCCACTTCATTTCACATGGAACACGTGATCTCTACTATAGATTACACCTTAGTGTCTCTCTCATTCTTTAAATACATAATAGGCTTTTGCCTAGGAGATAAAGGGGACAGTGATCATCGGCCCCAGGAAGATTTAATTCAAGCACTCCCAGATAAATCGATTCTCAATCCAGCAGGTATGCACGCATGTCATACCATAAATCTAAAAAGAATTAAGTCATCTACAGCAAACACCAGGGAGGTGCTTCTGGCAGCAAAACAACAGCTAAATGAGCTTAACTATCCCACTGGAAAACCTACTAGCACATGGGAAATCTTTACGGCTTTGTTTGCGAACTCCTATTCATCCGTAGCTCAACACTTTTCTCCCAATGATCCAACGGCCGCAGGGAAGGCCACGCATGCACAGAGGTCTACCTTGAAACTCCTCAAAAAATCTATAAACAAATTGTTGAGATCATTGAGGCAACGTCCGGGGGATGAGAACCTATTCCAACAGCTCCGTAACAATGAGGCCGAACTTAGGAAACTTAAGTGGGGCATTTCCAGGTTCAATGAAAACGATTTCTGGGCAAAACTCTATCAAGATTCCAAAGGAAATAATAGTGCTCGATTTTGGTCAACTATAAATACAATTTTACAACCAGCACATGGAGGCCTAATATCGTACATTACAGAAAACACATGGACATCCTTTTTAAAATCTCATTTTAACCAACAAGCACCAGGACCACTAGCACATATGGATAATCAACCAGCTTCTTCGACTCAAACTGTGACGACTGAAGAGGTCGAGGCTAACGGAATCGATGCTGCTATGATCAGGGATCAAATCTCTAAAGGGAGGAAAGAAGGAGCACCAGGGCCAAACGGGATTCCACCAGCTCTTTTCAAACAAGACCCGGAATACTGGTCAGAAACTCTAGCTCCTCTCTTCAGTTCTGTCACAGTTCGGGTCCTTGCCCGCTTCATGCAAGGGCTCCATCACCTCACCAATTTATAAAGCTGGAGATAAAACCCTACCAAAAAATTATCGCTTGATTGCATTGTTAGATGTAGAGGCAAAATACTTTGCGGGTACTCTGCTTACAGAACTGCAGGAATGGGCAACAGAGCATAACATAATTCCCCCTTGTCAAACAGGGTTCTGCAGAGACCGGCACAGCAACCAACCTATTAACAATGTCACTACTCATCGACAAGGCAAAACTAACCAAACAAACACTCCATCTCTGCTTTGTGGACTTCAAGGCGGCGTTTGACAATGTCAACCGAGCTAACCTATGGAGGAAATTGGCTCTCTGGGCGATCCCTCCATCTCTTTTGAATCTTCTGATACAACTACATTCCAACACGTGGATACAGGTCAAGCTAGGTAATGGCTCCCATCTTTCGAGGCGCATACCAACAACTAAAGGGCTCAAACAGGGTTGTGTGCTCGCACCAACTCTTTTTACCTTTACACAGCAGACATGACATCAGCCCTTAGTGCCTGCAATGCGCACGCCCCTCGATTAGGGGGGAAAGCCATCTCCAGTATGTCTTATGTGGACGATGTTGTTTTAGCAAGCCACACTCAAGTTGGTCTACAACGGCTACTTAACAAATTGAACGCATACGCAGCCGAAAATTGTCTGGAAGTCACCATCAACAAAACCAAAACCCTGACAATCAATGGGAAAAAACGGCTTCATTCCTGGTCTCTGGGGAAAACCCCAATTGCAAATTCCTCTGAGTATAAATACTTAGGTGTAATAATTGATAAGGGTGGACAATTCGCGAAACAGCTCGAGGCCATTAAGAGGAAAGGGATGATGATAGTGTCAACATTAAGGCAACTTAAAACAAAATTGACTGGACCAATATTTTCCCCACTGCTTCATGTTGCGCAAGCAAAAATTCCACCTTCAATCACTTATGGCAGCGAAGCATTGAGGGGCAGGGACGCTATACTGCTGGATACCACCTTGGCAAAAGCATACAGAGTCATGCTAAACCTCCCGCCTTACACCTCGCCAGCACAGATTCGACTAGAGTTTGGCCTAACGAAACAACTCCTTGCAAGGCGAGGCTCTTACATCAAGTGTTGGCACAAAATCAAGAATTCCTCCACGAATACACTAAACCATCAGCTCTGGCAAGAATTGTGCAGCATATCTACCTCGCCGGCCAAAGCTTACCTGGAGGAATCACTGGCTATCACCGGATTAGTGGACCTATGGGAAATTCCAACAATGCACTCGCACTTTAAGCATATTGTAAATAAGGTCATTAAGAAACTTTCCCTTCCAGAAGACAAAGCTGCCTTTGCACGCAGGAGCCATGCATGGATGACTCTGAGTAGTTACAAATCATTTGGGCCGCAGGCATATTTTAATCTGGGGTATTCAAGGAAGTCCAAAGCATCGTTTTTAAAATACAGGTTAGGAGTCCTCCCAGCCATACCGCATCTTCCACCTTGGCTGAGAGAGAATTGCGGGAAATCATGCAGGCTATGTGGGGTCGGAACTGAGGACATAGAACATCTAATTTGTTCCTGCATCAAGCTAAAAGAGGAAAGGGTAGTCCTCTTAAAAACCCATTTTAATGAACGAGGCATACGAACTCGGAGACAGGCAGTACTTGCCTGCTTCAATCCAAAGGACCCGCAACTAAATGGAAAGCTAGTTGTTCCTGTTATCAGTAACATCTAAGCAAGGCCAAGTGGCACTATGAGGAAGCGTAAAACAACAAAAGACTTCAATCCTTCACAATTGTAAAGACTCTGGAGGCCTAGAGCAAGAATGTAAACATCGGGAACTCTTCAGTTTTCAGAAACATATTTGTATTTTTTTAATACACAAGAGTGCTTTTTGAAAAGGTCTAGCTAATCAATTTTTTTTATCTGAGTGCATCTTTTGTAATGGTTTTAATTAATCTAAAACAATACATTTTTTACTTACAAGAAGAATGTGAGAAGACTTTGAAAGACAGTTACTATACATAAACATACTGCTGAGGGCACTGTTTTCTGAAAATCACGCGCCTGATTGCCAAAATGTGGGGCCAGGCTATGTTTACTACAGGATGCAAAAAATGTGTAAATGTTCGACACTGAATAAAAGGGTTTCTGGGCCCAGAAGAATCATGAGACACATGATGGAGGTTGATCTTCAGATTACCTTTGCCATGGCAAAATGTAAACAAGCATTTGCAATGCAATAGGTCTCGCATTTGGGAGAATTAGAGCTTTTGGCGCTGTAAATGATAATGTTTTTTACCTATGTGTTTTTATTTGGAGTGGGTGTGGAGTAGAGTGGAATTATGTGGGTTGTATTGGAATTTTTAGTTGTGTAATTTTGTGAAGTGGAAATGTGCGGTGGTGTGTAGTGTATTTGTGTAGTGGAATTATGTGGCATATCAGGGCCACTGGAACTATGCAACAGGAGAGGGTCAAATTATGTGGCAGGGTTGACTAAATTATGAAGCAAGAAAAGACAAATTATGCGGCATAATACAGCATATTTTCTGATAGTTTTACTTCATTATTTTGTCCTCTTTACACGTAACACTGTCTGGGCATAGGTGGCACCTTATTAGTACCAGTTTAACACGTAAACATAACAATAAGCAACACAAATGTATCCAGTCAAACTTTTAAAATGGCCTTCCACTGTGCGGGAACATGTGTTGCTGCTTTTTTAGTAACTTTTGAACCGTTCGAGCTAGAAACAATTTGTTTTTGTCATCAAAATCTGCAGATTATGCAGCAGATGATGTATTTTGGGGCAAATGCTGCAGATCCATAATTATGAAAACAAACGCCCTGGCATCGCATAATTCCAGTGGCCCTGGGTATGGTGAATAGATAGTGTTGAGAGCTGCACAGAATACATACAAAGGAAGATAGAGAGGGCTAGGTAGTTTGTTGAGGAAGTGGTGAATGAACTAGAGGCAGAGGAGCAGAAAGTGTGTGAGAAAGAGACAAAGAAAGGGGGAGTAGGCTACAGACGTCTAAAGAGGGAGCACTTGTGTACACACAAGATACCCTAAGAAGAAGAGTAGAGCGTGTGTTTGAGGGATGGAAACCTTGAAAGTGTTTGGGAAAGAAATTGTGTTTGAAGAGTTGAAGTGAACCATATGATAGAGGTGGGAAGAGTGCGCAAGAGAGAGAGGTTAAAGAGTACGAGAGAGAGAGAGAGATAGAGGGCTGGCAGAGTGAGTGCCAAACATGTAGCAGAGTTCAAACACGAGCTGGAAAGTGAATGCAGATAATAAATTAACAAGAAATGCACAAACCGGACAGAGCTAGCCAGCACATAATTTGAGCACCCATCGAGAACTTGGACACCCACAAGCACTGCACACAATGCAACAGCACGCAACAACAAAATGCTCATATTCCAGACACGCCTGGAGATGCAACAAAAACATTGGTGATACAGTATAAAACATGCAGGAATTAAAGCACCTTCACAAGGAGCAGCAAAGTATGCACAAGTGCACCACACATGTATGAAATGCTAAGTCACCTTGATAAGTGACTGATTCCGCCCCAGCCTCAATGGCGATTTAAAGGCATTCTAAGTAAAGCCAGTAGTCCACATTTACTTGTGGACTAATGAGCCTTTTTTACACCACCATCACACTGCTTTAAGTGCTGAGAATCTTTATTACTTGGCTCTCCCAGGAATCTGCATTGTACCTGGTTTCAGCAAGGTATCTTGGGGCGTAAAGGGAATTAGCAATGCACCCCAAGAATACAGAAGATACATCAAGGTAACAGCTGGTCATGGAGGGGATAACAAATGTGCCTGTGGAATAACCAAGGTGCCCTTAGAATGCGCAAGGGATATTAAGCTGCCCTCAGATTGCAGAAGGAATACCAAAGTGCACGTGGTACTCCATGCAGCAGGAAGCCTTCGGGCCCAGGAGAGGTGCCAAAGCGCCCTGGTGATAAAAGTGCCTTCAGAAGGTAATTGTGACACGATAAGGCATCAGGATGTTACTAGGATGCACTACTGACTGCAGGATGCCTAGGTGCAGTTGATACCCTAAGGTGCCTTCAGGACAAGGAGAGGCTATTAAAGAGCCCACAGAGTGCCTCACAGGATCCAAGGAGATTCTAGCACGCAGTAGGGGTTACAATGAGATCTCACAACAGGAACCCTCGTGGAGCAGCCGGGACCATGCGGTGCACTCGGGATGCAGAGACCACAACAAAACGCCCTAAGGATGGACCCGAAAGCCGATGTACCCTCAAGTGCTGTACGGATCAGCCACATTGGATGGGTTAGGGGACGTGGCCTCCTGTCCAGCACTGTTTTCCAGGGCTCTTCTCACATGGAACATGCATTGCGAGTCCTTGTCGCCCTGAGTTCCAGACTGTGGCCTTGCCCCTACCCAGCAGCCGCTGTTTGTGGACAGATGCCCTATTTGCCAGTGAGGAGGGAGCTCACATGACGGAATGCAGCATGCAGCAAAGCTGGCACCAGGAGCCAGGCTAACGTGCATGCGCAACTCCAGGGGGATCACAGCGCACTAGAGAAAGAGAGGACAAGGAACTACAAGCACAGAAGAAGGAAAAGAAAGACTGTGGGAATGGAGTGTACGTCATGGCAACAAAAACCTCAGAGAGGTGCCTGGTCTAAGATCAGAACTAATGCATGGAAACGTGTGGGAACTGGGTCCTGCCATAATTGCTCAAAAAGGGCAAATTGGTAACATTGGACTTTCAAGACTGAAAGCCGTGTGATGCCTAGGACAAAGAAGTAAATCTACGTGGTTAGACTGTCGTATTAAAACAATGTTAACTGCCACCCAAAAAGCAACAAGGAAAATGACTGATAGGGCGGAAGGGACAGACGGGCAAAAGGCAACGGCCGGCCGAATAAATAGTACCTGGTCAGTGGAGGAGCACTAATCAAGATGAATTGATCTGTACTTGAGTGGTGCTACTTGGCTCGAAACAAAAGTGATGTATGGGGTGCGTGAATCAATTCAGCGGCAGCAAAGAGCAATGCTGGAGTTAACCTATGGTAAGTAGCAGGCGGGATTACACTCCCTAAAGGGAATACAGCAGGTCTTTCAGACAGTGCATGCACGCTGCCTAGGCTCGACCTAAAAAGCAGAATTATCGAATAGAGGTGAGAAAGCTGCGGGTTGTACTAAGGAGAAGGAGAAGCAGAAGGAGAAGCAGGAGATTGCAAAATTGAGTCATCTAACACTAAGAAAACAGAGTAGAAAAAAATTACAGTTACAAGAATAACAGTAAGGAGAAAAACAAACGAGAATACCGGGAAGCGTGATAGATATAAGTGTGGAAGCAAAGACCATTTTGCCAAAGACATCCAGCATGGAAACAGAAATGTTCATTTTGTGGCATAATGGGACATTATGCGAAAGTGTGCCGAAGAAAATATTGAGAGGGAGAGATCCTATACCAAAAGATAACTAAGCCTGGAAGAATGTAAAGAGTCAGGAACAAGTATTGTGGGAAACGATTAGAGAGAACATTAATAAAGCAAGGAATGTGTACAAAAAACAATATGGTAGTAAACATAGTGTGAGAGGTAAAAATGGTCATTCGTGCCAATGTTAAAGTGAGATGTCAGAGGAGAAGGGCAGCTGTAAATGTATAGGACCTTACAGAATGATGGAGTTTTATAATAATTCGGCCAATTATTAGCAAATTGTCTAAATGTGGTGGAAAAACTATAAGTGACAGGGGTGAAGGACCTGGATGTAGTGAGGTTAAGAAAAAAATTAATCACCTTTGGCTGATAGATGATATTGAAAAGAATACTGTGTGCATGGGTGAGAGCAGTGTCAGTGAATGAGGAAACAGTGTCCAGGTCGGGAAGTGTTCTGCAATGCCACAAGAAATGGGAACAATTTGTTGTACAATACAATAATTCTTAAAGAGTATTCATACATTTTTGACTTACCAATATGTATTATTGTTGAGTTGTGCCACTTATGCATAGAGCGCCACCACTTGCGGCCGCTCCAGAGGGGACGGCCACACTCACGAAAAGCAGCCGTCTCGTACCTGGGGCAGCCGGGACGCCTCCTCTCCATTGCTGGAGCCGGGCTCCACCAGCACTGCACGCAGGGCCAGTTTATCGAAGCGGAGAGAGGCGAAGGGACCCCCTGCCTCCTTAGGTCCGATTATAGCGCCTTGACGCCCTTGGGCTTAGTTTGCGCTTTACAAATTTCATATTCATTCATTCATTCATTCATTCTGCCTCTGCCGCGTGCTGCATGACTGCCCCCAGCGAGACCCGCTCACGGACACCACCAGGAATCCCACTGCTGGACAGATGGCCTCCCTCGGCTGAGGCAGCGGATGCCCGGCACCAGAGTAGCCGTGGGAAACCGAAAGCCTGGAGCGCTGCTACCATACAGAGCTATCAGCAGGCAGACCTCTGCTGGTGCTGACCAGCCATGAACACCGTTAAAGGGCGGGGTTTGTCTTTGTTTATTTTTCACAGCAGTTTGTGCTCCTCTCACACATCACGAGTAAACGCAGGCCCAGAAGCTGAGAACAATAGTTTTTACAGTTGCTAATTGACAAAAAAAGGCGTGAAACATGAACCGCCCACTTAAGGAAGTGAACGGCCTAACAACCAAAGCAGCTAAGTTTCATTACTCCTGTTGTGCTGTTTATATTCTGCATGTGTCGGTCTTGACGCGACACTGAGTGTGATCAGTGACAGCAAGGCAGCCAACTTGAAAGGGATCACCCTGTCTATAACAAGAATAGACAAGCACTCGCCGGCTGCACTGCAAGTAGGGACTGCGTACGTGTTGCTGCTTGCTCCCTTTGGCAATACTCCATGGGAGCCAACTTCCCAGAATAGGTGGGACATGCATCCACCATTAGCCATTTGCAGGCTACCATTTCAAAATGACGCACACAAAAGCCAATCCAAAGTGTGGGAGGAGTCAGACCCCACAAAGCACTTACAACAGATCGCCTGACAGCGCAAGTTCTGTATAGGCTCGACCTAAAAATGGCATACAGCTGTGCCATTAAACCACGAAGGTCAATGTGGAAAACTGAGGGAATACACATTCATCTTTTTCCAGGTCTGAAGATTTACTCTTCAACAATCCTGGCCGAAACCAGTTTTCTTTCTGGGTAGCCCAGACTCCTAATATGATCAGCGGCTGCTCAGCGCCTCTTGGGATTGCCTGTGAAATACCAATACACATCTCCAATGACAATTCCTTTTGTTGACTAGAAAAACAAAATTTGAAGGTGGCATGCCTTTCATTGCACCCTAATTGCATATTGATGTCCCTAGTTTTAAGAAAAGTAAGAACTTTGTATTTGTTGAAATTCTTCATCACTAGCTGAGAATCGATTACCTATGAGTAACAGATCTACAATTTCCTGTCTGGTCCTCAGGGGGCTGGGGCTAAATATGTGGCATGCAGCAGATGCACTGATGATGTGACTGTTGGGTGTAATAGATGCACGTGCGCAGCGGCATCAGGCATGTGACCGCGCTCTTGTCTATTGTGTGTGGTCTCAAGGGAGGAAAAGGAGCTTAGAAAACCCATGGTAAGAGGTCATGTCCTAGTAAAATCAGTGGATCGCAGCAAACTGCTTCTTGGTGTCAGCAGTTTTCCATTGGATTGCAACGTGGAGTGGTTTTCTTCACTTCTCCGCTATTGGAGATTTGTGTGTGCCATGTTCATTTGTCCTGAGGCACGCTTATTCATCAGACCATTAAGAGAGAACCGCAGTGTTTAATAAGACGATAAATTCTGCATTCTTCATAACTTCTGGGTCTGTTGGAGGTGGCATACCCAGAGTATTTTCTTACAGCAACGGTATTTAAATGCAGATGTGCAGACTGAGGGGATGTTAGTCAGCGCATGTATTTGCAGGCAAACACTCGTGTGGTTTGTTGATCTTGTATGGGATTTAGTACTGTGTCTTACTTCTACGTTGATACACACACCTATCCTTAACCAACGACAATGGTGGCTACTTTTATTATTTTTAACTTATTGGTTTTGTTTCTGTTTTGTTATTTTCCTTGACCTAATTCCACATTTTATATAGTCTGTAACAACAGTATGGCTGGAATTGTACCCCCACCGTTTTTTTTTAGCTGTGTCTGGGGAACCTTCCGTGGATTGGGAGACATGGGAAGGTGTATTTTTTGCCTTTGTTGAAGTATTGAGAGGTGATGATTGTAGTGCTGATAGGAAATTGGCACTGTTAAAACACTGCCTAGGTGGCTGTGGTCTTCAGGAGATAGATGTTTATCAGTATGCCTCTAAGCAAGGTAATTAGTTATGGGAAAAAAACAATGTTATCATGGAAAGGTTTACATTTTATTCATGTAAACGTGTTGATGAATCTATTTAGGTATATGTTTCTGCTCTGAGATCTTTAGCCTCTTCATGTGACTTTGAACATATTATATATGAGCAAGTGTTAAGAGATCAGATCTTGATGAGGACAAAAAACAAAAAAATTCAAAAGAGGCTGTGGATCTGTACTGATATGTCACTAAATACCGCCATTGACATTGCAAAATTAATTGAGCATTCAGTGAATTCGACCCCCTGCCTCTGCCGCGTGCTGCATGACTGCCCCCAGCGAGACCCGCTCACGGACACCACCAGGAATCCCACTGCTGGACAGACGGCCTCCCTCGGCTGAGGCAGCGGATGCCCGGCACCAGAGTAGCCGTGGGAAACCGAAAGCCTGGAGCGCTGCTGCCATACAGAGCTATCAGCAGGCAGACCTCTGCTGGTGCTGACCAGCCATGAATGCTGTTAAAGGGCAGGGTTTGTCTTTGTTTATTTTTCACAGCAGATTGTGCTCCTCTCACACATCACAAGTAAACGCAGGCCCAGAAGCTGAGAACAATAGTTTTTACAGTTGCTAATTGACAAAAAAAGGCGTGAAACAAGAACCGCCCACTTAAGGAAGTGAACGGCCTAACAACCAAAGCAGCTAAGTTTCATTACTCCTGTTGTGCTGTTTATATTCTGCATGTTTCGGTCTTGACGAGACACTGAGTGTGATCAGTGACAGCAAGGCAGCCAACTTGAAAGGGATCACCCTGTCTATAACAAGAATAGACAAGCACTCACCGGCTGCACTGCACGTAGGGACTGCTTACGTGTTGCTGGTTGCTCCCATTGGCAATACCCCATGGGAGCCAACTTCCCAGAATAGGTGGGACATGCATCCACCATTATCCATTTGCAGGCTACCATTTCAAAATGACGCACACAAAAGCCAATCCAAAGTGTGGGAGGAGTCAGACCCCACAAAGCACTTACAACAGATCGCCTAACAGCGCAAGTTCTGTATAGGCTCGACCTAAAAATGGCATACAGCTGTGCCATTAAACCACGAAGGTCAATGTGGAAAACTGAGGGAATACACATTCATCTTTTGCCAGGTCTGAAGATTTACTCTTCAACAATCCTGGCTGAAACCAGTTTTCTTTCTGGGTAGCCCAGACTCCTAATATGTTCAGCGGCTGCTCAGCGCCTCTTGGGATTGCCTGTGAAATACCAATACACATCCCCAATAGCAATTGCTTTTGTTGACTAGAAAAACAAAATTTGAAGGTGGCATGCCTTTCATTGCACCCTGATTGCATATTGATGTCCCTAGTTTTAAGAAAAGTAAGAACTTTGTATTTGTTGAAATTCTTCATCACTAGCTGAGAATCGATTACCTATGAATAACAGATCTACAATTTCCTGTCTGGTTCTCAGGGGGCTGGGGCTAAATATGTGGCATGCATCGGATGCACTGATGATGTGACTGTTGGGTGTAATAGATACACGTGCGCAGCGGCATCAGGCATGTGACGGCGCTCTTGTCTATTGTGTGTGGCCTCAAGGGAGGAATAGGAGCTTAGAAAACCCATGGTAAGAGGTCATGTCCTAGTAAAATCAGTGGATTGCAGCAAACTGCTTCTTGGTGTCAGCAGTTTTCTATTGGATTGCAACGTGGAGTGGTTTTCTTCACTTCTCCGCTATTGGAGATTTGTGTGTGCCATGTTCATTTGTCCTGAGGCACGCTTATTCATCAGACCATTAACAGAGAACCGCAGTGTTTAATAAGAGGATAAATTCTGCATTCTTCATAACTTCTGGGTCTGTTGGAGGTGGCATACCCAGAGTATTTTCTTACCGCAATGGTATTTAAATGCAGATGTGCAGACTGAGGGGACGTTAGTCAGTGCATGTATTTGCAGGCAAACACTCGTGTGGTTTGTTGATCTTGTATGGGATTTAGTACTGTGTCTTACTTCTACGGTGATACACACACCTATCCTTAACCAACGACAACGGTGGCTACTTTTATTATTTTTAACTTATTGGTTTTGTTTCTGTTTTGTTCTTTTCCTTGACCTCATTCCACATTTTATATAGTCTGTAACAACAGTATGGCTGGAATTGTACCCCCACCGTTTTTTTTAGCTGTGTCTGGGGAACCTTCCGTGGATTGGGAGACATGGGAAGGTGTATTTTTAGCCTTTGTTGAAGTATTGAGCGGTGATGATTGTAGTGCTGATAGGAAATTGGCACTGTTAAAACACTGCCTAGGTGGCTGTGGTCTTCAGGAGATAGATGTTTATCAGTATGCCTCTAAGCAAGGTATTAGTTATGGGAAAAAAACAATGTTATCATGGAAAGGTTTACATTTTATTCATGTAAACGTGTTGATGAATCTATTTAGGTATATGTTTCTGCTCTGAGATCTTTAGCCTCTTCATGTGACTTTGAACATATTATATATGAGCAAGTGTTAAGAGATCAGATCTTGATGAGGACAAAAAACAAAAAAATTCAAGAGAGGCTGTGGATCTGTACTGATATGTCACTAAATGCCGCCATTGACATTGTAAAATTAATTGAGCATTCAGTGAATTCGACCCCCTGCCTCTGCCACATGCTGCATGACTGCCCCCAGCGAGACCCGCTCACGGACACCACCAGGAATCCCACTGCTGGACAGACGGCCTCCCTCGGCTGAGGCAGCGGATGCCCGGCACCAGAGTAGCCGTGGGAAACCAAAAGCCTGGAGCGCTGCTGCCATACAGAGCTATCAGCAGGCAGACCTCTGCTGGTGCTGACCAGCCATGAACGCCGTTAAAGGGCGGGGTTTGTCTTTGTTTATTTTTCACAGCAGTTTGTGCTCCTCTCACACAACACAAGTAAACGCAGGCCCAGAAGCTGAGAACAATAGTTTTTACAGTTGCTAATTGACAAAAAAAGGTGTGAAACAAGAACCGCCCACTTAAGGAAGTGAACGGCCTAACAACCAAAGCAGCTAAGTTTCATTACTCCTGTTGTGCTGTTTATATTCTGCATGTGTCGGTCTTGACGAGACACTGAGTGTGATCAGTGACAGCAAGGCAGCCAACTTGAAAGGGATCACCCTGTCTATAACAAGAATAGACAAGCACTCACCGGCTGCACTGCACGTAGGGACTGCGTACGTGTTGCTGCTTGCTCCCATTGGCAATACTCCATGGGAGCCAACTTCCCAGAATAGGTGGGACATGCATCCACCATTATCCATTTGCAGGCTACCATTTCAAAATGACGCACACAAAAGCCAATCCAAAGTGTGGGAGGAGTCAGACCCCACAAAGCACTTACAACAGATCGCCTACCAGTGCAAGTTCTGTATAGGCTCGACCTAAAAATGGCATACAGCTGTGCCATTAAACCACGAAGGTCAATGTGGAAAACTGAGGGAATACACATTCATCTTTTTCCAGGTCTGAAGATTTACTCTTCAACAATCCTGGCCGAAACCAGTTTTCTTTCTGGGTAGCCCAGACTCCTAATATGTTCAGCGGCTGCTCAGCGCCTCTTGGGATTGCCTGTGAAATACCAATACACATCCCCAATGGCAATTGCTTTTGTTGACTAGAAAAACAAAATTTGAAGCTGGCATGCCTTTCATTGCACCCTGATTGCATATTGATGTCCCTAGTTTTAAGAAAAGTAAGAACTTTGTATTTGTTGAAATTCTTCATCACTAGCTGAGAATCGATTACCTATGAATAACAGATCTACAATTTCCTGTCTGGTTCTCAGGGGGCTGGGGCTAAATATGTGGCATGCATCGGATGCACTGATGATGTGACTGTTGGGTGTAATAGATGCACGTGCGCAGCGGCATCAGGCATGTGACCGCGCTCTTGTCTATTGTGTGTGGCCTCAAGGGAGGAAAAGGAGCTTAGAAAACCCATGGTAAGAGGTCATGTCCTAGTAAAATCAGTGGATTGCAGCAAACTGCTTCTTGGTGTCAGCAGTTTTCCATTGGATTGCAACGTGGAGTGGTTTTCTTCACTTCTCCGCTATTGGAGATTTGTGTGTGCCATGTTCATTTGTCCTGAGGCACGCTTATTCATCAGACCATTAACAGAGAACCGCAGTGTTTAATAAGAGGATAAATTCTGCATTCTTCATAACTTCTGGGTCTGTTGGAGGTGGCATACCCAGAGTATTTTCTTACCGCAATGGTATTTAAATGCAGATGTGCAGACTGAGGGGACGTTAGTCAGCGCATGTATTTGCAGGCAAACACTTGTGTGGTTTGTTGATCTTGTATGGGATTTAGTACTGTGTCTTACTTCTACGGTGATACACACACCTATCCTTAACCAACGACAACGGTGGCTACTTTTATTATTTTTAACTTATTGGTTTTGTTTCTGTTTTGTTCTTTTCCTTGACCTCATTCCACATTTTATATAGTCTGTAACAACAGTATGGCTGGAATTGTACCCCCACCGTTTTTTTTAGCTGTTTCTGGGGAACCTTCCGTGGATTGGGAGACATGGGAAGGTGTATTTTTAGCCTTTGTTGAAGTATTGAGCGGTGATGATTGTAGTGCTGATAGGAAATTGGCACTGTTAAAACACTGCCTAGGTGGCTGTGGTCTTCAGGAGATAGATGTTTATCAGTATGCCTCTAAGCAAGGTATTAGTTATGGGAAAAAAACAATGTTATCATGGAAAGGTTTACATTTTATTCATGTAAACGTGTTGATGAATCTATTTAGGTATATGTTTCTGCTCTGAGATCTTTAGCCTCTTCATGTGACTTTGAACATATTATATATGAGTAAGTGTTAAGAGATCAGATCTTGATGAGGACAAAAAACAAAAAAATTCAAGAGAGGCTGTGGATCTGTACTGATATGTCACTAAATGCCGCCATTGACATTGTAAAATTAATTGAGCATTCAGTGAATTCGACCCCCTGCCTCTGCCACATGCTGCATGACTGCCCCCAGCGAGACCCGCTCACGGACACCACCAGGAATCCCACTGCTGGACAGACGGCCTCCCTCGGCTGAGGCAACGGATGCCCGGCACCAGAGTAGCCGTGGGAAACCAAAAGCCTGGAGCGCTGCTGCCATACAGTGCTATCAGCAGGCAGACCTCTGCTGGTGCTGACCAGCCATGAACGCCGTTAAAGGGCGGGGTTTGTCTTTGTTTATTTTTCACAGCAGTTTGTGCTCCTCTCACACAACACAAGTAAACGCAGGCCCAGAAGCTGAGAACAATAGTTTTTACAGTTGCTAATTGACAAAAAAGGTGTGAAACAAGAACCGCCCACTTAAGGAAGTGAACGGCCTAACAACCAAAGCAGCTAAGTTTCATTACTCCTGTTGTGCTGTTTATATTCTGCATGTGTCGGTCTTGACGAGACACTGAGTGTGATCAGTGACAGCAAGGCAGCCAACTTGAAAGGGATCACCCTGTCTATAACAAGAATAGACAAGCACTCACCGGCTGCACTGCACGTAGGGACTGCGTACGTGTTGCTGCTTGCTCCCATTGGCAATACTCCATGGGAGCCAACTTCCCAGAATAGGTGGGACATGCATCCACCATTATCCATTTGCAGGCTACCATTTCAAAATGACGCACACAAAAGCCAATCCAAAGTGTGGTAGGAGTCAGACCCCACAAAGCACTTACAACAGATCGCCTAACAGTGCAAGTTCTGTATAGGCTCGACCTAAAAATGGCATACAGCTGTGCCATTAAACCACGAAGGTCAATGTGGAAAACTGAGGGAATACACATTCATCTTTTTCCAGGTCTGAAGATTTACTCTTCAACAATCCTGGCCGAAACCAGTTTTCTTTCTGGGTAGGCCAGACTCCTAATATGTTCAGCGGCTGCTCAGGCGCCTCTTGGGATTGCCTGTGAAATACCAATACACATCCCCAATGGCAATTGCTTTTGTTGACTAGAAAAACCAAATTTGAAGCTGGCATGCCTTTCATTGCACCCTGATTGCATATTGATGTCCCTAGTTTTAAGAAAAGTAAGAACTTTGTGTTTGTTGAAATTCTTCATCACTAGCTGAGAATCGATTACCTATGAATAACAGATCTACAATTTCCTGTCTGGTTCTCAGGGGCTGGGGCTAAATATGTGGCATGCATCGGATGCACTGATGATGTGACTGTTGGGTGTAATAGATGCACGTGCGCAGCGGCATCAGGCATGTGACCGCGCTCTTGTCTATTGTGTGTGGCCTCAAGGGAGGAAAAGGAGCTTAGAAAACCCATGGTAAGAGGTCATGTCCTAGTAAAATCAGTGGATTGCAGCAAACTGCTTCTTGGTGTCAGCAGTTTTCCATTGGATTGCAACGTGGAGTGGTTTTCTTCACTTCTCCGCTATTGGAGATTTGTGTGTGCCATGTTCATTTGTCCTGAGGCACGCTTATTCATCAGACCATTAACAGAGAACCGCAGTGTTTAATAAGAGGATACATTCTGCATTCTTCATAACTTCTGGGTCTGTTGGAGGTGGCATACCCAGAGTATTTTCTTACCGCAATGGTATTTAAATGCAGATGTGCAGACTGAGGGGACGTTAGTCAGCGCATGTATTTGCAGGCAAACACTTGTGTGGTTTGTTGATCTTGTATGGGATTTAGTACTGTGTCTTACTTCTACGGTGATACACACACCTATCCTTAACCAACGACAACGGTGGCTACTTTTATTATTTTTAACTTATTGGTTTTGTTTCTGTTTTGTTCTTTTCCTTGACCTCATTCCACATTTTATATAGTCTGTAACAACAGTATGGCTGGAATTGTACCCCCACCGTTTTTTTAGCTGTGTCTGGGGAACCTTCCGTGGATTGGGAGACATGGGAAGGTGTATTTTTAGCCTTTGTTGAAGTATTGAGCGGTGATGATTGTAGTGCTGATAGGAAATTGGCACTGTTAAAACACTGCCTAGGTGGCTGTGGTCTTCAGGAGATAGATGTTTATCAGTATGCCTCTAAGCAAGGTATTAGTTATGGGAAAAAAACAATGTTATCATGGAAAGGTTTACATTTTATTCATGTAAACGTGTTGATGAATCTATTTAGGTATATGTTTCTGCTCTGAGATCTTTAGCCTCTTCATGTGACTTTGAACATATTATATATGAGCAAGTGTTAAGAGATCAGATCTTGATGAGGACAAAAAACAAAAAAATTCAAGAGAGGCTGTGGATCTGTTCTGATATGTCACTAAATGCCGCCATTGACATTGTAAAATTAATTGAGCATTCAGTGAATTCGACCCCCTGCCTCTGCCACATGCTGCATGACTGCCCCCAGCGAGACCCGCTCACGGACACCACCAGGAATCCCACTGCTGGACAGACGGCCTCCTCGGCTGAGGCAACGGATGCCCGGCACCAGAGTAGCCGTGGGAAACCAAAAGCCTGGAGCGCTGCTGCCATACAGTGCTATCAGCAGGCTGACCTCTGCTGGTGCTGACCAGCCATGAACGCCGTTAAAGGGCGGGGTTTGTCTTTGTTTATTTTTCACAGCAGTTTGTGCTCCTCTCACACAACACAAGTAAACGCAGGCCCAGAAGCTGAGAACAATAGTTTTTACAGTTGCTAATTGACAAAAAAGGTGTGAAACAAGAACCGCCCACTTAAGGAAGTGAACGGCCTAACAACCAAAGCAGCTAAGTTTCATTACTCCTGTTGTGCTGTTTATATTCTGCATGTGTCGGTCTTGACGAGACACTGAGTGTGATCAGTGACAGCAAGGCAGCCAACTTGAAAGGGATCACCCTGTCTATAACAAGAATAGACAAGCACTCACCGGCTGCACTGCACGTAGGGACTGCGTACGTGTTGCTGCTTGCTCCCATTGGCAATACTCCATGGGAGCCAACTTCCCAGAATAGGTGGGACATGCATCCACCATTATCCATTTGCAGGCTACCATTTCAAAATGACGCACACAAAAGCCAATCCAAAGTGTGGGAGGAGTCAGACCCCACAAAGCACTTACAACAGATCGCCTAACAGTGCAAGTTCTGTATAGGCTCGACCTAAAAATGGCATACAGCTGTGCCATTAAACCACGAAGGTCAATGTGGAAAACTGAGGGAATACACATTCATCTTTTTCCAGGTCTGAAGATTTACTCTTCAACAATCCTGGCCGAAACCAGTTTTCTTTCTGGGTAGGCCAGACTCCTAATATGTTCAGCGGCTGCTCAGCGCCTCTTGGGATTGCCTGTGAAATACCAATACACATCCCCAATGGCAATTGCTTTTGTTGACTAGAAAAACAAAATTTGAAGCTGGCATGCCTTTCATTGCACCCTGATTGCATATTGATGTCCCTAGTTTTAAGAAAAGTAAGAACTTTGTGTTTGTTGAAATTCTTCATCACTAGCTGAGAATCGATTACCTATGAATAACAGATCTACAATTTCCTGTCTGGTTCTCAGGGGGCTGGGGCTAAATATGTGGCATGCATCGGATGCACTGATGATGTGACTGTTGGGTGTAATAGATGCACGTGCGCAGCGGCATCAGGCATGTGACCGCGCTCTTGTCTATTGTGTGTGGCCTCAAGGGAGGAAAAGGAGCTTAGAAAACCCATGGTAAGAGGTCATGTCCTAGTAAAATCAGTGGATTGCAGCAAACTGCTTCTTGGTGTCAGCAGTTTTCCATTGGATTGCAACGTGGAGTGGTTTTCTTCACTTCTCCGCTATTGGAGATTTGTGTGTGCCATGTTCATTTGTCCTGAGGCACGCTTATTCATCAGACCATTAACAGAGAACCGCAGTGTTTAATAAGAGGATAAATTCTGCATTCTTCATAACTTCTGGGTCTGTTGGAGGTGGCATACCCAGAGTATTTTCTTACCGCAATGGTATTTAAATGCAGATGTGCAGACTGAGGGGACGTTAGTCAGCGCATGTATTTGCAGGCAAACACTCGTGTGGTTTGTTGATCTTGTATGGGATTTAGTACTGTGTCTTACTTCTACGGTGATACACACACCTATCCTTAACCAACGACAATGGTGGCTACTTTTATTATTTCTAACTTATTGGTTTTGTTTCTGTTTTGTTCTTTTCCTTGACCTCATTCCACATTTTATATAGTCTGTAACAACAGTATGGCTGGAATTGTACCCCCACCGTTTTTTTTAGCTGTGTCTGGGGAACCTTCCGTGGATTGGGAGACATGGGAAGGTGTATTTTTAGCCTTTGTTGAAGTATTGAGAGGTGATGATTGTAGTGCTGATAGGAAATTGGCACTGTTAAAACACTGCCTAGGTGGCTGTGGTCTTCAGGAGATAGATGTTGATCAGTATGCCTCTAAGCAAGGTATTAGTTATGGGAAAAAAACAATGTTATCATGGAAAGGTTTACATTTTATTCATGTAAACGTGTTGATGAATCTATTTAGGTATATGTTTCTGCTCTGAGATCTTTAGCCACTTCATGTGACTTTGAACATATTACATATGAGCAAGTGTTAAAAGATCAGATCTTGATGAGGACAAAAAACAAAAAAATTCAAGAGAGGCTGTGGATCTGTACTATGTCACTAAATGCCGCCATTGACATTGCAAAATTAATTGAGCATTCAGTGAATTTGTCCAAGAAATTTGAGGATGTTTGGATAATGAGGTGCATCTTGTGCATGGTGGGGATAAAATGAGGAAAATAACCTATTCCAAAAAAGAATGTGCCATTATGTTATCGATGTGGTAGTTCTGCGCATCTTGGCAACTCAAAATATTGCCCAAATGTGAATAAAGTATGTTCCAAGTGCAACAAAAGAGGCCATTTTAATAGAGTATGCAGACCCGGTGCTAGGAAGGTGAATTTAGTCCAAGAATGTGTTTCCACTGCTATGGAGGATGAAAATTTGGATCAATACTCCAATACTGTTCCCATCTTGCAATATCTCCATTGATGGTGTGAGCATTTCAGTTGTAGTCGATTCATGTGCTTGCTACACCATTTTAGGTCAACCCGTGGTTAAGGAAAAGTGGCCCAACAAAGTTTTAATGCCACCAGATGTATCAACTGGAGAGTACCCCAGTCACAAGATTGATTTGTTAGGGTATTTTTGGGCTGATCTGACATTTGACAGATGCCACACACACGGTAAAGGGTATGTAGCGACAAGTGGATAATCTCTTTTAACCCTGGGCAAAGCACTACGCTACGCTCGCGTAGTTTGCGAAGTTTGCGCTACTTCGCACTACGCGAATTGCACGTAGCACAGTGCAAACACACGTAGCGTAGTGCAGCGGTCATTTTTTGCTTGCTCGCGGTCCTCAACGTCAAGTTGGCGACTGCGAGCAAGCAAAATGACATCCCGGCGAGACTTTTTCCTCGTTCGCGATCAGCAACATCAAGTTGCCGATCGCGAGCGTGGAAAATAAACCTCCCGGCGACATTCTCAACGCGGGGAGGTCAGGTTTCTCATTGCGAGTGGTCGCGTATGCTCGCGACCGCTCGCGATGAGAAACTACCAGTCCGCGTTGAGAAAGCTGCCGCTCGAGTAAAAATCTACTCGAGCGGCAGTAAAAGACAGCTCGCACTGTGCAAGATGCCGTTTTCAATGATTGCACAGTGCGGACAAGCATCCGGCACTGTGCAATCATCGCAAACAGCGCACTACGCAGTTCGCGTAGTGCTACGCATAGCTCGCGTAGTGCGAAGTGCACTTCGCGTAGCTTCGCGTAGCGCTACTTCGCGAACTACGCCCAGGGTTAATCTCTTTGGGGCTGGCCCCATCAGCAGGAGATGGGAATCAGACTGTACACCAGGGCGAAATCCTCCTTTGTACGTCATCAATAATATGAGATTAGTTGGTAAGGAGGCGCCTAAATTGAATTATTTTGTACGTAAACTGAAAGATAAATTCTGTAATGTTTTTGGTGATAAGCTTGGTGAATATAAGGGGTTCAAACATTGCATCAAACTTTGTAACAAAGCTGTATCCACCAGGCACAGGGTTAGAAATGCTCCCCTGTCTTATAGAGGAAAGTTGAAGGAGATATTGCAGGGTTTGTGTGAGAATGACATCATTGAAGTGGTTGAATCCTCTCCTTGGTTTTTCCGGTAGTGATTTCAGTCAAACTTTCCTGAGATTTGAGGCCATGTGTGGACTTGGACAGTCTTAATAGTGCAATATGGGTGGATGCCCACCCCTTGCCCAATCTTCATGAAATGGTCACAACATTGGCTGGAGCACAGGTGTTTTCCACCCTAGATCTTGCTAGCGCCTACCACCAGGTTAGTCTTGATGAAGAGTCGAAGAATGTAACGGTGTTCATTACTCCTAAGGGGCTTTTCAGGTATTGTCGCATGTCATTTAGCTTAGCCAGTGCGGCTTCAGATTTCCAAAGACTAATGAAGGAAACTCTGGAGAGTGAATCAGGTGCGATTGCCTTCCAAGACAACATTTTAGTTTGCAAATGGGATGCAGAATTTAATGATAGCAACTTGGATATGGTTCTAGCTGCTTTGGTAACCAAAGGTTTTACCTTGAGACTCAGTAAATGCAAATTCAGGAAACTGGAAGTGGAATACCCTGGGCATCTCAGTAGTGGTGCAGGAATGAAGCCCAAACGTGGGCATGTGGAAATTATTTTAAAAGCACCGATTCCCACTAATAGGGATCTCAATGGGAACTTTGATGAATGTGAAGTAGCTTACACCTTAAATGATATCAATCTGATTGGGTCGGAACATCCTGTGATCAAAGAGGACATATGGCATGATGCTATGCATTCAGATGAAGAATTGAAGCGTGTAATGGTGTTTGTTAACACTGGTTGGACTGATGAATGTAGGGTTCCTAGTGAATTGGTGGGATTTTTTAAGATACGGGAAGAGTTGTCCATTGAAAATGGTATTCTTGTCAGAGGTGATAATTATGTCCCTCCTTTTAGTCTTAGGAAGATTGTCATTGACAGTGCTCATGAAGGGCTTCCTGAAATTTCCTGTACTAGGAGACGGGTCAGGGAGTGTGTTTGGTGGCCTGGCGTGGGCACCATGGTGGAGCATCAGGTAAGGATATGCCCTGTATGTGCTTCTGGTGACAAGTCCACCAGAGCTCTCATTGCAGATTTGCAACCTGTGGAGTTTCCAGATAACCTTTGGAGGAAACTTAGGGTTGACATTGTTGGTCCTTTTACTATGTTGGCTAGACAGGAGGCATTTCGAATAGTTATAGTGAACTATTTTTCCAAGTGGCAAGAAATTAAAATGGTGAGAGAGGTTACATCTGAAAACATGGTGGAGTTTCTTGATGAAGTGTTTTGCAGGGAAGGCATTCCCCAGGAGGTTGTAATGGACAATGGGCCTCAATTTTTTAATAAGTTCACTCAAAATTATCTTGCTAGGTGTGGGGTGGTGCATAAAAAAAATCTGTGTTCCATCCTGAATCCAATGGTCACGTGGAAAGGTTCAACAGGGTCATTAAGGAGTCCATTCAGTTGTCCACTAATAGTGGGTTGGATTGAAGGAAGGCTTTGCATGCAATGTTGTTGGCTTATAGAATGGCACCCAATTTGGTGATGTTGGTGAGTCCATTTATGTTGTTGATGGGGCGGAATCCTGGTACTAATTTGGTACCGTGGTGGCTGAAAGGGAAAATAAATGGCAACAATGAATTGGAAACTGACTTTAAGGAGATTAGAAGGAGAGTGGAAATTTACAAACAGAAGATGAAGGGCATGCTGGATGAAAGGAGAAGCAAACCTAGTAAGCAAGGGGTTAAGATTGGAGATTATGTCTGTGTAAAAAAAGGTAAGAATGTTGGCAAGGGTCTGTTGTGTTGGTCAGATCCTATTCAGGTTACAGAGGTGTTTAGGAGTGCTGTGCGTGTGAAAGGCAGAAGTGTGTGGAATTTCAATAGTCTCGCTGTGTAGGGGTCCTGTTCATGGTTGTGTTGATAATGATGATGGAGGAAATGTGTTTTTGGATGTAGGGAATGAGGAGCATAGTGGTGGGGATGACTTTGATGGTTGTACAAGACTATCCTCTACTGCTGATATTTGTGTTGATACAACTGTGTTGTCAAGGCAAGCAAGAAATTGTAGGGTATGTACCTTACCTAGAAAATACCAAAACTATGTTCTGACTTAACTCTAGTTTTTGTACGTGCATACATTTAAATATATATATATATATATATATATATATATATATATATATATCATCTGATTGTTTGTAAGGGGGAGAAGTGTTGGGTGTAGCATTTGCACAAGCGCGGTGGCATCAGGCATGTGACTGTGCTTGTGTCTATTGTTTTTATCTTTGAATATGTCTCTGGGCAATTCATATGCGCAAGAGTGTCCTCCCCGTGGTGCGCTCATGCATATGCGTGTTATAAAATGTTACTGGTTAGGAAGTGGGAGCAGTTGTTTACTTTTGATGGGGGGGCATGTGCATAGGTCGGCTGGAAACATATATAGGTCGGGCCTGGGTGGTTAACCAGCATTCATACCTTAGATTCGGCTTGTGTACGCCATACTGCTGGGAACAAATGAACACCTCCATCTGCTTTACTTCTTCGTCTGATGATTTTCTTCTGGAAGTTTGCGCGTGTGTGAACCCACTTTACAGTAACCGGTTTCATGAATTGGAGATAAACATCCAGTGACCCCAAACAACAGCCCAAGTCACAGAAGACGGAGACCTACACGAAGGACCATGCTTTGCAATAGCCTATACAAAAATGCCTCTAACATCCACATGATGCTGTAGACACAGGCAAATGGTGCCTGCACTACACCCACAAGTTGCCCCTTGCACTTGCTCGGCAGTCCAGTAGCAGGGACTGTAAAAAGGTTCTTTTGTTCAAAATAAATATACCTGTATGCCATCACTATTGCTCATGTTGCATATTCCAGGACGTTTCATGAGGGACTTGTATTAATGATAGTGGCTTTTTGTGAGATCCTGGAATTAAGTTACATTTGATTACATAGCTTGCTAGAAGGCACATACAGTGCATTGAACAAATACTGTTTCCAGTCACTTAAGCAGAGGAAATATCATAAAGTTAATGTTTTTAACAAATCACTGAGAGGCATGGCAGTGTGTGGGACTGGCACTTTAACTATGAGGTGGACTTCTAGTTGCTAATTGGTAAGTAAGCGCTCTGCAGCTACTCCATGTGCATTATCCCTTTCCTTGGGGGTTGTGTTAAAATTAATGCATTTTTAAAAGTTTGACTTGTGATAATTTTATTTGTGAAAAGTTCAATGGGTGATTTGATTGGTGACTGGGGTTTCAGTTAGTGGGTTGTTATGTTATGAATATTTGTATAGCGTGCCAATCACCCATGAGGTTATCCATGCTTCTGGCAAGATGCTAAGCAACTGCTTCCTTGGAGAGGGTATTCAAAAAGCCAGGTCTTCAGCTTCTTGCAGAATTCGAGAAGTGATGGGGACGCTCTGATGTGGTGTGGGAGGTTGTTCCAAGCTTTGGTGGAGATGTAGGAGAAGGCGCGGCCTCCAGCTGTGGCTCTGCAGATGCGGGGTGCGTCTGTTAGTGAGAGTCCAGCTGGGCAGAGGTGCCTTTTTGTTAGGTGGGTGTGTATGAGGCTGTTGAGGTAGGCTGGGACAATGCTGTGTAGTGCTTTATATGTGTTTGGGCAGTTTCAACTAGGTGCATTTGTGTATGATGAGTCAGTGGAGTTCTCTGAGATGTGGATCTGGTGAGGTAGGTTGAGGATGAGCCTTGCTGTGGCATTTTGGATAGTTTTGGAGCGTGTTTGGGAGCTTCTTGGTCATTCCAGTGTAGAGTGTGTTTCCTTAGTCAAGTCTGCTAGTGATCAGTGTCTGAGTAACCATTTTCTTTGTGTTGTCTGGTAGCCATTTGAAAATCTTTTGCAGCATTCTCAGGATTTGCAAGCAGGTGCAGGTCACTGCGTTTACTTGGGCTGTCAGGTCCAGCTTGCCAGATTTCTGGCATGGGTGGTGGGGGGAAGGTGTGGGGCCGAGGTCAGCTGGCCACCCGGTGGAGCCCCAAGCAGAGGCTTTCCTTCCAAAGATCACCACTTCTGTTTTATTTATGTTGAGATTTAGGCAGTTGGATTTCATCCAGGTGGCTACTGCAGTCATACGGGTGGGAAGCTGGTTCTTCTAGTGGGGTTCTTGTCCATTATGGAGTGTATCAATTGGGTGTCATCTGCGTAGGAGAGAATATTGGTGTTGTGTGATTTGATGAGGTCCACCAGTGGGGTCATGTAGATGTTGAATAACATTGGACTGAGATATGATCCTTGGGGGACTACGCTTATGAGGTTCTTGGCCAATGATGTAAAAGATTGCAGATTATATTTTTGTGTTCTTCCTGTGAGGAAGGAGCAGGACCATTTGAGAGTGGGTCATTGGATGCCTGTTTCATGCAGTCTCCTGATCAGGGTGGAGTGGGAGACCATGTTGAATGCTGCCGAGAGGTCAAGCAGTATGAGGGCTGCTGTATCTTCATGGTCAATGTCATCTGTGGCTGCAATGAGGGCAGGCTCGGTGCTGTGGTTGGGCTGGAAACCTAATTTTGTGGTGTAAAGGAGTTGGTGTGCATTGAGGTAGTGAGTGAGTTACTTGTTATTGGTTTTCTACATGACCTTGGCTGGGTAGGGTAAATTGGAGATCGGGTGGTAGTTTGCTAGTTGAGTGGGGTCTGCTGAGGGTGCGTTGACCATTGTGCGTTTCCAATTATCTGGGAATGTCTTGGTGGTGATGAATATGTTCAGGATGCAGACAAGAACTTCACTTATAAGGTTGGCACCCATATTATGGATGTGGTGGGGGAAGGGGTCCGTTGGTGCTTTGGAGTGGATGGTGCTCATGATGTTAGCTGTTTCTTCCATGATGAGTGTTTCCCACCAAATCAGAGTTCTTTCATGGTAGTCTCTGGGTGAGGGTGCAGGGGTTCAGTTGGAGTTCCAAGCTGCTGTAGATGGTTTTGAATTTGTTGCTAAAGAACTTTGTGAGGTTGTCCCAAAATTCTTGCGAGGGCACGATGCGATTCGTGGTGGAGGCTGGTGAGATGAACTCTTTGATGATCTCAAAGATTTCTTTGCCATTCTGTGGTCTATGCGCTATGCCAGGGCCTTTTTCTTGGTTTCATTGATTTGCTGGTGGTATCATTTCAGGGACGCTTTATATGACTCTTCAAGGTAGTTCATTCTCCATCTTCTTTTCAGTTGATTGCAGTATTGTTTTGTTGCGTGTAGTACCTCAGTGTACCGCCTGACGTGCTTCCATGTCCTCCTCTGTATGTTGTATTTTCAGGGTGCCAGTGAGTCAGAGCATGCTGTGATCCACTTGTCAAGATGTTTGATGTCACTGTTGAGGTTATTGGTAGGGTTTGGCTGATTGCGGTGCAGGCTGTAGAGCAATTTGGATTCCAAGATGCTGCTCCAGCTGCATCTGGCAAAGCTATTGCTGGAGGATTTAGGGGCTCATTAGGATGGCGGGCGGACCTCAGTCCGGCCGCCATCCTTGCGGTGTGTGGACCGCCCGCCAGACATGCGGCGGTCCCGCACCACGAATTAGGATGCGACCGCCACCATGGCGGTTGCATTCTGAAATTTAACATCCCAGCGGGTGCTGCTAACAGCAGCACCCACCGCGATGTTAAAATCGCATGTCCAGCATTTCACTGCACCACATGGCAGGCACCGCACGGTGCCTGCCACTTGGTGCAGTGAAATGTAGGCGGGTACCATAGGTACCCCCCCAAGTGCACCCCACCTCCGCCCGACACAAGGGGGGCCCGCAACGGGCCCCCAAACCCAATCACCGCCAGCCTTTCCATGGCGGCCTCGCCGCCATGGAAAGTTCTTTCTTTTCCCACATCCTAATATGGCGGACGGTGCCTGCTAGGCACCGCCACCATATTAGTGGCCCTGCTCCGCCCGGCTGGCAATCGGTGCGATTGTCACCGGCGGAAAAGCGGCAGACAGACTTTGCTTTCGCCGCGATACCCACCACCATCCTAATATGGCGGTGGGTAAATCTGATTGTGATGGTGGAACGATTCCCACCGCCGGCCCGGCGGTGGGGATCGTTCCGCCATCATAATGAGCCCCTTAGTTTGGAGAGGGACACTGATTTGGATTTGATGATGGTGAAGGAAGTGGCCCTATTCGGGTCACTCGGGTCACTAATGACCACCTCTCAGCCTTCCATACCAAATGAAGAGTCGGTCAGACAGTAGAGAATACAAACCAATATCTGTTTGTTCAGGTACACTCAGAGTGGAGCCCAGTCTGCCCAGCCGCTAGGAGTGCTGCAGAAGGACTGAAATCAGCAAGCATAAAGATACATTATGTACATTTCAAAACCAATGAAGGCACGTCCATAGTGGAATTTTCCAAGCAGATGCAACTAAATAGTGAAAAACAGAAGATAAGTTTCGATTCAGATGCCGGGCACACATTATCTACTACTCAAGGTCGTTCTGCCCGTGCCCGCCACTAGACAAGTGGGAGAAGGCCTCTAGCTAGCAAGAAAGGTAAGCGCTAATAAGAACAGTCTATTCATTAGTGAAGCAAAACCCAACCTTGGTGCAATGAAACCTAGCAGAAGCCTTTTCTCAGAAATAGCAAAGGATTAGTTTCGATCATGACTTAAAATGGCGCCTAAATAGAAAATGGTGCAGTGAATGCTAACTCACATAGGATAATACGTAAGCAGGAACATTTCTATTCTAACAATGGTATGGTCGGTCCAGGTAAGAAGCATGGTTGAGGTGATTTAAATGCCATTGAGGTTTGAGGGTGTGTCTGGTGGAGTGTGTGGATCCGGGAATGTGTTGTATCAGTCCCAGGTTCCCTAGGCTTCAAGGAGTTTGGTGGTGTTGGTATCTTTTCGGTCTTCCAGGTGGAAGTTGAAATCTCCTTGTAGGATGTAACTGTTGGAGTTGATGCGGAGAGGGTCTACGAAATCCACAATGTTATCAGTGAAATTGGCTCATAGTCCCAGTGGTCAGTAGACGAGGACTTTACTCAGGGTGTAGGTTACTTTAATTCATAGTTTTAACTATAGGTGCTCCATGTAGGAGGTTGTGTGGTTTTGGGACAGTTGAAGGGATCTTTGAATACTATCGCAATTCCTTCTCCTGTCTGTGTTGGTGGTCCTGACGTGCTAGCTTGTATCCTGCTTGGATGGCCATGGCGATGCTGGTGCTAACTCGAAGCTTAGACAGGCTTCCATGAGAAAGATGAAGTTTGGGGCATCATTGTCCAGGACGTCTCAGATGTCTGTGGCATGTTTGCTAAGTGATCGGGTGTTGAGGAGTATGCATGAAAGTTTGTCCTGGAGTGAGTGTTTGTTTATGGGTGCGGGTAGTGTGCTGTGTGTGGGTGGTGTATGCATGATGGATGTGGTTTTGCACACAAAGCTGCAGTACGTGCAAGTGAAAGCTCCCTCTGCATACCATGGTGCGGCATAGCAGCAGAGAGTCAAAAGCGCCCAAGGTTAAAAGACCAGTGGAACACAGCGGGGTAATATGCGGGCTGGATAGACCAGGGTTTGTGGCACTAGGCACATATTGATGCTGTCAGACTTGCAGTTGGCACACCACCATTTCACCCACTACGCGTGTCTGCTGAGCCCACCATTATGGAGATCCTGCAAAGGGGAAGGAGCACAGGCGGACGATATGCAGGGCTTAGCAGGAGCATAGGAAAAGAGTGGCAGCGTGGTAAGAAGCAGGTAAGGAGTGGGGAGGAGAGAGGAGGTACGGGAGGTGGGAGGTGACAAAACAGATACCAAGAGCAAGAGGGCACAAGGCACAAGCTAAATGAAGCAAAAGAAGGGCACAGAGATAAAGTAGAGCAATAGAAAAATATAGTAAAAGTACAGAAATTAGCAGATTGTAAAAGAGAGAGCAGAGTAAGTGAGAAAAACAGGCAAAAGCAAAGAGTGCAAAACGTGCAAAGAGTCCAAAACACCTCAAAGTGAGAAAGACAGAGCACAGAGAGAGAAAAGAGCAAGGAGTGCAGAAACAAACAGAGATTACCAAACACAGTAAAATGAGAAAGACAAAGCACAGAGGGCCATATTATCAAGAACGGGCGATAACATTATCGCCGCTTTAGCGGCAGGAAACTGCCGCTAAAGCGGCGATAAGAGGCTTGATAATATGCCCTATAGAATTCCAATAGAAGCCCAGGTTTGATGTCCTTCACACCAGAACCTGGGCTACTATTGGAATTCTATAAGACATATTATCAAGCCCCTTATCGCCGCTTTAGCGGCAGTTTCCTGCCGCTAAGGGGGCGATACTGTTATCGCCCGTTCTTGATAATATGGCCCAGAGTGTGAGAAGAAAGCATAGAGTGCAGAGTGGAGCCAAGAGTGAGAGCTGGAGAAGAAGCAGGAGCCTCAGATGAAGGAGCCAGGTCATCATGGGCCTTTACCGGTCAGAGGACTGATCCATGTAAGCCCAGAAAGGGCAGGTACTGGGCACCTGCTTAATGGCTGGTCAGCGCTTTTATCACCATTAAGTAGGTCATGGAAGGGTGGAGGAGTGGAGAGTGGTAATGGGCAGGGCAATCAGTAGTGTAGGAAGAAGCAGGTAAAGAGTGGGGGGAGGGGTACAGGAGGTGGGAGGTGGGACAACATGCACCAAGAGCAAGAGGGCGGAAGGCACAAGGTAAAAGAGGCACAAGAAAGGCATGGAGGAGAAAGCAGAGCAATAAAAGAAAAGAATAAATGTGCAGAAACAAACAAAGAGTACAAAGCGAGCAGATTGAGAAAGAGAGAGCAGAGTGAGTGAGAAAAATGAACAAAGGCAAAGAAATGCAGCAAATTGAGAAAGATACAGCACAGAGTGAGAGAAAAGAGCAAGGAGTGCAGAAACAAGCAGAGATTACAAAACTCAACAAAGTGAGAAAGAAAGAGAGTAGAGTATGAGAAGAGAGCAAAGAGTGTAGGGTGGAGCCAAGAGTGAGAGCTGGAGCAGAGGCAGGAGCCTCAGGAGCAGGAGCCGGGTCTGTGACATCCTTGACTGGTTGGAGGACTGGTCCAGGTAAGCCCAGGAAGGGCAGGGCTTAGGTACCAACTTGTGGTTGGCATGACCATTTTTACTGATATAGTGCTGTGTCATGAGGATGCCTTATCTTATAAGCAAGAATATATGCTTTTGGATCCACATTATTAGAAGGTGGCCTTGGGTGGAGTAACATTTTTACTGGTCACTTTTACATACTGTATAATCGAGACGGAAATACTTCTGATAACCACTAGTGTCTGTAACTAGAATCCCACTAGTTCATTATGTTGCACCACCAATTCATGATGTTCCTCTGATGCTACAATATTAAAATCCATCTGATAAAGGCCTATGTCACATTCCATTTTGCATCTGCCTCACACAACATAGACTTCCTGAACCTAACCATGTTCTCAAAAGTGTGTGTAAACTTCCCTGATGCTGAAGGAGTACTAGGAAGTTTCCTATTACAAAAATAGACTTCTCATGGTTTTTATTAGAGCCCTGCTCACATTTTTCTTCATACTTGATTCCTGCTCCCTCTAGACTAGTCCTGGGCGTAGTTCGCGTAGTAGCGCTACGCGTAGCTACGCGAAGTGTACTTCGCACTACGCACGCTACGCGTAGCTACGCAAACTGCGTAGTGCGGTAGGGAAATGCTGTCCGCACTGTGCAATCATTGCAAACGGCATCTTGCACAGTGCAAGCGGTCGTTTTCTGCCGCTCGAGTAGATTTGTACTCGAGCGGCAGCTTTCTCAACGCGGACTGGTAGTTTCTCATCGCGAGCAGTCGCGAGCATACGCGACCACTCGCAATGAGAAACCTGACCTCCCCGCGTTGAGAATCTCGCCGGGAGGTTTATTTTCCACGCTCGCGATCAGCAACTTGATGTTGCTGATCGCGAACGAGGAAAAAGTCTTGCCGGGATGTTGATTTTGCTCGCTCGCGGTCGCCAACTTGACGTTGAGGACCGCGAGCAAGCAAAAAATGCCCTCTACGCTACGTGTTTTTGCACTGTGCTACGTGCAATTCGCGTAGTAGCGCAAACTCCGCAAACTCCGCGAGCGTAGCGTAGTTTTCCGCCCAGGCCTACTCTAGACTACTGTACTGTACAGTTGCATTAATGTGTTCAGAAAGAATGGCCACAGTAGTGTAGTCTTGTCTGGTGACATGGACTTAGGTGTCAGAAGATACCATGGTCTAAACTCTGAACTAAAGGAGGCTTTTTTCACATTGCGTTCTATCGCCACCAATGGAACCCAATAAAAGGAATGGGTGGTGTGATGTATAAAGGGTCAATTTGTTCCCTATGTGAGAGGTGGCTTTGGCTTGCTTTTTCAAGCTGGTTGTTGGTAGGTGGAAAGTGACCTCGCTCATCGTGTTTGTTCCTGCTTGATCTGTGAGGTTGAAGACACAGAGGAATATTGCTTACGTAGCTGGTGGAGGATTTTGCCAGGTAGGACATCTCATGGTTCAAAGATGGTTTGCATCCAAGTGTGTGGCAGACAAGGTGAAAGGTGACTATCTCTGAGGTGGCTATTAAAAAAGTAATAGGAGAGGGGTACAGAGATTTGAAAGTTGGTTGCTGTTGGAGTCTGTACAGACTTGACAATTGGGGGATTCCCGCAACATCCACTTCTGACTGGTCCTTTCAATCACTGTATTGTGTGTTGGAATCTTAATGGATAAAGATATTAAGACTTTGTACTGTGACTACCTGAGTTACGCCTCAAAATAAAAAAAACAGTTTCTTGGAGGTGATGAGCTGAGCGATGTCAGCGTGCATGACAGCAGAGCGAGTGTTGATGAGCTTAAGTTGGAGTGTGTGCTTAATGTTTTTTTTGCATGTTGATGAGTGTAGTACTGATGAGGTTGAAGTATTTGGTGAGTTATTTTTTTAACTTTATTTATCATTTATGCCAATTTATCATCACAGTAGCAGAATTGCAGTATCTTCACAAACATAATATGCAAACAATATCTGGAAAGAAAGAGAAGGGAACTGACAAGATGACACTTCCAAAGCTATCTGGGCGACATGCTGTAAATAAATGTCAGAGAGGTGATCCTGCAAATAACATGGTTTTGTACAAGTAAAATCATGACAGTTTGACAACAATCCTTTAAGACTGACACATCTTGCGCTCTTTTAACTATCCGACTCTCCCCTGCCTGCCACTCAGTCAAAGGCTCACATGGGGACGGACACAACTTATAGTTTCAACCTTCACCGCTGGCTATTCTATCGACCCGACTGCACCCCCTGTTGCCCTGCGCCTAAGGTATGCTTGGCATGGCTCCCAAATATCTTGTGGCCTGCAGGTTAATGGTCTTAGAGCATTGTAATTATCGGACTGCGAGTTGCAGTATTATAAATCTGTAAACCATTCATCTAATGTAGGCAATGATCCTGTCAGGGACTGTCTGGGGCACAGTCAGGGGCTCGGGCAAGGACAGGGAACTCGTTTGAAAACATACACAGAAAGAGGAGTACAGCTCTTCCCAGCATCACACAGGGAGTCAGAGGAGAAAAAGGGATCCAAAGGTGAAGCCTGTGCAAGTGAACACGATGGCTAAGACTCAAAGGATGGGCACTCAAGAGGCAATTTATCATTCAGATTAACTACACCCAGGATGGACGTGCAGACATATATATATATATATTCACTGAAAAAACCATAGATTTCAGACACGTTATAGTTACAAATTAGCATTTAAAAAACCTTTGAAATTCACTGAAAAAACCATAGGTTTCAGACACGTTATAGTTACAAATTAGCATTTAAAAAACCTTTGAAATTCACTGAAAAAACCATAGGTTTTAGGGACAGTTATAGTTACTTGGACATTGCACTCATACAAAACCCGTGAAATTCCCCGTTATAGTTAGTTCAGCTAACTATAACTCGCGCTCCACAATGCACTGCTGATGACGTCACATATTACATCACTGATGACATGGTCAGTGACATCACTGATGACATCACTGATGACATCTCAAATGACATCACTGATGACATCATCCAGTGACTGTGTGTTTCTGTAAAGTTTAAATATTTTTAAAATATATAGGAAAAGACGTATTGAAGAATGAGTGGGTGTGTAAGTGTCTGTATGGATGATTTAGTAGGTGCGTGACTGACTCTATAAGTGAGTGATTTAACGTATCTTACTGAATGCATGGGTTAGTGACTAAACTGGGTGTATGTCTGTATCCGTCTGTCTGTTGCTGTGTAAGTGGCTGCATGTGTTTGTGAATAGCTAAATGAGTGTCTATATGAGTTATTGAATGCTTGTCTGAGTATCTGTATGGGTGCCTGAGTGTTTGTGTGGGAGGGGTGTGTGCAACTCTGTGCATAGATGTGTGAGTGGGTGATTCACTGGGTGGATGGTTTCAAGAGTGCATCTGTGATAGACTGTATGGGTGGGTAAGTGTGTGTAAGAGTGTGTTAGTGAGTGAATGTATGTCCCAGTGGTACATGTGTGAGTAACTACATATGTGAAAGGCAGTATATATGTGTGTTGGAGTATATAAATAGCTATAAGCAAGAGTGAGTTATTGTGATAGTGGCTGTATGGATGGTTGTGTGCTTGTATCAGTGATTGTATAAGAGCGTAACAATGTGCTACTATTTGTATGAGTAAGTGAGCTGGTGTGTGTATAACTGTATAGGTGAGTAAATGGCAGTGTGTTTAATTATTTGCATGACTGACTAGGTGTGTGAGTATCTCTATGGATGAGTGGCGTTGTTTGAGTGTCTATATTGGAGTAAGAGTGCATATGATAGTCCTGTACTGAGTGACCGTAAGTATGAGTGACTGTACGGGTGAGTGAGTGGATGTGTGTGTGTAGACCTAAGAATCAGTGAGTGGGTATGTAGTTATTGGTGTTGGAGTGTCTATGGTTTTGCGAATGGCAGTCTGTAATTTAGAGTGGGTGTATCAAAGGTTATATTAGGGTGTGAGGAGGTGCATCAGATTATCACGTGGATGATGTCATCAGTGATGTCATTTGAGATGTCATCAGTGATGTCATCAGTGATGTCACTGACCATGTCATGAGTGATGTAATATGTGACGTCATCAGCAGTGCATTGCGGGGCGCGAGTTATAGTTAGCTGAACTAACTATAACGGGGGAATTTCACGGGTTTTGTACGAGTGCAATGTCCAAGTAACTATAACTGTCCCTAAAACCTATGGTTTTTTCAGTGAATTTCAAAGGTTTTTAAATGCTAATTTGTAACTATAACGTGTCTGAAACCTATGGTTTTTTCAGTGAATTTCAAAGGTTTTTTAAATGCTAATTTGTAACTATAACGTGTCTGAAACCTATGGTTTTTTCAGTGAATTTCAAAGGTTTTTTAAATGCTAATTTCTAACTATAACGTGCCTGAAACCTACGTTTTTTTAGTGAATTTCAAAGGTTTTGTAAATGACAATTTTTAAATGTATTAATTGTTATATTAATTTTTTTCATACTGACTTAGTACATTTTTAGAAACAATTTTTTTTTACATATTTTATTTTTTAAATTACATTGTAATTACATTATACATTACATTACAAAAAATACTTTCTCTTAATGAATTACTTTAGTTTAAATACTTTGCAGATAGGCAATAGACTTTTAAGTACAGTAGTTACAGTTGTTGCAATGGGCAACACATTTTCAAACACAATGCAACATTCAGCTCAATGTGAATTTCTAGTTAAATGCAATTAGTTACTTTATGGATTACTTTTCTAACCACAGGACTGGATCCTAGATTCAGTCCTGGTACATCTCCTGTAAACAGTTGAGTAAAAGCGTTTTGGTTACAGTCGTGATTTTTAAGGAATATTATTGTATTTTAAAAGTTGACACTTGGAAACTTTTTCTCATAGAATCACCAATGTTATCCTATGGAAGGAAATTCACTTAGCAGGTAAAAACTGTTATCGTTACTTTTTCTTACTCAGTGTTGGATCCTGGATCCAGCACTGGTGCATCTCCTGTAAACAGTTGAATGAATGCGTTTAAGTCATACAGGCGATTTTTAAGGAATATTTGTAGTTTGTGAAAATCGACACTTTGAAAGTTTTCTGCTGAAAACCAGACAATGGATTCCTATGGAAGAAAATATAAGTTACTGGTAAGTACGGTTAAAATTACTTTTCAGGACCAGTACTGGGCTGAAAGATGCAGCACTGAGGTCTCTCCTGATAACAGGTGAGTAAATCAGAATTCGGATTTCGGCTGATTTTAGAGGAATATTTGTATGTTTCAAAAATCAACACTTAGAAGAATTTCCAAGTGAAACCAGTCAATGTTAGCCTATGAAGGAAATTCAAGTTACCGGTAAGTACGGTTAAAATTACTTTTCAGGATCAGTACTGGGCTGAAAGATGCAGCACTGAGGTCTCTCCTGATAACAGGTGAGTAAATCGGAATTCGTATTTCGGCTGATTTTAGAGGAATATTTGTATGTTTCAAAAATCAACACTTAGAAGAATTTCCAAGTGAAACCAGTCAATGTTAGCCAATGAAGAAAATTCAAGTTACCGGTAAGTACGGTTAAAATTACTTTTCAGGATCAGTACTGGGCTGAAAGATGCAGCACTGAGGTCTCTCCTGATAACAGGTGAGTAAATCAGAATTCGGATTTCGGCTGATTTTAGAGGAATATTTGTATGTTTCAAAAATCAACACTTAGAAGAATTTCCAAGTGAAACCAGTCAATGTTAGCCTATGAAGGAAATTCAAGTTACCGGTAAGTACGGTTAAAATTACTTTTCAGGATCAGTACTGGGCTGAAAGATGCAGCACTGAGGTCTCTCCTGATAACAGGTGAGTAAATCGGAATTCCTATTTCGGCTGATTTTAGAGGAGTATTTGCACAATGGTGAAGGGAGGGGCGGGGCCTGAGGTGACATCTTTGCAAACGCGCCCCGTGGCGCGTTTTAAGTTGGGGGATTAAGTCCCCTTGAATCCTGAGGGTCCCTAGGGGCCAACTAGACCACCAGGAACCTCCAATATGCGCCAGAGGCTGCGTTGCAGAGACGTGTAGAGAGGCCACACCCCTTTTACACCTCTCTGCAACGCAGCTCTGTGGCGCATTCTGGATGTACCTGTTGGGCTAGTTGGCCCCAGAGACCCTCAGGATTGAAGGGATTTAATTCCCCATCTTAAACGCGCCACGGGGCCTGTTTGCACACATGTCACCTGAAGCCCCGCCCCCTCCCTTCACCACTGTGCAAACGCGCCCGTGGGGCGTTTTAAGTTGGGGGATTAAGTCCCCTTGAATCCTGAGGCTCCCCGGAGTCCAACTAGCCCATCATATACCTCCAAAAGCGCCACAGAGCTGCGTTGCAGAGAGGTGTAAAAAGGGCGTGGCCTCTGTACACCTCTCTGCAAGGCAGCCCCTGGCGCATACTGGAGGTACCTGGTGGGCTAGTTGGCCCCCAGGGACCCCCAGTATTCAAGGGGAATTCGTTCAAGGAAGGGGGCGGGGCCTGCGGGCCCGATCGTTTTTTTTTTTTTGTTTTTTTCTCCCTGAAGGGGGCTGTGTGGCCCCCCTTCCTTTTCTTTTTTTGGGCCCTGGGGACCCCATCCCCCAGGGCCTTACACCTTTTTCAAATTACCTTTAAAAAAAAAAACGGGAAGGGGGCCGCGTGGCCCCCTTCCCTGGGCCTGTATTGGCCCCGGGGACCCCATCCCCCGGGGCATGGCCTCTATATTTATTTTTTTGAGGGGGCAGCGTGGCCCCCCTCCTCTGGGCATTTTAAGGCCCCGGGGACCCCATCTCCCGGGGCCGGCCTTTCCATTTTTTTTTTTTTTTAATTTTCCTCTTTTTTGGGGAGGGGGCCGCGTGGCCCCCTCCCGAGCCACTACTTGCCCGGGGACCCCATCCCCCGGGGCTGGCCCTCTCCGTTGGGGACTGTGGGGGCTCCCCACGTCCCTTGGGAGCCGGCATTGCTGTTCCACATGGGGAGCAGCTGACATGCTGCTCCCCATGTGGAAAAGCAATCGCTTTGGATATTGGAAGAGAGAGCAGGTTTCCTGCTCTCTCTTCCAATATCCAAAGCAGTTTGCTATGGCAGGACGGGAGCCGCGAGGCTCCGTCCTGCCATAGCAAACTACAGTGTCCCGGGGGTAGGCACCCGGGACACTGCAGGAGCCGGCCCTGGGGGTGGTGGTCCCCAGGGCCATCAAGGGCTCCAGGAGGGGGGCCGCGCGGCCCCCCTCCCATTCAGTACACAGCCCCGGGAGGTGGTGGTCCCCGGGGCTCTGGGGTCCGTAACGGACCCCCATATTAAAATGTTTAGTGCCCCGGGAGGTGGTGGTCCCCGGGCGTGGGCCCACACAGGTTTAATAATGTATGTAAAAAAGCCCCGGGAGGTGGTGGTCCCCGGGGCTGCGGGAGGGCTCAGAGCCCTCCCGCACCATTTTACAAAAAGCCCGGGGGGGGGGTGGCGGTCCCCGGGGCTTGGGGGCCCTTTGAGGCCCCCACACATTAAATTATCCCCCCACCATGCCCCCGGGACTTGGGCCACCCGGGGCCAATTAACATCGAGCGCGGGAGACCGCGCTTCGATTTTTCGCATCCTACCGATTTAAAAAATTTTTTTTTTTTTTGCCCAGGGGGTCCTTGTGGGACCCCCTGAGCAAACCTAGGGGGTCAGGGTGTTTCTACCCTGCCCCCTTTGTGCGCTTTGCGCACTTGTTTCTGTCCCTCGGTTCTACAGAGGGACAAAATGGCTGCCAACATTTCCTGAATCGGAATGTTGACAGCCAGCTGACAGCCAATTAACATGCAGCTCGTGATCGGGAGGGTACGCGGACCCTACTCGTCCCTAGATATCACTAACTTTTTACTTTTCATTTTCTCAGCAACTACTGAACGGATTTACACCATTTAACAAAAAGGGTTCTTTCTGAACCAAGAACTACCTCTTTGCCAAATTTGGTGTAATTCCGTTCAGCAGTTCGAGCTGTAGCCGTGTCTAAAGTTTCCTATGGGAAAATGCATGGGGAAAACGCGTTTTGGGACCCCCTTTTTCTCGGCCCCCGCTTGACGTATCACCCCGAGACTTTCAGGGTAGGAGCGGACCGGAGCGCCCACGAAGTTTGAAAATTTCGCGAAGATACGTCAACCGGCAAGAGAGTTATTTCAAATAGAATGTCGCGGATTTCCTATGGATAATAGGTTGTAACTATAACTATCTACTGGCGACCGCCAGTAGATAATATATATATATATACATATATATATATATATATATATATATTTTCCAACAACAGCTTACACGGCACTCTCCTTGGTACAAAAATATATCTTTTAATTGAGACAACTTGGCTTTGGAAAATGTACAACATGCAAAGCATGTAAGATTGGGAAAAATCTTAAATCGATCAAAGATCCAAGGGACAGAATCTTTGAAATAAAAGAAAAATCACCTGCGAATCAACCTATGTTGTATACCTCTTAGAGTGCTTTTGTGGGAAAGGATACATCGGAAGCACCAAATGCTCTTTGAAAAAACGTATATTAGAACATATAAGAGCTGTACAAAATGAGGATGCAACTTATGCCCTTGCCAAGCACATGAGAACACATGCCAACCGGACATGGTTAGACATGAAGTATTCAGGATTGGTTACAATTCCGCCACATGAGAGAGGAGGAAATCGAGTACTCAAATTGAGGCGCATGGAATCAAAACTGATTATTCGATTTAAAACCAAGGTCCCCCTTGGGCTCAAGGGGGACGAAGAAATGTATATACATTTGTAAATATTTGGTTCAGTTCTGACATATAGACTTATAAGGAGTATATTTTAGAGATATCAATTTTCCAAATATTAGCTTGTTTTCCTCAAATTATAATGTGATTTAGATTTCAAGAGAACATCTAGCCGGTATTGTATTTTTATTGTGTTGCAAGTAGTTTCTTTTCAATAAGCCTAACTTATTAGCATTTGTTTGAAGTGTCTGTAAGACAGTGGGGCACTTAGCCCTCAAGTATATGGGACACCAAGTCATGATTTCTTTGAAGTTGATGAGTTGTTCTGTAAAAATGGACAATTTTCACAAGTTAAATGTAATGAACACTTGATAGTACATCATATATTGGGTATGTCCTATGTATAAGATGAAAATGCGTAATAGTGGCTTACATAAATAATACTTTTTCTTGCAACATTTTTGGGTAAAAGAAATAAAAAGAGTAATTGTAATATATGTAAAAACTACCGGTCCCACAATGTTATGGGCAACATGGAGACCATGTATAAAAGGTTGGAAACTGAAGTAGGTCTCCGTATACTACCGTGAACAAGAACTTTGTGTTCGAAACGCGTAGGTGGAGGAGAAGGAGGTCTCAATAAAAAGATATATTTTTGTACCAAGGAGAGTGCCGTGTAAGCTGTTGTTGGAAAATACTTAGCGAGAAGTGGTCCTGTCTCGCCACGAGCACCAGCAGGAGGGTGCTCCCCCCGAAAAGGACCGTGTTTGTTGATATTGTATTTACACGGGGGAGAGCCCAGCACAATCTGACTGAGCCCATGAGGATAAATACTCAGGACGCGAGTTCTGATACCGTCAGGATTACAACGTTGTCTGCTTTCGAATTAAAGCGTGGAACCATCAGTGCAACAAAGTATTGAGTACGGATTTCCTGGGGCACTGTTCAGCGAAAATTATAACAAAGAAAACAACAAGCATACCAGGTTGAGCGCCGGCGGACGGCGTCGGAGGACACCGAAATGACCGGGAGTCTCCCAGGTAGGAACACGCATGCATGTTGTGTCAAGTTTGTTTTATTGTGCTGCAGCAGATATACTCACAATGATGTTTAATCAAGATATCAAGTGAGTTGGAGACATATGGAAGTCAAATATCGCCTTGGTGTATCTATAGACTTTGAAAATATTTGGAGGCATTAATATTCCTCCATAAATATCCTTCTCATCCCCTGCAAAGTAATACCGAGTCCTGCAAATTGAAAATCATTTAACGAATGAATTACAAGTGAATAGAAGCAAATAGAAAATTGCAAGTGAACAGATAATCTACACCCAAGGGGAAAACAAGTGGAATGGAGGAAAGAGCAGCAAAACGTGCCCAGGTGGCGCAAACAATGTTCAATAAGGGCAAGAATCATAGCGTAACAACAGGAGGGACTGTACCCAAAGTACGCACGACAGCGACAACAATTAAACAACTATTTATACAACTGGAGCGACTGTTACGCAAAGAAATTTCGCGTAGTTGGGAAATTATAACGTTAGAACAATACGTTGAATGCGGAAGGGTACCGAGGGGCCTACACATTTTCATGTTACCCAATCATCCGGACACTAGAGCTGAAATGTTAGAGGAATGGGGAAGAAATAAAATGGACTGTTCTAAAACCATGATGTTGATAATAATAAAATATGCCAAAGTTGATGTAAATGAACTCCATCAAAAGATTGCGGAGATGGAATCACAGATCCAAGCACAGAATCAATCGGAAGATGTTTTGAAGAAATTACGCATAGAGATGGAACGCAATCTTGACAAACATGAGGAAGAAGTACAACAGCGTAAACAGCGAAAATTCCAAAGAGATGAATTTGATTATGAGAATGGGACAATTTTTACTTTTGCAAAGAGGTTCGATATAATCAAACAACAGTGGGGCACGAAGAAACAAACCACTCAAGAATCCTCAAGTACAACCCAGAGTGAATCTGAGTCTGACCTCAGTGAAGTGGAATCAAGACCATCAATAACTCATCATCTGTCTTTTTTAGACGAGATGAAGATAATATATCAAGATCAACAACAACCCAGGTCCAGGGGACGAGGACGTGGAACCGGAAAAACGAGGTCAAGAGGAAGAGGAAGAGGTGCACCCATCTTCAGGGAAGAAAACGTAAGACCAGAAGAAGTTCAAGAAAGAGGAAGGGGCTATCATCTACGGAACCGGACAGTAATGAAATATTGAAACATACTGCAAAGACGAATAAACAGGATCTCATCGTCAATCTCTCAAGATATAAACTTACATTAGCTGAACGCACACTCATGAATAAGGGTCTAACTTTTTGTCCAGAGAGACATCACAATCTAGTGGAAACGAAAATTGACATATATAAATATGTTCGAAAATTAAAACTTAAAAAGTATTTCACAAAAATATTGCCGAGACCCACCATTGAAAGACCAATCATTTCAACAATTGAACAAGAGGCATCTTATACTGTGGGCGATATACCCCATTTAAGAACAGCTTATGAACTAGCACATGATCTAAATACAACTGATCTTTCAGATAGTCAAGTATTGAATGAAATGGGAGTTACTATGACTCAACAATCAAGAACAAAGTTTAAAAGCAAATCGAAATTTTGTCCTGCATTACATCCGGGGAATAAGGTTGATATATTCCATGATCTGGTGGTGGCAGAAATAGATGGCATGGATAATGTCAAACAGAACAAAAGGAGAATTTGTCCCTGAAGGAACGTGAAGCGCTTAATTCCTTAAAAACAACGTTTTAATAGAAATCAAGCCAGCTGATAAAGGTGGGAATCTGGTAATAATGGATAAACAAGACTATGTGGATGAGGCCATGCGGCAATTGAATAATACCACAAATTACCAGATATTGAAAAACAATCCGATAACTGACCTGACTATTGATTTGAATAAAAGATTAACTAATTGGCAAGAACAAGGACTTATTAGCGATGATGAAAAGAAATTTTTGATGGTGGAGAACCCAGTGGTTCCGACCATTTACTTCTTACCGAAGATTCATAAGACCCTAAATAAACCCCCAGGACGCCCAATAATTTCTAGCTGTGGAAGTTTGTATGAAAACGTTGCACTATACGTGGACAATTTTTTAGCACCAATAGTACCAACACTCAGTTCATATATTAAGGATACCGGGGATTTTTTTAGGATACTTATGGAAACAACATGGCAGCCGGATTACCTCTTGGTCACAATCGATGTTGTGTCACTATATACTTCCATCAAACACAATGTCGGGATACAAGCAACTATGTATTTTTTAAAACAACGACCAATAGGGGAACAAAAACATACAACCATGCTGTTGGATATGATGGAACTGTGTTTAAAAAATAAATTTTTTCTTTTTAATAACAAAATGTATTCCCAGAGCTGTGGCACTGCCATGGGAGTTTCCTTTTCTCCAAGTTATGCTAATCTCATGATGGGGTGGTGGGAGAAAAGCATAGCTTGGAGAGAAGAGAATGATTCCCATACAATGAAGGTAGCCCTTTGGCTACGCTTCATTGATGATCTTTTTCTGTTGTGGAGAGGAACTGAAGTGGAATTTTTAATCTATTTGGCAATTCTGAACAACAATGAGGTGGGCTTAAAATTTACCCACAACATTCATCCCACAGAAATTGAGTTTCTGGATACGAAAATTTACATTAAAGCAAATAAGATCCAGACGACTGTATTTAGAAAAAGACAGCCACAAATAGTCTTCTCCATGGATCAAGCTTTCACCCCCAATCTCTTATAAAGAATATCCCCTATAGGGAATTTATAAGGATGAAACGCAACTGTTCTGAACCATCGGAAATGGAAAAGACGTTTGAAGAAACAAATTCACGTTTCCTTCAAAGAGGATATAAACATAAGGATATTCAGAAGGGTGAAAAGAGAGCAAGACAAAAAAGCAGAGCGCAAACATTGGTGAATAACAAACCACGAGAAATAAGCGTGGATGATGAAAAACCACGATTGATTTTAACTTACAGCAAAGAGAGCTATAAGATCCAAAAAATCCTGACAAAATACTGGAATGTACTAATAAGGGATCCTGATATCGGAAAGGAGTTAGGCAATCGACCGATGATAACATATAGAAAAGCTCCGTCTATATCCGATACAATCATAAGAAGCCACTTTGAGAGTGAGAAGAAAACCACATGGTTAGGAACGAGACAACTTGGCTTTGGAAAATGTACAACATGCAAAGCATGTAAGATTGGGAAAAATCTTAAATCGATCAAAGATCCAAGGGACAGAATCTTTGAAATAAAAGAAAAAAATCACCTGCGAATCAACCTATGTTGTATACCTCTTAGAGTGCTTTTGTGGGAAAAGATATATCGGAAGCACCAAATGCTCTTTGAAAAAACGTATATAAGAGCTGTACAAATTGAGGATGCAACTTATGCCCTTGCCAAGCACATGAGAACACATGCCAACCGGACATGGTTAGACATGAAGTATTCAGGATTGGTTACAATTCCGCCACATGAGAGAGGAGGAAATCGAGTACTCAAATTGAGGCGTATGGAATCAAAACTGATTATTCGATTTAAAACCAAGGTCCCCCTTGGGCTCAATGGGGACGAAGAAATGTATATACATTTGTTAATATTTGGTTCAGCTTTGACATACAGACTTATAATGAGTATATTTTAGAGATATCAATTTTCCACATATTAAGCTTGTTTTCCTCAAATTATAATGTGGTTTAGATTTCAAGAGAACATCGTAGCCGGTATTGTATTTTTATTGTGTTGCAAGTAGTTTCTTTACAATAAGCCTAACTTATTAGCATTTGTTTGAAGTGTCTGTAAGACAGTGGGGCACTTAGCCCTCAAGTATATGGGACACTAAGTCATGATTTCTTTGAAGTTGATAAGTTGTTCTGTAAATACGGACAATTTTCACAAGTTAAATGTAATGAACACTTGATAGTACATCATACATTGGGTAGACTCTATGTATAAGATGAAAATGCGTAATAGTGGCTTATATAAATAATACTTTTTCTTGCAACATTTTTGGGTAAAAGAAATAAAAAGAGTAATTGTAATATATGTAAAAACTACCGGTCCCACAATGCCTCATTATGGGCAACGTGGAGACCATGTATAAAAGTTTGGAAACTGAAGTAGGACTCCGTATACTACCGTGAACAAGAACTTTGTGTTCGAAACCCGTAGGTGGAGGAGAAGGAGGTCTCAATAAAAAGATATATTTTTGTACCAAGGAGAGTGCCGTGTAAACTGTTGTTGGAAAATACTTAGCGAGAGGTGGTCCTGTCTCGCCACGAGCACCAGCTGGAGGGTGCTCCCCCCGAAAAGGACCGTGTTTGTTGATAATATATATATATATATATATATATATATATATATATATATATATACACACACCACAACATTAACAATAAAGGGAATGTGGGGTAAAGCACTCTGGAGCTCCACACGGAGAGTCTGAAGCTCAGTAAGTTCCTCACCCACAATTGATGTTACAGATACTGACTGCAAATACCCACATATAGAAGATGCATGCAAAGTCAGGGTCTGTGGAACTGATACCTATGGTGATGTTATAAATGTAACTCAAAGGCAATACTTACAGTGAACAAGAAACACCACCTAGGTTGTCAGCTGTGCCCACGGATCCTGGCGATCAAACAGGAACACGCAAGGCAGTAACAGCAAGGGGGTAGAACTAAATACAAGCACAATAGACAAGGAGCTAGCAAGGATGAGTGCTTAGCAGGAAAGGAAGGAAATCACAGGGCACACTTGGTTGAAAGCAAGTAGCAAACATACAAGGTAATAGAAGCAAAACAGCAGGAATAGAAAGACAGTAAACTAGGAACTGGAACCAAGGCAATGGGAAGAAAAGCAGGGACTGGAAAAGGATATACAGAAGGGGAGGCTACAGGGTATACTAAAATAGTATTGAATCAGAAGACAAGAAAACACAGTAGCACTGAAGGCTGTGCAGGAGCAGAAACAAGAATTGAACAAAAGCTCAAGAGGCAAGGTAGCACTGCAGGCAGTGCTAGTTCAGGAACAGGAAATTACTATAGCTCAGGAGTCAAGGTAGCACTGCAGGCAGTGCTAGTTCAAGGAAACAGGAAATAACTACAGCTCAGGAAACAAGGAGTAAAGAGAGCACTGCAGGCAATGCAAATCAGGAACAAGAAATAGCTGAAGCTCAGGAACAAAGAATAACTATAGCTCAGGAACTCAGGAAACAAGGTAGCACTGCAGGCAGTGCTAATTCAGGCACAAGGAATAGCCATAGCTCAGGAATCAATGAACAAGGATTAACTATAGCTCAGGAATCAAGGAATTTAAAAAAATCAGACAAACAAGGATCGGTCTCACTGGAACACAGCTACAATGACCAAGCTTGGCCTGAAGGGAGCTGGGGCTTAAAAGAGCTCACAGTAATCACATGAATCAGGTGTGAGCAGGCTAGCAGCAGCCAGCCACAGGTGAGCTGAATTCCTCCACCCATCCTTGGCCTGCAGGGGTGGAGACAAAGCAGTGAACAGGGAATTCTAGGTAATGGAGTTCCAAACATGAGCTGGCTGCCTTCAAGCATGAGCAGGCTGGCTTTAACAAAAACCCGGCATGGATTCGGAATGGATGTTAATTCCCAAATAGTGACCAAATGGATGGAATTCAGGATATGCATGCAGGGGAGTATCTGGAAGCTTATTAGAACAAAGGAAAGTCACACTATGCACCCCTCTGGTGGTGGGCACAAGAGTGCAGGGAGCGAATCATGACAGGTCCCTTCATCCAGCACATAGCCACTCTTAGTTTTGCAAGTAGTAGACCAAGCGCAACCAATCGGCGAGATGCCCTGGGATCTTCTTTATCGTAGCCCAGAAGGGCAACTAAGGGAGTAATATGTAAGGGTGTTTCTATTATATCTTGAAGTGCCCCGGCCACTGCTGTTGAGAACCCACGGACCCCAGCACAGTTCCTGGCTAAATGTGTGAAATTAGCGCCCCCACGTCCACACCTAACACAGTTGTCGTCCTCCCTGAGGCCATATTGTTGTAATCGCTCTGGGGTGTAGTAGACTCCATGAAAATATTTAAAGTGTACTTTGTGACTGAACAGCAATATAGCCACTGTTCCTCTGTTATAACAATATCTAGCTCCTCCTGCCACTCCTGGCATGCTTTTGTTTGGTTGAGGCTACCTTCAGATCCTGAAAGTGTGTATAAGATTGAGATACCCCTTTCTGAAGTCGAGGTCTGCAATAAATATGTCAGTGATGCGAATTCCTTGGGCTCCAACATATTTTCGCGCAGCCTGGCGTGGAGAGCTTGTCTGGCACGATAATAGTGATACCTTTTGAGTGGCAATGGGGTAGAATTCTCTGTCAAGACCTGTTCTCAAAAGCGAACCACCCCGTTTAAAAACAAATGCCCCATGTTTTTTATGTTTAGTGCATGAAGAGCCTATTTTATTGCCCCATCCTCCCTCAGAGGGAACCATCCCCACCAGTCCACAGGGAGTTTTGGAGAATAGGGCAGTATGATTCCCTGCCTAGCTGCAGTCTCATATAATTGATTCCTAGTAACCCCCACCGGGTCAAAAACATGATATCGCCTTCGTGGTTTAGTTTAGTGAGCAAGTTTAGGGAGACTGAATGGGTGAACCTCAACCCCTTCCAGAGAAAGACAGGGCAAATTAGATGGTCCGTGTATCCAGGCATAAGCGTGAATCTGCTGTGCCGCACTATAATATCTCTGAAGGTCTGGGGCATTGAGTCCACCTGTGGTGTATGGTCTAACCAGTATTGCACACTGTACCCTGTTTACCAGCCCATGACAAGCTGATTAATAATGAACGAAGAGTGCGAAACACTGACTTTGGTAATAAGATAGGGATATTAAGGAAGAAGAATAAAAACCTGGGTAGCACTATCATCTTCATAAGTGCAATACGTTAATCCACTTTTCAATGGTTTCTGTGAGGTGCTGTATTGCCCTACCATAATTTTTCTCAAATTACTATCTCCGGATCTGAATGCACTTGGATACCTAGATAGCGTACAGGTTCAGTGGTCCATGTTAAGGGGAAGTCCATTTGCACCTGGGTAGTGGAAGGACTCAGAGGAAAAATAAGTGATTTGCTCCAATTAATGCGTAAACCAGAATGACTGCCAAATCTCATCACTTCCTGTAGCATGGGAGCTAAACTGTGTTCTGGGTTTCTTACATATAATAAAGTGTCATCTGCATATGCAGATATTGTTAGGTTGTAGTGTGGGAAACGTGTACCTCGGTGGCAATGGTACTTTCGCATCACGCATGCTAAGGGTTCGGCCACAAGGGCATATAATAATGGGGAGAGTGGGCACCCTTTTCTGGTGCTCCTTGTGATAGCTATTGGAGCAGATAGGATACCATTAACCCACACTCTTACTACAGGACTGACGTATAACACTTCCAACTGAGTCAAACGCCTTCTCCGCATCCAGGAAGACAGCTGCGGCTCAGGCGTCTGGGTCTATTTGTGCAATTGTACAGAATAAAGTGCGTAAGTTGCTTGTCAGAGAACAAACCGGGATAAAGCCAGATTGCTCCGGTCCTACCAATCCTGGAAGCAGTGGTGAGATCCTGTTAGCTAAAATTTTAGCAAAGATCTTGGTGTCCGTGTTGAGCAAAGACAAAGGTCTATATGAGGAACACTGTGTCGGCGCCTTACCAGGCTTCAGCAGTGTAACCAAAATGGCCTCACGCATTGTTTGGGGCATTATTCCATCCTTCGACATTTCTTCAAATAAATTGACCAAGTGAGAAATCAATCTGTCTTAATAGGCCTTATAAAAGGCTACAGTAAGGCCATCGGAGCCCGGCGCTTTATTATTCTGCATTTCTTTTAACGCTGATGTGATTTTGGTGGGGCGAACAGACGCCATCAGCCATTCCCTATGGGAATTAGTCAGCCATTTAACCCCTTCGCTGCTAGGCCTTTTCCCCTCCTGTGCTAAGCCTTTTTTTGGCTATTTGGGGTAGTTCACGCTTAGGCACCTGTAACTTTTTGACCACATAACGTATCCACGCCAAATTTGCGTCCTTTTTTTCCAACATCATGGGGATTCTAAAGGTACCCAGGGTTTGTGGATTCCCCTGGAGGGGACCCAGAAATTAGCCAAAATACAGCTAAATTTTGGTTTTTTGGGGAAAAATGCGAAAAAGGGCTACAGATGAAAGCATCTGGTTTTTCCCTGCAAATGGCATCAAAAAGGGTTGTGGTGCTGAAATCACCATCTTCCCAGCTTTCAGGGACAAGCAGACTTTTGTCAGAAAACCAACATTTTTTACACAGTTTTGGCATTTTTCTGGGACATAGTCTATTTTTGCTATTTTTTGTGCTTTCAACCTCCTTCCAGTTAATGGTAGAAATGGGTATGAAAGCAATAATGTATCCTAGAAAGCTATACATTTCTGAAAAGTAGACGAAATTCTGAATTCAGCAAGGGGTCATTTGTGTAGATCCTTCAAGTTTTCTTTATAGAAACAAACAGTTAAATATAGGAAAAATTGAAAATTAGTTGAAAAAATCAGCAATTTGTGTCAACATTTTCACCTGTAACTTCTTCTAATTATGACAGCTATTTGAAAGCAATATACCGTTACATCCGCTGGACCTTTCTGGTTGTGGCGATATATAGGACTTGTAGGTTCACCAAGAACCCGACGAACCCAGAGCCAATAACTGAGCAGCGTCTTGCAATGGTTTTTATTATGTACCGGGTATATAGCAATTATTCTGGGAAAATTTATACATGGAAAAATCGGTATGAAAGACACCTATGTATTTCTGAAATGGGAACAAAATATAGAGTTTAGAAATAGTAGATATTTGCACATTTCCGAAATTGGGAGTACCCATACTAGCATGAGAATTATAGGACATTTTTCAAAATGACTTCTTTTTTACACATTGTCTTTCATTTGGAAGGCAGAAATGCATCAAAAGTCAATAGATAATAACAGTTGCTCTACAATTTTGTGTTACCCTAAGTCTCCCGATAAAATGGTACCTCACTTGTGTGGGTAGGCCTAGTGCCTGCGACAGGAAACGGCCCAAAACACAACGTGGACACACCACATTTTCACAGTGAAAAATGACCCTTTTTTTGCAAAGTGCCTAGCTGTAGTTTTTTAACCCTAGCTCTGCCGGCACCTAGGGAAACCTAACAAACCTATACATTTTTGAAAACTAGACACCCAGGGGAATCCAGGATGAGGTGACTTGAGTGGCTCTCACCTGGTTCTGTTACCCAGAATCCCTTGCAAACCTAAAATATTGTCCAAAAAAAACAATTTCCTCACTTTTCTGTGGTGGAAAGTTCTGGAATCTGCATGGATCCACAAAATTCCACCCACCCCGCGTTCCCCAAAGTCTTTCGAGAAAAACGGTACCTCACTTGTGTGGGTAGGCCTACTGCCACGCGACAGGAAACGGCCCAAACGCATACGTGGACACACCACATTTTCACAGTGAAAAATGACCCTTTTTGCAAAGTGCCTAGCTGTAGTTTTGAACCCTAGCTCTGCCGGCACCTAGGGAAACCTAGCAAACCTATACATTTTTGAAATCTAGACACCCAGGGGAATCCAGGATGGGGTGACTTGATTGGCTCTCACTAGGTTCTGTTACCCAGAATCCCTTGCAAACCTAAACAATTGTCAAAAAAAACACATATTCCTCACTTTTCTGTGGTGGAAAGTTCTGGAATCTGCGTGGATCCACAAAATTCCACCCACCCCGCATTCCCCAAAGTCTTCCGAGAAAAATGGTACCTCACTTGTGTGGGAAGGCCTAGTGCCCACGACAGGAAACAGCGCAAAACACAACGTGGACACACCACATTTTCACAGTGAAAAATGACCCTTTTTTTAAAAAGTGCTTAGCTGTAGTTTTTGAACCCTAGCTCTGCCGGCACCTAGGGAAACCTAGCAAACCTATACATTTTTGAAATCTAGACACCCAGGGGAATCCAGTATGGGGTGACTTGATTGGCTCTCACCAGGTTCTGTTACCCAGAATCCCTTGCAAACCTAAACAATTGTCAAAAAAAACACATTTTCCTCACTTTTCTGTGGTGGAAAGTTCTGGAATCTGCGTGGATCCACAAAATTCCACCCACCCCACGTTCCCCAAAGTCTTTTGAGAAAAATGGCACCTCACTTGTGTGGGTAGGCCTAGTGCCCGCGACAGGAAACGATGCAAAACGCAACGTGGACACACCCCAATTTCACTGTGAAAAATGACCCTTTTTGGCAAAGTGCCTAGCTGTAGTTTTTGAACCCTAGCTCTGCCGGCACCTAGGAAACCTACCAAACCCACACATTTCTGAAAAGTAGACACATGGGAGATTCCAGGGAGGTATGGCTTGCGTGGATCCCCCAATGTTTTCTTACCCAGAATCCCCAGAAACCTGATATTTTGCTGAAAAATCACTTTTTCACACATTATGTGTGGGAAAGTTGTGGCATCACCGGGCTGACACAAATTTCCTACCACCCAGCATTGCCCCAGGTCTCCCGATAAAAATGGTGCCTCACTCGGGTGGGAGGCCCAAGTACCCGCGACAGGCAAGGGCCCAAAACGTATTGAGGCGACCTCAAAAATGCCTATCTCAAAACGACCTGGTTTTGCAAGGGGGTCCCATGACTTTTTGGCCCGGGGCTCGGCAGCCACCTAGGGAAACCTAGCAAACCCACACATTTCTGAAAAGTAGACACCCGGGGGATTCCAGAGAGGTATGGCTTGCGTGGATCCACCAACGTTTTCTTACTCAGAATCCCCTGCAAACCTGAAATTTTGCTGAAAAAATCACTTTTTTCACACATTTTTGTGTGGGAAAGTTGTGGCATCACCGGGCTGACACAAATTTCCTACCAACCAGCGTTCCCCAGGTCTCCCAATAAAAATGGTGCCTCACTCGGGTGGGAGGCCCAAATACGCACGACAGAGCAAGGGCCCAAAACGTATTGAGGCGACATCAAAATTGCCTATCAGAAGACGACCTAGTTTTGCAAGGGGGTCCCAAGACTTTTTGGCCCGGGGCTCGGCGGCCACCTAGGGAAACCCTAGCAAACCCACACATTTCTGAAAAGTAGACACCCGGGGATTCCAGGGAGGTATGGCTTGCGTGGATCCACCAACGTTTTCTTACCCAGAATCCCCTGCAAACCTGACATTTTGCTGAAAAAAATCACTTTTTTCACACATTTTTGTGTGGGAAAGTTGTGGCATCACCGGGCTGACACAAATTTCCTACCACCCAGCGTTCCCCCAGGTCTCCCGATAAAAATGGTGCCTCACTCGGGTGGGAGGCCCAAGTACGCGCGACAGGCAAGGGCCCAAAGCGTATTGAGGCAACATCTAAATTGCCCATCAGAAAACGACCTGGTTTTGCAAGGGGGTCCCATGACTCTTTGGCCCGGGGCTCGGCGGCCACCTAGGAAACCTACCAAACCCACACATTTCTGAAAAGAAGACACCTGGGGATTCCAGGGAGGTATGGCTTGCGTGGATCCCCCAACGTTTTCTTACCCAGAATCCCTCAGAAACCTTAAATTTTGCTGAAAAAGTCACTTTTTTCACACATTTTTATTAGTAGGAAAGTTGTGGCATCAACGGGCTGACACAAATTTCCTACCACCCAGCGTTCCCCCAGGTCTCCCGATACAAATGGTGCCTCAAGTCGGGTGGGAGGCCCAAGTACCCGCAACAGGCATGGGCCCAAAACGTATTGAGGCGACATCAAAATTGCCTATCAGAAGATGACCTGGTTATGCAAGGGGGTCCCATGACTTTTGGCCCGGGGCTCGGCGGCCACCTAGAGAAACCTACCAAACCCACACATTTCTGAAAACTAGACACCCGGGGGATTCCAGGGAGGTATGGCTTGCGTGGATCCCCCAACGTTTCTTACCCAGAATCCCCAGAAACCTTACATTTTGCTGAAAAAGTCACTTTTTCACACATTTTTGTGTAGGAAAGTTGTGGCATCACCGGGCTGACTACAAATTTCCTACCACCCAAGCGTTCCCCCAGGTCTCCCGATACAAATGGTGCCTCACTCAGGTGGGAGGCCCAAGTACCCGCGACAGGCAAGGGCCCAAAACGTATTGAGGCGACCTCAAAAATGCCTATCTCAAAACGACCTGGTTTTGCAAGGGGGTCCCATGACTTTTTGGCCCGGGGCTCGGCAGCCACCTAGGGAAACCTAGCAAACCCACACATTTCTGAAAAGTAGACACCCGGGGGATTCCAGAGAGGTATGGCTTGCGTGGATCCACCAACGTTTTCTTACTCAGAATCCCCTGCAAACCTGACATTTTGCTGAAAAAATCACTTTTTTCACACATTTTTGTGTGGGAAAGTTGTGGCATCACCGGGCTGACACAAATTTCCTACCAACCAGCGTTCCCCCAGGTCTCCCAATAAAAATGGTGCCTCACTCGGGTGGGAGGCCCAAATACGCGCGACAGGCAAGGGCCCAAAACGTATTGAGGCGACATCAAAATTGCCTATCAGAAGACGACCTAGTTTTGCAAGGGGGTCCCAAGACTTTTTGGCCCGGGGCTCGCGGCCACCTAGGGAAACCTAGCAAACCCACACATTTCTGAAAAGTAGACACCCGGGGATTCCAGGGAGGTATGGCTTGCGTGGATCCACCAACGTTTTCTTACCCAGAATCCCCTGCAAGCGTGACATTTTGCTGAAAAAATCACTTTTTTCACATTTTTGTGTGGGAAAGTTGTGGCATCACCGGGCTGACACAAATTTCCTACCACCCAGCGTTCCCCAGGTCTCCCGATAAAAATGGTGCCTCACTCGGGTGGGAGGCCCAAGTACGCCAGCGACAGGCAAGGGCCCAAAACGTATTGAGGCAACATCTACATTGCCTATCAGAAACGACCTGGTTTTGCAAGGGGGTCCCATGACTCTTTGGCCCGGGCTCGGCGGCCACCTAGGAAACCTACAAACCCACACATTTCTGAAAAGAAGACACCTGGGGATTCCAGGGAGGTATGGCTTGCGTGGATCCCCCAACGTTTTCTTACCCAGAATCCCCCAGAAACCTTAAATTTTGCTGAAAAAGTCACTTTTTTACACATTTTTGTGTAGGAAAGTTGTGGCATCAACGGGCTGACACAAATTTCCCTACCACCCAGCGTTCCCCCAGGTCTCCCGATACAAATGGTGCCTCAGTCGGGTGGGAGGCCCAAGTACCCGCAACAGGCATGGGCCCAAAACGTATTGAGGCGACATCAAAATTGCCTATCAGAAGATGACCTGGTTATGCAAGGGGGGTCCCATGACTTTTTGGCCCGGGGCTCGGCGGCCACCTAGAGAAACCTACCAAACCCACACATTTCTGAAAACTAGACACCCGGGGGATTCCAGGGAGGTATGGCTTGCGTGGATCCCCCAACGTTTTCTTACCCAGAATCCCCAGAAACCTTACATTTTGCTGAAAAAGTCACTTTTTCACACATTTTTGTGTAGGAAAGTTGTGGCATCACCGGGCTGACACAGATTTCCTACCACCCAACGTTCCCCAGGTCTCCCGATACAAATGGTGCCTCACTCAGGTGGGAGGCCCAAGTACCCGCAACAGGCATGGGCCCAAAACGTATTGAGGCGACATCAAAATTGCCTATCAGAAGACGACCTGGTTTTGCAAGGGGTCCCATGACTTTTGGCCCAGAATCCCTGCAAACCTGAAATTTTGCTGAAAAAATCACTTTTTCACACATTTTTGTGTGGGAAAGTTGTGGCATCACCGGGATGACACAAATTTCCTACCACCAAGCGTTCCCCCAGGTCTCCCGATAGAAATGGGGCCTCACTCGGGTGGGAGGCCCAAGTACCCGTGACAGGCACGGGCCCAAAACATTTTGTGATAGGCAATTTCAATGTTGCCTCAATACGTTTTGGGCCCATGCCTGTTGCGGGTATTGAGCCTCCCACCGAGTGAGGCACCATTTATCGGAGACCTGAGGAATGCTAGGTAGGAAATGTGTGAAAAAGTGATTTTGTCAGAAAACTTTCAGGTTTGCAGGGGATTCTGGAGTAAACGTTGGTGGATCCACGCAAGCCATACCTCCTTGGAATCCCCGGGTGTCTACTTTTCAGAAATGTGTGGGTTTGCTAGGTTTCCCTAGGTGGCCGCCGAGCCCTGGGCCAAAAGTCATGGGACCCCCTTGCAAAACCAGGTCGTCTACTGATAGGCAATTTTGATGTCGCCTCAATATGTTTTGGGCCCATGCCTGTTGCGGAGTACTGGGCCTCCCACCCAGTGAGGCACCATTTCATCGTTAGACCTGGGGAATGCTGGGTGGTAGAAATTTGTGTCAGCCCGGTGATGCCACAACTCCTACACAAAAATGTGTGAAAAAAGTGACTTTTCAGCAAATGTAAGGTTTCTGGGGATTCTGGGTAGGAAAATGTTGGGGGATCCATCAGCCATACCTCCTGGAATCCCCGGTGTCTCTTTTCAGAAATGTGTGTGGTAGGTTTCCAGGGCTCGCCGAGCCTGGGCCAAAAGTCATGGGACCCCATTTAAAACCAGGTGAGTCTTCTGATAGGCAATTTTGATGTCGCCTCAATACGTTTTGGGCCCTTGCCTATGTCGAGTACTTGGGCCTCCACCCGAGTGATGCACCGTTTTATCGGGAGACCTGGGGAACACTGGGTGGTAGGAAATTTGTTTCAGCCCGGTGATGCCACAACTTTCCCACATAAAAATGTGTGAAAAAGTGATTTTCAGGAAAATTTCAGGTTTTGGGGGTTTCTGGGTAAGAAAACTTTGGGGGATCCACGCAAGCCATACCTCCCTGGAATCCGCCGGGTGTCTAGTTTTCAGAAATGTGTGGGTTTGGTAGGTTTCCCTAGCTGGCTGCCGAACCCGGGGCCAAAAACTCATGGGACCCCCCTTGAAACCAGGTTGGTTTGTGATAGGTAATTTTGATGTCGCCTCAGTAGGTTTTGGGCCCTTGCCTGTCACGGGTACTTTCCCCACCCACGCGTGTGAGGTACCATTTTTATCGGGAGACCAGGGGGAGCAGAAAGGCTGTAATGGTGGCGGGGATTTGGGCATTGGCGTTCCCACTTCGGGCAGCCCCCACACTAAAAAAAATTGCAAAACAAAATCCCTGGCGTCAAGTGCCCCATCTGCCTCCCAGGGGGGGCAGAAAGGCTGTAATCGTGGCGGCGGGGTGGGGGCATTGGCGTGCCCATTTTGGGCAGCCCCCACCCTAAAAAAATTGCACAAAAAAAATCCCTGGTGTTTAGTGGGCTTTCTGCCCCCCGGGGGGGCAGATTGGGGGCTACAGCCCCATCTGCCCCCCAGGGCGGGGCAGAAAGGCTGTAATGGTGATGGGGGTGGGGGCATTGGCGTGCCCGTTTTGGGCAGCTTCCACCCTAAAAACAAATTCACAAAAAAAAATCCCTGGCATTTAGTGGGCTTTCTGCCCCCCCGGGGGGGCAGTTGGGGGCTACTGCCCCCATCTGCCTCCCAGGGGGGGCAGAAAGGCTGTAATGGTGGCGGGGGGTGGGGGCATTGGCGTGCCCGTTTCGGGCAGTCCCCACCCAAAAAAACCACGGGGGCAGAAAGACTGAACAATGGCAATTTTTTGGGGGGAGCAAAGCCCTTGCCCAGGGCCGCTCCCCCTCCCTGGTGCCTTAGTGGGTGGATCCTGCTTGGGGATCGCCCTCCTGGGGCGATCCCAAGCAGGGATCCACTGAGAGGGTACCATTGGAAAGGGAGATTCTCCCCTTTCCGATTATACCTCTCCGTCTTTCTACGTGCTCAGGGGGCTGAGATAGCACCCTGAGCACGTAGAAGTGAAACTGAAATGAGCCTAACGGCTCATTTTAGTTTCGTTTTCAGTGAAATGAAGTCAGCGCGACGTGCGCGCTGATCTTCATTTCACTGAAAGGAGGGGGCCTCGGGAGCTGGGGAAGCTCTTCCCAGCTCCCGAGACTGATGGGAGAAAGGAAATCCCTCTGCTGTCTGCAGCAGAGGGATTTCGTGCCCCTGGCCTCATGACGGAATGGTTCCGTCATGAGCACAGGGGCACCGATGCTCATGACGGAACCATTCCGTCATGAGCATCGAAGGGGTTAATGGCTATGTGTGCCAGGTATTCTTCGGCTAATTCATCGGCATTAAGCTCTCGCAAGGTGTAAAGGTCAGCATAATATGCTCGGAAGCGCTCAACTTTTGTGGGGCACTCCACACCTGCGCACCTTCATTATCTTGAAGAGACAACACTTCACTGTCACCCTTAACTGGCCGGGACAGAGCTGCTAATGTAGCGCTGGGTCTCTCCCCTTCGCCATATACTCTGGCGGTAGCTTATTTCCCAAGGTGAACAACTTCTGATTGTGCCAGTTCATAGTATTCATCGATTTTCCCTCTAATTCGTGCCAATCTCTCGGGCTCTGACATTGTCTGCGTATCGGGCTCAAACACCGCTAGTTCTTTTTCAAGTTTGAGCATTCAGTCCCGTATGGACCGGAGACCCCAGTATGTTTTGAGATAATTACCCCACGGATATAAACCTTGAACGCCTCCCAAATGGTGGCCATTTGAGGTACACTTCCAATATTAATGCAGAAGTAGTCGTCTATTGCCTGCTCAAGTTCCTCGCGGAACACTGCATCCAACAGGGAATATTGTGGAAATCGCCAAGCAAGGGACCTAGGTTGCATACCCTCAAGAGCGAGGGTCAGCTTGACAGGAGAATGGTCAGAGAATGTGTGTGGCAGATGTAAGCACTCATGTGTATATGGGAGTAGGCTCTTCAAAATGAGCCAATAATCTATGCGTGTATGTATGTTGTGCATCGAGGAGTAATGACTATATTCCCTGCCTTGTGGGGATAAATATCGCCAGACATCGGTCAGCCCACCAGTCTCCATGAGCACAGTGATTGCCTTTGCAGCAGCAGAGGGCCGTCTGGGGGGTCCCAGAGACCTATCTAACTCAAGGGAGAAAATACACAGTTGTAATCCCCCCACCACAACTGCGGTATATTCACATAAGCAGCGAGTTTGTTGCTGAGAGATCAATAAAATTGGCGATCGTCATAGTTAGGACCATAAACCCCCACTAACAATACATCAAGACTATCCCTTCGATAGTGTGCCACTGTGTATCGCCCTCCCAGGTCCACACATACCGCTTGGATTTGTATGCCTGCACCACGACGAGCCCATTTCAGAACCCCTCGTGCATGTGATATAAATCCAGCAGCGACAAAGTTGCCTCTCATCCTACTTTGTGTAAGCAGCCCTGATTGAGGAGGTAGATGTGTGTCTTGCAATATAGCAACATCAACATCATGTTTCTGCAGATAAAGAACAATTTTTCTGAGTTTACGCTGATTATTCAACCCTCTGACATTCCATGTCAAAAAACTTATAGTGGTGCCATTCGAGCTCAATGGAGCCCTTTGAGCATGATTGTCACCCAGTCTGCCTCTCCTGTCTAATTATGGCAAACATAAAGCAAGTTTCCAATCTGAACTTCTGCATTTGACTACTTAAGGAAAATAAGCTGTAACATGTAACACCCCCCTGCCCCATCCGCGCCATGTCCACCACCCCATAACATGGCAACTGAATCCCTCCCTTAGTGCCTCCCTCCTTATAGGCACACTGCTGGGTGTAATACACGCAGGGGCGCCGAGTGCCCTTGCTCTGCACTCCAGTTGTTATAAGTTTGTGACCGATTATTATCAAACATAAACCTCCAACTGCTAAGCAACAACTAAGCATACTACATTGTAGGTGCTGGTTCAAGTGTAAAAATAGAGCAATTAGTAGATAGTGTTGTAGGCATTTCAAGTTACATATTCGAATATAATATAAATGGCACATCATGTTTCATAGCTCCGACAGCAACCCTATCTGTGAAATGGCGTTCAGGATGTGGATGATAACGTTAATCCTGGTTGTCCAGATCACAGCTGGGACCACCTTCGCCCAGTTCCGAGCCCTGAGTGGATTTCTTAGATTTGGCATTGTGATGTTTTTTTGAGTGCCTGTTGTAGACTACTTGGTTCAATATAAATCTTTGTTTTACCATCTATTGTGATTCTGAGTCTCGCAGGATAGAGCGTAGCGTATTCCAAATTGAGTTCTCTCAGTTTTATCTTCAGAGAAGCATATTGTTTCCGCGCCTCCTGCACCTGCAAAGTGAAATCCAGGTATATGGACAGTTCAGAGCCCTCATAGCTAAGTGTTCAGAGCTCCCTGGCTCTCCGCAAAGCTGCATCCCTGTCCCTGTAGTTTAGGAGCCTGGCGATTATTGTGCGAGGAGGGGCTCCTGTAGGTGGCCGGGGGGCCAGTGAACGATGCGCTCCCTCCACTATAAATACAGGTGAGAATGAATCGCAGCCCAGCAAGGTCATATGTAACTGTTCAATGAATTGTTCCATGTTCCCAGTAGCTGAGGACTCAGGGAATCCAATTATCCGCAGATTATTGAGCCTTGATCTCGCTTCTAAACCCTCAACCTTGTTTTGCAGTGCCGTTACCAATGTATTTGATTCTTAAAATACTTTGTGTGGTTCTTTTTCATTTAATCTATACTATAAGATTGCATTCTGGTAAAACAAGCTGCTTTACACTCCTTCAAGACTAAGCTTGAAGGCTGCTCTCCACAGCTACCACTTAGAGAGCTTTCTGTGGTTGTCTAAGACCGTTTCAGTAGTTACCATTTGCTGGTCTTCGGCATCAGACACTCTTTTTTCTACCATGTCGATTCTTTCAGCCTGCTTGTCCATTCTTTTGGACATATGATCCATGCGGTACGTGAGGGAATCAATTTTGCCATCTATGGTTGTGAGGCTTTGTTGCATGGAGGTAAGTATGGCCCGCAAATCTCCCCCTAGTTCAGCCCTCGAGGCCTCCTGCTCTATGGGCAGGGTCTTTGTGTCCTGGTAGACTTGCGCTGCTCAAATTGCAACTTTGGCTGGAGATTATCTGGTTTCCCCATAGCGCAGTGGATAATGTGTACTATGTATTGCGCAAGAGATAGGAGAGTATTGGTAGCGCGATGTAGACGTATCAATGTCAGCTCCTGATATGCCGACAATGACAGCATTGTCCACAGTAGTCATCAATAGCCTGCTGCAGCCTCGTGCCTAGAGATGTTTTTGCAGGGTCTATCTGCTAGCACACCCCCTGCAATATATTTGCTTAAAGGGACGCCCACTCCGGTGTGGCCGCCACCATCGTGATTACTCTCTCACCTGGGCCTGGTCACGTTGAGGGGCTGAGATCAACCCACGGCAGCAGCATGGGACCTCCAGTCGGGGCGCCACATCGGCGGGGAAGCAGCACAGTTCTGGTGCGGGCAGGAACCTCCAATTAAATCAAGCACGTCTGCGCAGGCAGGCTCCGCGGTCTACAGCCGTGGCATCCGAGCCGCGCCCAGCGAGGCCAAGACTGCACCGCAGTCATGAAGACGAGACCACTAGTGCACAGGGCCCACAGACCACAGCCGCGGCAGTCCGTCACCACCAACCCAGGTGGCCGGCGAAGCAGGGCATGCCCCCCCAGTCGAGGCACCGCAGCCAGGAGCAGCAACACACTCCACTCGGCGGGCCGCACTCCCGTCGGCTACACACTTCCATGGGTCTCAAGTGCAAGCGGGCCGATTCACTCGTCAGAGGATCTGTTCAACGTCGGAAAGTCTATTTAGTCATGGCACACCTTAAGGCACCACAAAATTACGGGGATATTCGCTGAATTATGCCGGATTGCTGATAAGTCTCAGGAGCTCGCTCAGGCTGCGGCCATCTTTGGGCCAAGCAAGCTCCACCCCCGGATTTGTGTGAGTTAAGTGCATATCTGCATTGTGTGCAAGAGTATTTGAGGGCAGAAAGGGAGTACGTAGAAGTGAAGCACATAGTGGAGTGTGCAGTAACCGACCACTTTCAATCATCCAAATGCCCAGGCATTTGAATTGATTGAAAGTTGCCGGTTTCTACGTTGGGTGGGATCAGACAATGACTACACTTTTTGAATGGATGACATTGTAGAAAATACCCCCTGAGGAAGGATAAGGTTTATTCGAAATGCGTTGAGATTTCAAAATTTGAAGAATGCATGATATCACAGAAGATACTGAAAGAATTCAAGATTTCATGAAGAAACAAAACACAACTCAAAACTAACATTGCTGAGTTTGCTTGGAATAATTTTGGGTGAACATTAAGGAAGCTTCAGTCCTCAATCCGACAAGGGGCCATTTATTTAACTAGTAGAGCCTTAAAGAATGACACAGGTTTGCTAGAGTCAGCTGTTACACTGAGGAACTCCAAGCAAAAAAACAATACTGCAATCAACTAGGAAAGAAGATGGAGAATAAATTACCTTGAAAATGACAAAAAGCCATATGAAGTAGCTCTGAAATGATACCACCAGCAAATCCAAGAAACCAAGAAGAAGGCCCTAGCACAGCGCATGGACCAAAGAATGACAAATGAAATCTTTCATAGCAACAAAATCAGAATGCCCTTCAGAATGGCAAAGAAATCTTTGAGATCATCAAAGACTTCCTCTTACCAACTTCCACCACGAACCGCATTATGCCCTTGCAAGAACTTTGGGACAACCTCTCAGAGGTGCAGGTCTTGGCACCAGAATGGAGGTTCGCATCTGAGTCAGTGTGAAACCGAAAACAGATTCAAGGGGCTATGACGGTGCTATGGATGGATCCACCGGCAGTAACTCAGCGGAGGGCCCAACAGATCCTTGTGGTCCAAGGGCACACAAGAGGGAGTCAGAAAAGTGGCAGAAAATGCAGCATTGCCTCCTTAAAGACCTCAGTCCGGTGCGGTGTCAGTGATGTACTGCAAAATTGGGCTGCAGCGGGACCAGTGGTGGAATTGGCTCCTCTATGAGAGACTGGGTGCAAGATCTATTGGCACCTGGATACTCTCCTGATTTTATTTTGGACAGAAAGAGGTTGAATGGGGCGTTGAGTCCTTCTTTGGCCTTTTATGATTCTTCTTTGACTTGGACTTCGATTTACCAGACAACTTCAACAGTTAAGAAGACCTGTCGTGGAAATGGGCCCACCCATTGGCTTGAAGCTGGACTTATGTGCGGTCCTTGATTTCTTTCTTTTTTGGTGATTTTCAGCTTGGCTTCTCTATCCCAGATTACCTTCAAGTGCATGAGAGCCACAAAGGCATGCATTGTGCTGGCCCGTTAGCAATATCTGTTTCAGACTGTCATGGCACGATTTGAAGCCTACAGTCTTTGGTGTGGACATTATTATTATTATTATTTATAGTTTTGTAAAGTGCACAGCTACCTCTAAGGGCTTTCCGCCGCTTAGCATGATGAAACAGAACTATCTACTTAGAATAGGCATGTCTTCCAATCTTTACAGAACGCAAGAAGAGAGGTACTGTCCCTGAGGGATTTGGGAAGGGAATTCCACAATTTTAGACCAAGCACCGCAAAAGAGCATTCTCCCATTCGGGCCAGATGGAATCTCAGTACAGTGCAGAGAACCAAGTTGGAGGACCTCAGGGGACGAGATGGAATATAAGATGTCACTAGCTCTTGTATGTAGTATGGCCCTGTTCTAGCTTTTGCCGTAAACATGTAGCAAAGAGCCTTAAATTGGATGCATTCATAGATTGTCAGCCAGTGCAGTTCACGAAGGAGGTGTGAAACTGAGGCATGTTTGGGAAGTAGGTACAGGAGTCTCGCTGCTGAATTCTGGACCATCTGCAGATGCCTCATGGGCGCCTGATCTGCTCCCAAATATAAGACATTACCATTATCCAGTCTGGAATTAACTAAGACCTGGATCACAGTCTTCTGAACAGATTGGGGGATCATTCAGATGATCTTCCTCACCCATTTCAACACAGCATAACAGGCGGTGGTAACTTTAGACACCTGAGGTTTCATTGTTAATTTGTCATCAAGAACAAAACTAAGGTTCTTAACCTTGGAAGACGGAGTCGGAATAGGTCCAAAGTAGTGGGGCCAGTGTTGAGGGCCCCAAAGCTGGGCATGTTTACCCAGGATCATGACCTCCGTATTATCACCATTCAGCCTTAGAGAGGTAGCACTCATCCAGGTGACCACTCGATTCAAGCCCAAATTAAGGTCAGAGAGGTCCATGATCCTGGGTAGATGACAAAGAAAATATAATTTGTGTGTCATCTGTGTATGAGAAAATAGTCAGACCGCAACTCTCCACTATGTTTGCCAAAGACCTGACATAGATATTAAATAGCAAAGGGCTTAGCACGGAGCTTTGGGGGACACCAGAAGTTAAAGCTTGAATTTCAGATCTGGCACTGGCTGGACAGACTTGAAATGTATGGTCCTTGAGAAATGAAGTTAGCCAGGCAAGGGCCTTTCCTTCCAGGCCCAAAGAAGATAGGCGTTCAAGCAAGATGGAGTGAGACAAAGAATCAAAAGCTGTGCTAAGGTCTAATAAAATAAGCGTAGCTGTACTGCCCTCATCCAGTAGTCGTCTAAGATGTTCGGTGACTCAAAGGAGGGCAGATTCCGTACTGTGTCTTGCCCTGAACCCGACTGTGAAGAGTAAAACAATTCTTGGGCCGCTACCTATGATGTGAGATAAGCATTAACATGTTTCTCTAAAATTTTGGAAAGCACGGGTAGCTGAGAAATTGGTCTGAAGTTCGACCAGATCGAAGCATCCAGATTCAGGTTTTTTAGTAGTGGAAGCACCATAGCATGCTTCAAACTCTGAGGGACAAGGCCCTCACAGAATGAAGTGTTCAGGAGACCAACCATCATATGTAATAGTATCAGATCCAGTAGGCAAAGTTTGGATGGTGGTAGAGGATCCAACGGGGATTTGATAACTTTCAGAATCGTGAGAAAGGTGGAGAGGTCAAGAGTAGGCCAGAGTGACATAGTGGGTGTTAAATCAAGACTATTCACACTGTTGTAAAGTTCTTGTTGAGGCTGGTTCATTGGCAGATTAGGAAGGTCTGAAACCTCAAGTGAGGAGTTGCTATTGACGTCTTTGGACAGTTGAAGATGGATGTCAGGCACTTTTTTAAATAAAAGAACTGGGCAAGCTCCTCTCATTGACTTTTGGAAAGCAAGGGAGCAGGAGACACATTACAAGGATCAGCAAGTTCCCTAACCACCTTAAAAAGAGTCTTGGGACAGTTATGGGCCAATGCAATTTTATCAGAATAGAATGAGGTGCACGCTGTTCTGCATAGTTTATGAATTTTTTTTTATTGCTTATTTATACTTTTTTTTGGCATCTTCAGTATAAGACGTTCTCCAAAGTCTCTCAAGTCTCTTGCAGTGTTTTTTTCCACTCAAATTGATTCACTAAACCATGGAGCCGGTGGAATAGCTCTGGTTGGGTGGAATGAGGAGAGTGGCAGGATGGCATCCAGTGATTTAACGACTCAACTGTCAATAAGATTCACATCATGATCAGTCTTCTCCATTAAAACAAGTTTCATGTGTAGAAGTTGGGAGTTTAGCATCGAAACATCCGGTTTAGACCAGACCCTAGTCTTAATAGCTGTTTTATTCAGAGCATTCACTGGGTTAGCCAAAGTCCGAATAGAGAAAAGGATGGTTAAATGATCTGACCAGATCAAAGGTATAGGGGGATCTGTGGTCAGATTGTATATTTGAGAATATTGTGTCTAGAAGGTGACCAGCTTCATGGGTAGGAGCTGAATTGCATAAGGCTAAATTCAAAATTCTCAAGTCCTCAATAAAGGTAGTACCAAACCTACATTCTGGGTAATCGAAATGAATATTCAAATCCCTAAGCAGTGTAACATTCGTGGATTTCAGGATGTGTGGGGCCAATAAATCTGAAGTGGCTATGCACAAATTTCCCGCATACTTTGGAGGGCGGTAAATTAATGCACCAGACAATGTAAAGTTAGAGGGGAGAGCAATTGAAATTGCAGAGCTTCACAGGTGGGAAGAGAACATATTGCTTTTCCAGTCCATCACTTCTGGAGCAGAGCAAGTACAACAGAGAACCACACAGCACCACCTTGAGGGACACAGGAGCACTTCTGTGAAAACTTCTAGATTTAGTCTGGCTCCTGGGGATATTCTAAAGGTGAGGAGTCTACCGTTAAAAGTATCCATCAGATAAATCTTGAATTTCATTTATTCATTCACACAGAATAAGTCACTAATGCAATCCTAAATGACCTCAGTTGGTGCCAGCAGTCTTGAAGCACCTGTTCTTCTTGTTTTGTCAGTTGCCACTGACACTTTCACTGATTTTAGGAATCTTTTCCATAGACTCCACAGGCAACCTGTAGTTTGACACAAGGCAAGATTAAGTCATGGTGACAGGTTGCTTGTTTGACCAGGCAACCATTCCAGTCTCCTTCAGGTTTCTACATTCAGAGATCAATAAGGCTCGACACTGTAACTTTTATTCTTTAATATTCACTCTTGTGAAATTGATAAAATACCAAGGGTCAACTACTGCAGCTACTCTGAAAGCACCCAACTCCTGCTCAAACTCATCCCACCACTTCTAAGCATGAGAGGACCACATTTTCACCCTGCCACTTTGCCACTGATAATTGGGAGGAAGGTAAATATCTAAATAATATTTCTCAGAACTGAGTTAAATTAGGCATATCATTAGTCAGGGGTGACACAAATCCCATAGAACTGGGGTATGCAAAATTCACATAAGTTCCTTTTGCATGGCCATGTGAAATTTCAGAAAAAATTATACAAATATCAAATCTTTCATTTACCATGACAACATATTTTTTTACTAAAAACATAGTGCCAAAAAACACAAGTGATGCAAACAGCAATCACTTTCTTGCTACTTTATTATGTTGCTCCTGTACTCCTGCAATAGGACTTTTAAATGAAATGGCTACAAATGACAAATCATGATATTTGGCTCAAAAATCGAGTTGTAAATATCGGGAGACTGAAATATCCCCCTAAAAATATTTTTAGACAAAAATATCGTGATGCAGAAATATTGTTGTCAAGAATATAATATTTCAGGTAAGTAATATCGTTAAGAATATTGTCGTTGTAAATATCGTTTTCGATATTATAGTTGAAAAGAATATCGTTTTTAAATTAATTTAATGTGTTTTAGTTTATATATGAATTTTCTGTTTTAGTATTTTTGTATAATTGTTATAAGTTTTTTAAAATATAGTTTGCAATTTTAGTGATTTAGAATTTTTATTTAATTGTTAATAGTAATTTATAGTGTTGTAGGGGTTTGTTGGTTTTGTAGGGTGGGAAGTTAATTAAGTAATCATTAATTATTAATTAATTAACAATGTTTAAGTAAGTATGTGATTGATATTCATTATGTATGTTATGTTAATATATTTTATATAGCGCTCAAACACCAGAGGGTGTCTTGGCGCTGCATTGAAGAAATACAATCTGAAGTCAGATAAAAGGGAGGAGGTCTGAAAACTAGTGATTAAAAAACAGGTTTTCCGGGTCTTTCTGAATTGAGATTTTGGGTTGCTTTATGATTAATAGGCAGGAAATCTCAAATATTTGCAGTGCTAATCACAAACCCCCTCCCCCACAGTGTTTTCTTGAAAGTAGGTACTGTCAATAAGTTTGAATAAGAAAAACGAAGTGCTCTAGAGTGTTTATACCAATTGAACTTTTGTACAAAACATTTAGGTCCAGAATTATGCAGGGGCTATAGGCAATAAATAGGGCCTTAAAGGTAATTCTTTTCTGTATAAGTAGCCAATGGAGTTCACGTAAGGCTCGGGAAGCTGACTGATGTTTAGGAATGTTAAAGATAAGGCATGTTGCCACGTTCTGTAGCGTTTGAAGTTTTGCCAACAATTTCTGTTGTAGGTTTACATACAGCCCGTTATAGTAATCCAGTTTGGATCAAATAAGTGCTGTGACCACCAGTTTTTGAAGCTGAATCAGTATAAATGGCATGATTTTCCTAATGATCTTTAGAAGGTGAAACACATCAGAGGCGATTTGATTTACTTGGTTTTCAAAAGTAAGTATTTTATCAAAGATTAATCCAAGATTCCTAACTTTTTCTACTGGTGTTGGAGGAGGGCCAAGATTTATTGGTCAGTAGTCTGTGGACCAGAAAGTGCTGTTTTTTCCGAACAGCAAGACCTCAGTTTTGGCTGAATTAAGGCTCAGGTAATTCTCACTCATCCATGAGCTAATGTTTTCCATACAGTTGCAAAATTATTCAGCTGTCAGGGCATGGTTGCCTGACAGTGATACGATGATTTGGGTGTTGTCGGCATAAGATACCACTGTGAAACCAAAATTCCTAATACGTTTGATTAATGGGATAATACAGAGGTTAAAAGGTGTGGGACTAAGGGATGCACCCTGGGGGACGCCACAAGGAAGGGTGAAAGATTGTGATACAAAGCCATTTATGGCAACTCGTTCTCTCTCTGATATGAAGGAGTTTAGGAGAGATAGAGCGGTGTCTCTGATGCCCAGATCATGAAGACGTTTTGTGAGGATCTTATGATGGACAGTGTCGAAAGCTGAAGACAGATCCAGTAACATCAGAGCTGCATTATCACCTTGATCAATGATTGTTCTTATGTTCTCAGCTGCCATTATAAGAGCTGTTTCAGTACTATGCTCTTTACGAAAGCCGAATTGGTCAGCATCGAGTAGATTGTTTCCATTAATGAAGTCCGATAACTGAAGGTTTAATGCTTTATCTAAGCCTTTGGCTGGAAGGGGCAAGCGCGAGATCGGGCGATAATTCTTAGGATCTAAGGAGGAAAAAGTGCTTTATTTTATCAGAGGCAAGACTGAAACTTTTTTCCAGGACTTGGGAAATATTCCAGTATCAATAATTTCATTGTAAATGGGGGTCAGCTGAGCAGTGATTATCTCTGTGACTTGATGAAGATTGTTTGGAGGACAGGGGTCGTCAGGTGACCCAGATTTGATACTAAGCATTTGCGGTAGTACTTTTTCAGTAGTAAGTGGAGAAAATTTATTTCAATTTTCAATTGGATTACATTGATTTGACTTATGACCTCGGTTGTGCATGGCGTCCCAGAGGTGAATGCCAAGAAGACATTTAACACTTTCGATTGAAAGGTTAGCGCAAACATGTCATACAAAGATTCATTAATATTAAGATTATCAGAGGTGGGTGGATTTGATAAGAATTTAACTGTGTTAAATAGTTCTTTGATAGAATATTTTGCCCGGTCAATTTTTTGTGTAAAATAGGTTGATTTTTCATCTAGAATCGTGGACTAATATTTGGAAAGGGTCTTGCTGTATTCAGTTTGTCAGAGACTAAGTAGTGCCTCTGCAATTTTTGTTCCAAGTTCCGACACACACTTTTTTGTGTTTTAAGATTCGTTGAGAACCAAGGTTCAGAAGGTCATCTTCTATTGTTTAGGTGTCTAGCAGGCGGGGCTAAAAGAGTTGTATCTTTTATTAGCCACGAATGATAGTTGACAGCCATGTCATCTGGGTCAATACCTGCTTCTGGAGGGGAAGATAATAAGATGTTGTTAAGATTTTCGGGACTATTTTGTGCCAGGGTCTAACTGTTTTCTGCGTTAGAAGAGGAGCAATAGTGCTTGGACTTTCAATTGTAATATCAAATATTAAGGTTGAATGGCCAGACCATGTGGGAGGGAGAGCTTTGCAGAAGGAAAGAGATGGATGGTCTCTAAAGATTCCATCCAATGTATGTCCGGCCGTGTGGGAAGGACTGTTCAATTCAATTCAATTCAGCTTTATTCGGTGTAAACAATATCACCATAAAAGCATTCTATTAGGAGGGAACGATTATAGTTACAGTTTTTAAAATCTCAAAATATACAATCAAGAGATAGGATCAATATTTCATTGTCATGCAAAATATCATGCTACAGTACAATTTTATGTGCAAAAGAAATGCAATATATACAATCAAGAAGGTACAATCGGCAATTCATAGATATTCAAATACATAAAGTGCAAAGTGTTCAAATATAGAAAATGATTCTAACTCCATATCTTGCACACAATGGAGAACAAGCATGAAGACTTATGCCATACGAATGTTTAAAGTGCGTAGTGCTATTAAATATATCATGACTATGTTCAGACTAAATTGGCTTAAAACAAGGTAGCCTTTATCATATAGATATAAAAAGTGCATAGTGCTGATATATATACCTCAACTACGTGCCAGCTTCTGATTGTTCATATGACAATGTGTCCAGAAATGCATAGGACTTTCTTCTCCTTATTGCCAATTGTATATACAGAATAACTGCATTCGTGATTTTCTGATTTTCCAAACTACATACAGAAATAAAAGCGTGTTTATAATAAAAAAGCCTCTTGGATAAAAACAAAGGTTTTAAAATGGATTTCCGAATATCCATATAAAAACTACAAAAAAGTAAAAAGTGCAGCATAGATTGGGTGGACTTTCCGTCACACGGGCAGTTTGGAAGTTTGTGGCACCACTTTTCTAATTTAGGGAATGCTGTTAAATAATGGAGGGTGCTAAACCTAAGTCTTGTTAAATAGAATCTATGTTGTGTGTTCCGCACCTGTATAAGATAAGGTTGAGTGCACCTTACAGAAGGAATTTCATGGTAAGAGTTAACACTATGTTTTTGTCTAGCTTCAGCCTCCCTAGCTCCTTCCATAACTTTCATAAAAATTGTCTTCAGATCTCTTTTACTGTAATCTACGATCGCTGCAGGGTTCTTTCTATCACTGTGAACCCTACAGCGTGCCAGAAGGGTATATATATACTCAAGCCAGGGAATTTTGCTACTGTGATCGAGAGATAGACAGTCTAAGATTAGGTCCTTCGTGAATTTAGTCTCATCTTTAGCCCATATTCCTTGCCAAAGAGTGAGACCGGCCATATTTATTAAGTCTGTTAAAAATGGTACAGATAATTCTTTGTGTGTTATATAGTTCGCATTCGAACTGGGGACCGCCAGCAATCTTTTTAAGAATGTATTTTCATGAATTTGTAACGGGGTAATATTGGCTCTCCCCCATAATGCGGCCCCATAGCAAACAGCTGTGACGCACTTACTACGGTACAAAGTAAGGATTTCCCATATGGGTTTGTTTCCTATTTTGGCAGAGAACTTTAAGATACCCTCGGTGGTTCTTAGAAATTTCAGATTGCAAAGTTCAATGTGTGAATTCCATATACCATTTCTGTTAAAAATCAAACCCAGATATGAAAAGGTTGAGACTCTATTAATAGCTACCCCTCCCAGATGATGTTGTCTGTTCTTCAATTTAGAGCTCCCGCATGTCATAACAAATGTTTTTTTTAAGTTAATCTGGAGATCTTTTTCGGACATGAACAGGGCAAAATTGTCTATTATACGTTGCAGATCATTTGCTGTCCTTGATAACAGGACAGCATTGTCTGCATAAAGAAGAACGGGGGTTGGGCGAGTCCCTACTTTTGGTGCGTCTACAGGTAAATTTTGTAAAAAAGAGTCTACATTATTAACGTACAAAGAAAATAAAAGGGGCGCTAGAACGCAGCCTTGCCAGATTCCGCGTGTTACTCTGAAATCCGGGGTACATTTCCCCATGGTGCCGAACCGCACTCTGGAGGTTAGAAAGGTGTAAATCTGGGCCAAGTATGTAATTATGTCGATAGGGGCACCTAGCGCCTTCAATGTTTCCCATAGTTTGGCATCATTAACAAGATCGAAGGCGCTGGCCAGATCGACAAAACATAGGTGCAAGACCCCATCCTTGGCTAGGGTGTACTTCCCTATCAATAACTCCAGGTTGACGCATTGTTCTACCATCCCAATGCCCTTTCTGAATCCATACTGGGCCTCAGTCAAAATGTTGTTATCATAGGCCCAGTTTTCTAATCTTTCCAGCATTATTCTCCCCATCAATTTGGAGGTGGAGTCAAGAAGGGATATGGGACGGTAGCATTTTGCCTTCCCTCTGTCCCCTTTCTTAAAAATGGGTACAATTACGCTTTCTACCCAGGAGGCAGGCAGCACTCCCCCTAAAGTGGCATTAAAAACGTTTGATAAAATTGGAATCCAAAAATCCATATCGTGTTTAAAAATGTCAATAGGGACACCGTCTAGTCCAGCAGCTTTACCATTAACACTTTTTTGTAGGGCTGATGTTATTTCATCTGGCGTTATAGGGGATGATGTTACTGGCTCGACTAAGATATAGTTAGCGTTATTACTTTTAGTTACTTTGACAGCGTCGGGGTTAAAAATGCTCTCAAAGTATGATATCCATTCTCCTGGGGGAACAACGGTATCAATTTTTACTGCAGTATTTCCCCTGAAATATGGGTGGTCAATTATTTTCCAAAACATAACTGTGTCTCGTGTCTCGGCAGCCTGTATTAGTAAATTCCATGCCTCCTCACGGATCTCCTGTTTCCTGTCTTTCAGGGCATTTTTATAACTTTTCCTTAGTGATATAATCCTTGCACTGTCTCTTGGTCATAGCTTCAGGGCCTTTTTTAAATCTCCATTTAGCCTTGAACATGCCTGGTTGAACCATCTGGGATTGCGATCACAACCATTTTTCCTCCTCTTAGTGGTCAAATTACTTGCAATTTCGGTAGTAATTCCGCAAAATGCATTTATGACAGCCGAATTTGCTGTGGTACTATCGTAGCATATAGCTATTTCTCGCTGTTTCCGTCCCATAAGATTATCCAAAAAGGAAATAGGATCAACACCTGACCACCGCATGGTAGTACCGTTATTGCCCTGGGCCCTAATGTTTAAATCCATAGTTTTACCCCTTTCTTGACTTGTCAGGGTAATCCTCAGGGTCAAAATTAGCGGGTGATGATCACTTAAAAGGCTCTCGCTAATCAAAAGCTTTTCCACCAGGTCCCCACAATTTGCTGAAACAATAAAATGATCAATGTTAGACTATGACCTGGCCCCCATAAATGTTTGTAGTTTTGTTACTCTATCGGAAATAGTAGGATCCACGACAACTAAATTATATTTATAAACAGCATTATTAATTGCCTCCCCATAGGGCTCATGTGGAAAATGGGGGATTTGATCACCGAGGCGGTCACAAAATCCACATGATTCTCCTGCTTCTATATCACATTTAACGCAGTTAAAATCACCCGCCCAAACTAATAGATAATCCCCTCCCGCATCCTCCAAAAACAGATCCAAATCTTTTTCCAGTAGCTTGATAACCCTATCTATAGTTTTATCAAAAACATTATTATAGAAATTAATAACAATAATAGGCTGTTTTCCCTCCGAAGAGAAATACAAAAGTTGATAAAACTCTGACGTAGTGTTGGCTTTCTTTATGTTTAAAGGCGATGTTATAGCAATTAGCGCCGCTAAGCCAGCTTTAGCTCTCCCCATTCTTGATGGGGTGGCATTGGTGCAAACAATTTGAAAGCCATCAATAAAAAAGGGCTCAGTATGCCAAGTTTCCTGTATTAAAATTAAAGAACATCCCTCTAGCGTTTTTAACCATACTTCATCATCAATTTTGTCTTTAATCCCTGCAATGTTCCATGTCATAATACAGAGAGACTCGTTGGGTTGTTTTAAGGAGGGACCAGTGCCTAATTGGATACAAGAACCAGTTTCCAAATGATCACAGATGGGTGGGGGGTCCTTAGCATACATCTGTGACTCGCCTTTGACCTCCTTCAGAGCATATACACTTGATTCGGCCAAAGACTGGTTGAGCACTAGGGTGTGGACCCGGCCCTGAGACTGTACCGTATATCCCATCTCATCTTGTGTGTTAAGGTCGGTGTTTAACACTTTACAGGATGCCATAGATTCCAGTTTCTCATCTGGCGAAGAAAATGTCCCCCCTGACAGTCAATCGATTTCACTGCATCTACGCAGGGGCGCATATCTATTAAACAGTGGGACCATCGTACTTGGGTTATGTGCAGGCATTAAGTTTACTGTACTATGTCTAGGTCTATAAAAAAAAGCCTAGTGGTGTAGCTGTTATATGTTTCTTGTGATAGGGACTGGACTCAATTGCATTATTAACAAGGGCTTCCAACAATTTCCCTACAATTTCTTTACTTCTGAAATTCACCACAACACAGTCACCCTCGTATAATTTTCTAGAACTAACCACCCAGTGCACCCTCCTCAGCATTATGATGTTTTGATGTAACATATTTATACCAAAGTTAGACCTTCCCGATATCCAATGGACCACCCGGTTTTTTAGTGTCTCGTAAGATTCACTCTGGTCTGATGGTAATTTTGGGACATTGTTCAGGAATATATAACATACGGAGTGGCCTGTGGAGGAAGATGTAACGGCTCCTCAGCATTAACATCTGGATGCCTGGCTCTAGTTGTTTTATCCACCGTGTTAGGTTTTACGGAACCCAACGGGGGAGCCGTTGTGTCTTTATTTGTCCTTAAATCCCGAGCGGGTTGGTCGATCTGACGTTCCCTAGTGAATGGAGCTGGGATGGGCTCTCTTTTGTTATTGTCACTGGCACGCGTAAATAAGGGCATGCATACTCCATCTTTTGGGCCATCCATTGGATTATGCATTCTGATGTTTTTGTTTGCAATGTGGAGGGGCAATTGTTCAGTAATCAAGTCTGTTAAGAAAGTCACATCCTTTTGAACTTGCTTAATTTCGGATATTATACGTCGTTCAATACTGTCTAATTTACTGTGTAACTTTTTGACTAACATTTCATTGTCTTGGCGTTTTGGTACATTATTCGTAGTGTCAAAGTCCTCTCTTATAACCCCCGTGTTTCTCCCTCCCTTTTTATGCTTCAGTTTAGTTTTACCTTTGGCTATCTGTTTATCTACATCCCCAATGTCCTTTAATGGATGTTGTTTAGCTTTTTTTGCTGGCGGGGACGGCAGGTCAGAACTGTTTGATAGGACTGTAATTTCCAGGGGGGTTGTAAGTATACAGGGGTTAGCCAAATTGCATATTACATCGTTGTTGATGGTTACAATGGGTTGTGATAATTCCAGTTCAGTGACCTCAACCGCCTTGTCTCTCTCTATGTTCATAGAAACTGGGAATTCAGGCCTCTCTTCGAATGAGGAGACCTTCAAGGCGGCGTCCAATACAATTTTAGTAGCTGCCAATTGTTCCTCTACGTGCACTATCTCGCTATTGATCAGTCCCACGGCATTTTTCAAATATTTAGTAATAGGGGCACTCTTTGTGGTCCTTTTACTCTCACATGGCGGCAGTTTCCTTTTCCCCATAGTAGCACAAGGATATCCAGTTAAGGTAATAATACAACAGAAGATACTTCAGCTTACTCGTGTTTAACTCTATTTTGCTCCTCCCATGGTTCACGGCCAAGGGGGGTGGCGCAGCCCAGCCTTGGACAGTCGCGGACGGGCGCAGACGGGCCCGCCCTTGGCCCTGGCGCGGCACGGCCCGGGCACGGCAGGGGCACACCCGCGCACATCCCGCGCTGCGGGAGCCCTGGCCGCTACTTGTGCGCCTCCTGGCACGTGGAGTGGCGTCGGCGGCAAACGTGCCGCTTGGTGGTTTGGGGAATGTAGTTTTCCCCCAGCTTCTCATTCGCGGTGGGACTGGGCGTTCAGCAAGCAGTCCGGTAACAGCAGGCAACAGGCGGCAAACTGGAAACAATCAAAGTGAGCTCAATTGTTTCAGACCGAAGCTGGACATAATGTCTATAAGATGACTGGCCTGTATATTATGTAATATTGATTTATTGTAGTTATATAATAGATGTGGGTTGCTACTTTTGTAGGGGTATGTGGCGGAAAATTAATTAGCCAACTATTACTTAACAAATAATTTATTATTAATTATTTAATTGATTATTAATTATGTAAATTGTGTAATAATCCTATATTTTAGTTATATTACAGGTGCCCGCTGCTGGGTTTGTAGGGGTATAGGGTGGGAAGTTAATTAAGTAATTATTATTTACAATTAGTTAATAATTTATTATTAATTATTGAATTGATCATTCATTATTTACATTATGTAATGAGGATTTAGTTTAGTTATGTTTTAGTTGAGGGTTGGTAGGTTTGTAGAAGTATACGGTGGGAAGTTAATTAAATAATGATGAAAAAATAATTATTATTGATATATAGTTAAATATTTAATTGCTTAATAATTATGTAAATTGTGTAATAATTATATATTTTAGTTATATTTTGGGTGTGGGCTGCTGGGTTTCTAGGATTGTAGGATGGGAAGTTAATTGAGTAATAATTATTTAACTATTAATTGCAAATTAATAATGTCATTGTTTATCAATTATGTAAATTGTGTCATATTTATTTTCATTATAATTTAGGTGTGGGTTGCTAGGATTGTAAGGGGCATAGGGTGGAAAGGAAATTATGTAATATTTAAATAAGCATTATTTTATAATTGAAAATAAATTATTATATTCTTTATGAATTTTGTAAATTGGATAAATGTTCATTTTTTAAATTTGTATATATATTTTATGTTAAGTAGTAATGTTTATATTTAGAGTTTTATATTGTTTCTAAATTAATTGGGTTATTAAAGTATGCAATGTGTGTTTGAAATGAAGCAGTTTACCTACTGTTGCTTAAACTGGAGTGTGAATAGTAAATCTTACTCCTCCGAAGTCCAATGCTTTCCCTACTGTTGCACAGACTAGAGTGGGAATAGTACATTTTACCCTTCCGAAGTCCAGCGCTTTCCCTACTGTTGTACAGACTGGAGTGGGAATAGTGAATTTAGCCCCTCCTAAGTCCAACGATTTCCCTACTGTTGCACAGATTGGAGTGGGAATAGTAAATCTTACCCCTCTGAAGTCCAACACTTTCCCTAAAGTTGCACAGACTGGAGTGGGATTAGTAAATTTAACCTCTCTGAAGTCCAACTCTTTCCCTACTGTTGCATTGATTGGAGTGGGAATAGCAAATTTAACCCCTCCGAAGTCCAATGATTTCCCTACTGTTGCAGAAAACTGGAGTGGGAATAGTAAATGTTACACCTCCAAAGTCCAACGCTTTACCTACTGTTCCACAGACGGGAGTGGGAATAGTAAATCTAACCCTTCCGAAGTCTAACACTTTCCCTACTGTTGCACAGACTGGCATTGGAATAGTAAATTTAACCCTTCTGAAGTCAAACACTTTCCCTACTGTTGCATTGATTGGAGTGGGAATAGTAAATGTATCCCTTCCGAAGTCCAACGATTTCCCTACTGTTGCAAAGATTGGAGTGGGAATAGTAAATCTTACCCCTCTGAAGTCCAACACTTTCCCTAAAGGTGCACAGATTGAAGTGGGAATACTAAATTTAACTTGTCCAAAGTCCAATGCTTTTCCTACTGTTGCTTAGACTGGAGTTGGAACAGTACTTTCAACCCCTCTAAAAATCAACTCTTTCCCTAATGTTGCACAGACTGGAATGGGAATAGTAGATCTTATCCCTCCAAAGTCTTGCACTTTCTCTACTGTTGCCCAGCCTCGGTGGGAATAGTAAATCTTACCCCTCTGAAGTCCAACTCTTTCCCTACTGTTCCACAGACTGGAGAGGGAATAGCAAATTTAACCCCTCTGAAGTCCAATGATTTCCCTACTGTTGCACAGACTGGAGTGGGAATAGTGAATTTAACCGCTCTTAAGTCCAGCGTTTTCCCTACTGTTGCGCTGTTTAGAGTGGTAATAATATATTTAAACCCTCCGAAGTCCTACAATTTCTTTACTGTTGTATAAACTGAAGTGGAAATAGTGTGTCTATTATTCACAGACTCCAATACATTTTCTAATCTAAGTTAAATATATATTTTTCTATATTTGTTTATAATTTTAATTTAATAGTATTTGTTTTATTTTTTTATTTTCCCAATATTTTTGTAAATGTTTTTTTTTTTTCATTTGGTTAGTAATTTATTTATTGCTTTGGAATGGACTTGATAATGTTTTTTGTCTTTTTTTGTAAAATATATACACACACATACACATTTATGTGTATACACATATACATATAAACATATATGCAAACTAGAAGCGGTAGTAGTGGACCCAAATGGGAAAATTTCTGCACCTCGTACAGAGACTTGAATATATCCAATTGTCAGTGAGAGCAACGTACAATAAAATCGTGTATATACCGAAGTGCTACAGAAACACATATATGTGTGTGTTTATATAAGTCTGTATTTATAGAATTAAATATTAGTGAGATTTATTTAATTTACCTTATATTAATGGTATATATTAAAATATTTAAGATTTACTTCTCTATATACAGACTCTCCAGCATTTTGTGAAATATTCACGAAATCAGCTAAGGAGCAAAATGACTGCAATATTTAGTATTTTGGCCACAAAAAAAGGTCTCCCGGCAGACGTCATGGGCAGAAAAAAGGTCTCCCGACAGATGCTGCATGAGAGCATCCCTATCTTTGCTGCCAGAGTCCTGGCAGCCCGTGCAGAGAGACCCAGTGCTACCCCCACCGCTCAGACACACTATAGCTCTATAAAAAGGTTTGTGATGCACCCCTAGGTTTTAAACAATTGCCTTGATGAAACAACAATATTAACATTTACCTCAATGATATGTTTTTTACATATGCATGCATGAAGGCGCTTAGAGGCTAATTTTCTTAATTGACAGACGTGCAAGAAGGGCAGAGTTCATTTCATGCTTAGCAAGCATGCATACAATGCAGGACACTGGGGAGCAATGAAACAGTTGAACTCTGCAGAGATAAGAACGATGACTGTAGAGGTTCTGATTGGTGATGATCATAATGTCTGCCTGTGTTTCCTGAAATCACCAGGTGTTTGTGTTCACAGTAAGTAACTGAGCTAATCAAAGGTCCTGTGACTCGGGTGAATGTTTTAGGTTGCTTTGTCATATTCTCATTCACACTTCTGCCTTTGCTTTGAGGAGGCATTTTCTGCTCAGCCTTAGAGATTTGTGTTGACAGGCAATCACTTGGGGAGGCAGAATCTGTTTCTCCCACTTTTCGTTTTCCTATGTTTTCCAAGTCCCTTATCTTTCCCCTTGTTTCCCAATGTCCTCTGTGTTTCCCAAGTATCCCATTGTTTTTCTTTCCCCCATTGTTTCCCATCTTCTCCATGTTTCCCCTTCTCTGCTGTTTTCCCCAGGTCTTCCTTACCCTTCTCATGTGTGGTTCACACCAGTGTGTGTGCTTGCTATCAGGGACTGGCTCATCTGCAGATCAACCCCCATGTATTTCAGAAGTGTGAACCAGGGCAAGCAAAGGGTGCTGTATCTAGTCCATTGATTATGATTGAGGATCCCCTTATCTCTGTGCAGCTCGGCCACAGTCCTATCTGTTAGTTGAAACATTCTTCTTCACTGGTGGTTCGAGGCCACGCCCCTTTTTACACCTCTCTGCAACACAGCTCTGTGGCGCTTAGTGGAGGTACCTGGTGGGCTAGTTGGCCCCCAGGGACCCTCAGGATTCAAGGGGACTTAATCCCCCAACTTACAACGCGCCAGGGGGCGCGTTTGCACAGTGGTGCAGGGAGGGAGAGGGGCCTGATATAACAAGTGTGCAAACACGCCCCCTGGCGCGTTGTAAATTGGGGGATTAAGTCCCCTTCAATCCTGAGGGTCCCTGGGGGCGAAGTAGCCCACCAGGTACCTCCAGTAAGCGCCACACAGCTGCGTTGCAGAGAGGTGGTCCGAGGCCATGCCCCTTTTTACACCACTCTGCAAACGCGGCTTCTGGTGCACTGCTGGTGGGGCGATGAGGTCCTCTTGTGTCCTGAGGACCTCAGGACACAAGTGGACTTCATCCTCCGAGCAGCAGTGTGCCAGAAGCCGCGTTTGCAGCGTGGTGTAAAAAGGGACGTGGCCTCGGAACACCTCTCTGCAACGCAGCTCTGTGGCGCTTACTGGAGGTACCTGGTGGGCTACTTGGCCCCCAGGGACCCTCAAGATTCAAGGGGACTTAATCCCCCAACTTACAACGCGCCAGGGGGTGCCTTTGCACAGTGGTGCAGGGAGGGGGCGGGCGTGATATACCATGTTAGCAATCCTGCTGTGTGGGACTTACTGGAGGTAATAAAAGGGGTAGTTGGCCCCCAAGGTTGACGTTGGGGGCTAACTATCCCTCCTGTTACCTCCGCTAAATCCCTCACAGAGGGATTGCTAAAAGGTGTTTGAAGGCCACGCTCACCTTTCTCCACCACTCTGCCAACGTGACTGCTATGTTATAGTTAGAAATTAGCATTTAAAAAACCTTTGAATTTCACAAAACAAACCATAGGTTTCAGGGACATTATAGTTAGAAATTAGCATTTAAAAAACCTTTGAAATTCACTGAAAAAACCATAGGTTTCAGGCACGTTATAGTTAGAAATTAGCATTTAAAAAACCTTAGAAATTCACTGAAAAAACCATAGGTTTCAGGGACGTTATACTTAGTTGGACATTTCACTCGTACAAAACCAGAGAAATTCGGCCGTTATAGTTAGTAGAGCTAACTATAACTCGCGCCCCCGCAATGCACTGCTGATGACGTCACATATTACATCACTCATGACATGGTCAGTGACATCACTCATGACATCACTGATGACATCTCAAATGACATCACTGATGACATCACTGATGACATCATCCATGTGATAATCTGATGCACCTCCTCACACCCTAATATAACCTTTGATACACCCACTCTAAAATACAGACTACCATTTTCGAAACCATAGGCACACCAATACCAGTTACTACATACGCACTAACTGATTCTTAGGTCTACACACACATCCACTCATTCACCCATACAGTAACTCATACATGTAGTCACTCATTAATACAGCACTATCATATGCACTCATACACCTATACAGACACTCACACACCGCCACTCATCCATAGACTTACTCACACACCTCCTCAGTCATGCAAAGAATCAATCACACCCATTTACTCACCTATACAGTTATACACAGACCACCTCACTTATTTATACAAATACTAACACATACTTACTCTCTTATACAATCACTCATACAAGCAGACACTCATCCATACAGCCACTCTCACAATCACTCACTCTCACGTATAGTCATTTATATACCCCAACACTCACATATACTGCCTTTCACATATGTAGTTACTCACACATATACCACTGGGACAACCATTCACTCACCAACACACCCATACACACACTCACCCACCCATACAGCCCTTCACAGATGCACTCTTGAACCCATACACCCAGTGAATCACCCACTCACACATATATGCACAGAGTCACCCACCCCACCCACTCACACAGACACTCAGGCACCCATAAAGATACTCAGACAACCAATCAATAACCCATATAGACAGTCATGTAGCTACTCACCAACCCATGCAGCCGCTTACACACCAACTGACAGACTGATACAGACATTTACACAGTTTACTCACTAACCCATGCATTCAGTAAGATACGCTTAATTAGTCACTTATACAATCAGTCACGCACCTACTAAATCATCCATTCAGACACTTATACACCCACTCATTCTTCAATACACCTTGGCATATATATATATATATATAAAACATATTTAAACTTTACAGAAACACACATTCACTGGATGATGTCATCAGTGATGTCATCAGTGATGTCACTGACCATGTCATGAGTGATGTAATATGTGACGTCATCAGCAGTGCATTGCAGGGGCGCGAGTTATAGTTAGCTCTACTAACTATAACGGCCGAATTTCTCTGGTTTTGTACGAGTGAAATGTCCAACTAACTATAACGTCCCTGAAACCTATGGTTTTTTCAGTGAATATATATATATATATATTCCTGATACAATGCGCTATTGAAGAAGTAAACTTACAACTTTGTCCAAGGCTGTGCTATAAGAATTACGATCTATTTTGCCAGACTGTGGTGTAATTGTATATATATCAAGTCCAAACTTCCACTCTGAATCAAGAATGGAGCTGACACAACTCGGATGCATCACCTGTGAATTTAATAAGCCTGAATTCGTTTGCATAGCACAGCCAGTTAATCCGTGAAACGCTGCAGCAGACGCATTTCAGCCTTGCGGCTTTTCTCAATGCCTGTCTCACTGATGGGTTATATCACCTGGGGTTTAAATGCTGGAATATCCGCTCCCATTGGAGCACAGTTCAAAACCCCACCTGGATGGTTAAAGTCACAGTGTCCCATCTTGCGGCCTCATGATACGCCTCTCCAACATCTGCCAGTAACAACAAGGTTAGTCCGCTGGGAACGCCCATTTAGTAATCGACGCTCCAACACACAGTGGCTTCCCGATCCATGTCGGCCCGCGGGCTGCATATCCATTCGGGCTTCTGGTGAGAAGAAGATACCAATATTAGGCACAATTCACAGGTAAGACCCCTTCATGCAGTCAAATACTGCGACCTCTCTACCCAATGCAGAAATGCTGGATGGTATTCCTTAAACTGCTGGGGGGGCTCCACGTTTGCATTTCATACAATGTCCAAAGTTTGCCAGCCAACGCGGTGCTCCTGACCGGGAGGGCGTGTCAGTTGCCAGTGCCCGCAATACTGGCTAAATATCAAGTCCAAACTTCCACTCTGAATCAAGAATGGAGCTGACACAACTCGATGCATCACCTGTGAATTTAATAAGCCTGAATTCGTTTGCACAGCTCAGCCAGTTAATCGGTGAAATGCTGCGGCAGACGCGTTTCAGCCTTGCGGCTTTTTTCAATGCCTGTCTCACTGATGGATCATATCACCTGGGGTTTAAATGCTGGAATATCTGCTCCCATTGGAGCACAGTTCAAAACCCCACCTGGATGGTTAAAGTCACAGTGTCCAATCTTGTGGCCTCATGATACGCCTCTCCACCATCTGCCAGTAATGACAAGGTTAGTCCGCTGGGAACGCCCATTTAGTAATTGACGCTCCAACACATAGTGTCGTCCCGATCCATGTCGGCCCGCGAGCCGCATATCCATTATGGCATCTGGTGAGAACAAGATACCAATATTAGGCACAATCCACAGGTAAGACCCCTTCACGCAGTCAAATACTGCGACCTCTCTCCCCTATGCAGAAATGCTGGATGGTATCCCTTAAACTGCTGGGGGGGCTCCGCGTTTGCATTTCATACAATGTCCAAAGTTTGCCAGCCAACGCGGTGCTCCTGACCGGGAGGGCGTGTCAGTTGCCAGTTCCCGCAATACTGGCTAAACATCAAGTCCACTCTGAATCAAGAATGGAGCTGACACAACTCGGATGTATCACCTGTCAATTTAATAAGCCTGAATTCGTTTGCATAGCACATCCAGTTAATCCGTGAAATCCTGCGGCAGACACGTTTCATCCTTGCGGCTTATATATATATATATATATATACATAT